>OX030948.1:96873207-97205707 GCA_943735915.1 Pherbina coryleti | reverse complement strand
ATACACTAACGCACTGTGCACTAACACTGTGTATTACCCATATGTGTACAACCCATACCAATACCTTTCAATTTTAACTGTCGGACATTCTGCTGTTCGCGAACAAAGAGCTACCTCTCTCTCTGCTTCCATGCAGAGACTCTCTTTTCTGAGCATTGAGCAGCATCTTGTAGCGAAACCAAAGCAACATTCTGCTAGCTGCAAGCAATGACATCGTCGAAGCCAATCAACAAATCAATGCTTGCAAGAAAATGATTTAATTTTTCAATAAAATATTAATTTTACGAACAAACTATTGATCTTAGATGCACGTCACTTTTTTGTTGGAATCGGCAAGATCATTCATTTGTCCATATATCATATTCACTTATCTTTTACGGTTTAAGCAGAAAATAGAAAAAGCGCCAAATTTTTCTAAAAATACCGAATTTTGCCAGTTTCTTAGCCAATAACTTCGAAGCTTTGAAATATTTAAGTATACGGTGTTAATCTACAATTAATTACGATTTGAATAGTGAACATTTAATTTAAATCCGTTCAGCCGTTCTTGAGTTTACTTTCATCAACGCCAAAAAGGCAACATTTCAAGTTTCATTTTTATATAATAGTAAGATTTCTTACAAAACATTATTTTCTACATGTTTTAACGAATTTTAACTTAATTTCCTAACATAATTTAAAGTTATCTCACAGGTGTTGTTTTACAGTATATGTATAATAAATTTTTAAAACGGTTTTTGTTATCACAATTTTTGATTTCGCTTGGTAAAGCATTAAAACATTTAAGTCCTTTGTAATACAAATTTTGTTTTCCAGCTTCTGTTCTATATAAAGGCAATCTAAAATTATTTCTGTCTCTTGTTATATAGGAATGTATTTCGTTAACATATGTTAAATTATTACTAAGGTACTCTGGTACTAATCCATGTTTAATATTAAATATAAATTTCATTGTATGGAAGAGTAACTGTTGTTTAATACTCAACCAATTTAGTGCATTCAACATAGTAATTGTTGGTGTATAATATTGTGCTTTTAATATATGGCGCATTGCTTTATTTTGCATCTTTTGTAGCCTGTCAGTTTGTGAATCAGGTAAAATATATAATATTGATGGACAATATATAAAGTGGGGTTCTATAATAGATCTATAAACCAAAATTTTGTATTCTTTTCTGACGAACCGACATGTTCTTTGCATAAATCCTATTTTCTTTGCAATTTTATTTACTGTATAATCTATGTGACCATTAAATTTGAGTTTATTGTCTATTTGAATACCTAAATATTTAATTTTTTCTACTTCATTAATCTTTTCATCGTTAATTTTAAGTATCTGATCACTTAACCTAACATTACATCGAGTAATTGTCATAAATTGTGTTTTTGTTATATTTAATTTAAGTCTATTTGTACACAGCCATATATAAAGTCTATCTAAATCTTCTTGTACTTTTATCATTGCAGTGCTTATATCAGTATCACTTATGGTTATTAAGGCATCATCAGCAAAAAGTTTAATTTTACAATGTTTAAGGCAATCTAAAATATCATTAATATATGTGACCCGGTCTACGAAAAGGGACCTTCGGTGTGAAAATATCATTTTTCACTTTTTTGGCGATTCGGATAGACTAATGTGTGCTCTTTCTAATGGCGCAAAGCAGAAGTTTCCAACTCGTAAAGAAGTTTGTCAGGAATTTTCCAAAAAAAGAGCAGAAATGAGTGAAAATGAAAAAAAATTGGACATTGAATTATAACATAATAAACATCATTTCATACTTTTATTTGAAGGGTAGAGAAATATTTTGTTATCAGCTTTTCTTCTTCTAAATCCACAATAGATAAGTCCATTTTAACGAAACTTTCCTCTGTATTATCTCCTGCCTGATGTAAATCATGATCGCTGTCGAAATCGTTATCAATGTCGGTTTTATCAATTAAACGTTTACAAACAGCTGTTTTCTCGAAAACTTGTTTTTACACCGAAGGTCCCTTTTCGTAGACCGGGTCACATATATGTTAAATAAAATCGGGGCTAAGACCGATCCCTGCGGCAGGCCAATTTCTACTGGTACTTCTCTCGACTTTGCTTGATCTATTACTGTATGCTGTTTGCGATTTGTTAAAAAGCTATTAAACCATTTCAGCTCTATTCCGTTGATTCCAATTCGTTTTAGTTTTTGCAGTAATATTTCACGGTCTATCGTTTCGAAGGCTCTTTTTAGGTCTATAAAGACGGCAATTGTTGATTTTTTTGCATTTAAGTCTTCTTTCCATTGCGCAATCACTAAATTTAGTGCAGTTTCGCAGGAATGCAATTTTCTAAATCCTGACTGCTCTTTAATTATAATGTTATTACTATCTAAATATTGCACGAGTTGTCTTTTTATCACAGTTTCTAAGCTTTTTTCCATATTCGGAAGAGTATTTATTGGTCTCAGTTCCTCAGCTTTTAATGTTTTTGTCACTTTTTTTACAGGTACTACAGTAGAAATTTTCCATAAATTTGGAACCACTCCAGTTTTTACACTTTCATTTATTATAATTGCACCGAAATGTCCTAAATATTGCACTGAGTCTTTTATTACACCCTCCGATAGAAGATTTTTACCACCAATCTTGTATTTAAAATTGTCTACTATTTCGAGAATATCTTCTGTCGTTATTTCGTTAAATATTAGTCTAGAATTAATCTGCTGGCTTGTTACATTATTAATAGGAAATCTTTGAATATTATTATTTATGTCCATTATGCTATCAACAAAGTATTTGTTTAATTCCTCTGCGATTTCAGCTTTATTTTCGTAAACTTTATTATTTATGCTAATTTTATTTATAGTGTCTTTTTCTTCTATTATGTTGACCGTTTGTTTAAGATATTTCCACATAAGTTTACTGTTTGTACTATTAATTTGAACTTTGTGTTCCATATACTTTATTTTTTTAAGTTTAATTTGTTTTTTGTAATACTTTTTTATGTCGTAGTATTCCCTCCATATTCCAGTATTTTGACATTTTTTATATATGTCGTATTTATATCTATTTAATTCAGTCAATTCGCGATCGTACCATTTGTTTTTCAGTTTGACATTAATTTCTTTTTCACTTGTTAATTGTTGCATAGAGTTTAATAAGCTGTTTGTTAAAATACGTACTTTTTCGTTTATGTTAACGTTATTTAAAACATTATAGTCATAGCATCGCAATAAGTTTAATAATTTTTCGCAGTCGTAATTTTCCCACGATATTATTTTCATCTTTTTTCGCATTTCTAGATGCTCATTTATCTTTATTTTGAACATTATTGTTTCGTGATCTGATATTTTGTATTTGTCTAACCTTTCACAATTTATATTATTAGCATTTGTGTATAAATGATCGATTAATGTTTCGGACGATTCCGCTATCCGTGTGTTAAAATTAATTATTTGCCGCATTGATTGTGATTGAAATATATCATTAAGTTTTAAGCTATAAGTTGAATTTATATTTAAGTTTATATTAAAGTCGCCTATTATAATATTATTAATCGACATGTCGCAAACTTCACTTATTATTTCATCGATGTAATTTAAAAATTCCGCATCACTTGAGCTTGGTGAATGGTATAGAACTCCAATTCGCCACTTTATATCGCACTTTTTTAGTTGAATAACAGAACACCAGACATTTTTGTTCATTGTCTTATTTAGAATTATTTTGTGGTCAATTGTATTTTGAATAAGTATTATTACACCGCCAGTGTGCCGACTGTGTGAATCGCATCTAATTGTTTTATACGTTTTTATGTTAATCTCTCTGTCGCAAATTTCTTCTGTCGTACATGTCTCCGAACATAGCACGATCGCTGGTTTATTTATTTCCATCAATCTTTCTAGTTCAAGTTTATTTGAAATTATACTATTGATATTAAGGTATATTAGTTTTAAGCTTTGTGAGGTGTTTAGCTGCTATTTGTTCACTTTATTTTTCGGATTGTTTAGTCTTTTAATTGACCCAGTTGATAATTTTTTTCTTATCCCATTTGAAGTCAGCCTCTTTGGAACCGAGCAATAAATTTTTGAATTCAAGCAGTTTTGAGTGATTTGATGTTAAAATAATGCAAATTTATCGAGTAAATGTGAGATAAGTTTCTGCTTCAGGATTTTCAGATGGTATCATATATGATACTTTGGGTCACAGAAGGTAAAATAACGGGCTATTTCAATCTTATCAATTTATTTACATATTAGTACAAATTATTTCAATTAAATAACGAAAGCTATAATTATTTTTTACTAAAGGTCTATTCTATACACTCAACAACAAAACTCCACTATTACTCAATAGATGGCGTTGTCACGAAGCTTTTATAAATATGATACCCTAGGTACTAGGAGGGTAGTGTAATTTTATGTTTCGACCTTTTCCAAACACATAAAGAGCACTGACGCTTTCAAAATCCTTTTTCATTCCAGTGATTAGTGCAACAACTTTGAGTGTCACTTAACATCGCTAATGTGTACTGTGTAATTTTACTTTCGCGGCCCTTTGAGTGAAAATATTGTTGCTTATAAATTAAAAAATATTTGGGGATTTCTAACTTGTGGCCTTACTTTATAATTTAAAACTGTCAGCTGTGATCATAAAAAAACTTGATTTAAATAGATTTAAAAAAAAATTCGACATGCTGGAGGAAACTGACGAGACACGTATATGTTGTTCTAACGTCTATTTTCGGAATATATTCGAATTTCTCATGGGTGCAACAAAAACTTTGATTTTGTCGAACCGTGTTATAAATCACTTTTTTGTGATCCAGACGAAAAACTAACTTTTACTACAACAGTTAAAGGTACAATTCGTACGACATCAGACAACCCTGTTTATACCAAATGTTATCCCTATCCAATGTGCTAACCGAGTAGAACCAAGTAGAACAGAACTGTTAAACCAAGTAGAACAGCAAATTAACGAATACCTACGTGAAAGTATAATACGACCATCTAGATCACCATATAATTCACCTATATTATATAAAAAAAAAACATATGCGTCAGGAGAGAAAAAAATATCGCATGGTCATAGACTACAGAAAGTTAAATTCAATTACAGTACCAGACAGATATCCTATACCCGAAATATGTGAAGTCCTGTCTCAACTTGGAAGAAACAAACTATTTTCAATACAACAGTTCATCACAAACACAAACAGCGCAGAAGAACACTACGCTACTAATGAAAAAGAGATGCTAGCAATTATTTGGTCACTGAATAATTTAGGAAACAATCTCTACGGATCCGCCAAAGTTAAAATTTACACAGACCATCAACCCCTTACGTACGCTATCAGCAATAAAAACAATAACAATAAAATGAAAAGATGAAAAGCAATTTTAGAGGAGTACAACTATGAAAATCAAACGTAGTTGCAGACGCCCTCTCAAGACCACCACAAATTAATCTCTTACCAAACACTAACAAGGACGATATCAATTCGTTGACAGGTAGAATACATAGAGACAACAGTTCATCACAAAATTTGATACCTGCTACAGAAGCCCCAATCAATGTATTTAAGAACCAATTGTTTTTGAAAATAGGCGAAGAAAATACCTATCAATTTCACATTCCGTTTCCCACATTTCACAGACATATAGTTATACAAGGAAATTACTCTACAGATGACATTATACAAATATTTAGGAGGCATTTAAATCCGAGCGTAGTAAACGGTTTATTCACCTCAGAAGAGATCATGGGCAAAATACAAGAAATCTATCCTTTACACTTCTCAGCATACAAAATCAGATTCACTCAAACAATGATTAAAGATGTTACTTCCGAAGTCGAACAAGAGTCAAAAATTATAATAGAACACAGAGGAATTCTAGAGAAAATAAATCACAGCTTTTGACTAAATATTATTTTCCACAAATGTAGTCTAAAATTGAAAAAATAGTAAAACTTTGCAAAATATGCCGCGAGAATAAATATGATCGACACCCAGCTAAGCCCATATTACAGTCAACCCCTATACCCCAATATCCAGGTCATATCGTACATCTTGACATATATCATACAAACAACCGTACCATTCTAACTGCCATAGACAAATTTTCAAAGTATGCTCAAGTGAAAATCATTAAGTCTAGAGCCACCGAAGATATTAAAGAACCATTACGACAAATCCTTATTTCTTTTGGCATACCTGAAAAAATAGTTATCGATAGTGAAAAAGCGTTTAGTTCAGCTTCCATTACATTTTTGTTGCAAAATCAATTAGGAATAGACATTTTCAAAGCTCCACCTTACACTAGCACAGTTAACGGACAAATAAAAAGATTCCATTCAACGTTATCAGAGATAATGCGTTGTACAAAAACCGAAAATACACATCGTTCATTTTCAGACTTGTTAGACATGTCAATTTATAAGTATAATTATTCTATTAATTCGACCAATCGAAGTATTTCTTGGACGTATTGTCAGCACAAGCCCAGAACAATTAGACAAACATAGGTTAGAAAATATTGTAAAACTCGAGACAAAACAAGACAAAGACTTATGTTATCACAATGAAAATATAACTAATATAAAGTCTTATAATACAGGTGACGTTATATATGTAAAGAAAAATAAACGTATTGAAAATAAATTATGCTCCAGGTATAAAAAAGCAATAATAAAACTAAATAACTGGCCATTTCAGCCCTTGAAAGGACTTTCACCTAGCTTCTTATGATCAATTGTGTTGTGCGTGTTATTAAGTTTGTACACAATTGACCGAGAAACGGACCTACATGCTTAACGCCGACTCCGAACGGTGATGAACGGAATGTTCTTGTTCTCAAGAAGCTTTACATGGCATTTTGAATACTCTCTGAGGTTTGCCATTGTCTTCAGAGAGGTGGCAGCCGTACAGAAAAATTATTTTAATTCAAATAATTTTCTGTCGCTGCTGGGGTTCGAACCCGGGTCTCCAGGTTCGTTGACATAGAGGCCACGCACTTTAACCAACTACGCCACGGACGCCACATAAAAAGGAAATAGTAAAAGAAAATAAAAACAGCACTGTAATAACGGAATCAGGGTTCATAGTTCATAAAAGTCTAATTAAAAACTAAATAAAAACTCTTTACAAATTATTCATTGCATAATGCCACAGCGAGGTACAAGTACTAGACTATTCAAATTCAGAAGTTGTTACGTTCACCATGGGATCAGCTAATTCAAACAGGCTCTTATAAACTGATACATACGATAAATAAGACAATAGTAGAACAAGTTAATAAAAGCAACCACCTTCTCCCATTCCTTCAACATGAAACATCCCAAATGCAAAACCATATAGATACGTTAAAGCCTAATAGTATAAGTAAAAGATCTTTAAATTTTATTGGAACAACATGGAAGTGGATAGCGGAAAGCCCCGAGCACAATGATTTTAAAATACTTAGTGATAAGACAAATAATATACTTGAAAATAATGAGAGACAAATGGTCACTAATAGATTAATAATAGAAAAATAAACAATGTTGTAAATGCTACAAATTAATTAATTATGAAAAATTTCGACATCCTTCCATGTGATTTGAAAAATAAATAACTCTTTGTTCGTTTTTCATATAAAGCTTAGACTAAATGGTCAGTGTTTTTTTTTATGCAAATACAAATTTATTTCACATATTTTCTCACGTTTCGCTGATTATTTTTCAGCTTCCTCAGGGATACTTAGATTTATTGAATAGAAATTTAAATTTTGCATTGAAAACTGATTTTATTTTTTTTTTTATATCTAAAGATTTTCAGTCAATAATCTTTGGATATATTGGCTTACAAAGTTAATTCGCACATTTCTACTTGGTTGCTCGATTGCTTCTTCAAAGTTAATTTCTGCTGTTCGCTGAAGCATTTAAGTAAAAGCAAGTAAAAAAATCCCGCTCGTCTATGGCGATATTGTGCAAAAGATAACACGCCGCTATTACGTGCTTATCATGCATTACCGTTTCCAATTTAAGTCGGATGGCATAGGCCAGTACAGGGAAACGACTTTAATATCCCATACGAACGTTCGACACATTCCAAGTGCGAATTTAGCTTTCGTTATAGAGCTGTTCCACTTCGCTACTTGCTTCGAGAAAAGAAGTTGCCAAATCGTATAGCCACAATCGCCTACCAAAATAAAATTACTAAAATCCCCACTTTCGAAGCGACCATTAAAAATAGTTTGGTCATGTGTTATTTGATTTAATGACTTTTAAATTTGCCGATTTACCGTCTGCACATTGATGGAAAACGACCATTTTCAATTGCGAAACACTTCAGGCTCATGATCGCCTGGCGATTGAATACGTATGTGCTTGCAATCAATAGAGCCGATAGTCCGGGGAAATTTTGCAATATCAAAGCTGAAACTGCTGCAAATAATCCAGATGTTCCATAATTGCTCAGAAAAAACGCTATAACTTTCACTTTGAGAATGACGTGAAGAAACGAAATTCACAAAAAATTACGGAAATCTGCATGCTAAGGTCGCTAGCAATCCAACTTTGACTTGTTCCCTAAGATTGCATTCTCACAGAGAATGTGTTGGAATCCTAGATGATTCCAACGGAACCTTTATCAACACTTGAATTGATAAAGACGGGCACTTAATTGGTACTTGGAACCAATTAAGCAGGGCTTTGGATAAAACACTTAATTGGCACTTGAAACCGATTAAGCAGGGCTTGAATACTTAAAACACTTTGACTAGGTTTTACGTAATAAATAATATGTTTATTAATTGAACCTTTGATAGGTACAGATTGCTTATAATACAAAATCCAATTTAATTATTATCACATTAATGTGAAAGTTTAATATTACATGTTAAGCAATAAAAACACCAATTATTACAATTAAGCATAAAGATATTTAACAAATAAAATACAAAGCAATAAAAATAATAACATAATAAATTAATGCATGCTAATCATTATGAATGGTTTAAATGTTTTTTAGCTTACACTGCATAAACTTCATTAATATATAGGTAAAACAATTAATGCGCGTTCTACTAAAGACTTGCGCTACATTAATCGTTGAGACCCTGTTGGTTCTTAACATTCTCCGCCCCGTTGAACGAAGTTTAACTGACAACGACATCGAAGGCCCTCTTATGACGGGGAAGTGGTTCAGGTACACTTATTGTTGTAGCCTTTGACTTTGATTTCCATCTCCATATTACTCCAGCTAGAAGTGCAATGCCGATGACGAGTGATGAATATCCAACTGCAAAGTGATGTTTGTCATTCCTTTGAATTCGATGAGGCAACTCGAAAATACTTTGTTCAACCAATTGTTCTTAAATATGTATTGGCTTATATTTTTTATGAAGTGCATTGGCTGGTGTTCGGTATTTATAGGAATTATGTTGTTCGAATTAGTGTATGAAATTTGTTGAGTATTGTTGACTATTTGAAGACCGTGGACCGTTAACTGATTGTTTTTAAGCATGCAGTTTGATTTTAGTGAGAGAATTCCAGAACCAACAAGTGTGACTTGTGAAGATTCAGATCCGCAAACGGCGTTCATCCGAGTTGGAACAGTAGCACTATCCATTGATTGGACCCTTTCATTTGCTTCCATATCATTTGCTTCCATGAATTTCTGTTATTTCACAGTTGACCTTAGTTGCATTGTTGAACAGTTCGACTTCGCAGGAATTGATCCCAGAGCCATAATTATATACCGTCTGGATATGTGGACATAAATATTTGTTGATAGTTATTGGTAAACATAGCTGCAACAAGGTGGAGATCATTGGAAAATAATTGTACCGGTGTCGAGAGATGGCCAAGTACTGCGTTGAGATTTTTACTGTTGTTATTGTGTTGTTGACCACATGTGGAATGAGTATTAGGTTGAGTAATTCGAATTCTCTTTAATCACTCAGTGGAATTTGAATGTTAAACAAAATGTGATCTTCGGTTAATCCTGGAACAACTTTCATGAGTTTGTAAAGGGTTAATAAATGATCTTAATCAGTTGGTAGTTGAAGTGTTGACGGCAAATGATTTTTGATTTTGATGATTTCCTCTTTAAGTTGGTATGGTGATAATAATAATAGGTGAATTTTACCGTGATGAATGTCTGTTAATATATCAAGTATGGCTGCTTGTATTTGTTCGATGTCAGCCCTTAACACAGTAAGTTGAATTGCTAGAGTAGTAAAGAATTGAAAGTGATTCTGTTGTATCTTGTCTTCCTGCTCATTGTTAATGGTGTTTCGGAGTGCATCAAGTTGTTCATCGAGCTGTTGAAATCTTGTTGATATTGTTTTGTGATCCTCTTTCATTATGTTAATTGTTGAGTCAATGATTGAAGTTTGGTTTTTTAACAAGGTTAGTAAATGACCTTCATTTTCGCTTATACTGTTGATTGTAGATGACATTTCCTCAGCGTAGGTCGAATCTAGTACCCCAAATAAGGCATTTGCTATGTTTCCAATTGCGTTAATTGCTTCTGTCGTTCCTTCGCAAATAATTGGTTGTTTCGTTGAAAATGATCTATGTCTTGTTCATATTGTTTAACCAGCAGATCACATTGTGTGAGTTTGTTTAACTGCTTACAAAGTCGTTTCAAGGAGGTTGTACCATTTGCAAAGATAGCAAGATTAGTTTTTATTGGGTGCAAATTGAAGAAGGCGATGAGATTCTATTCAGCTGTTACTAACTTTGCTGTGCCAATGCCTTCAAAGTGAATGCTTGGGGTTGAATTGAATCTTGTAACTGTGATTGGGTCAGCTAGAACAATTGGTAACAGTAATAGACAACATAGTAACGTAGTTCTAATAGAGAATTTTCTTCTTTTAGATGGAATATCTTCAACAGTACTCTCTGCCTCGTCTCTTTTCACGCTTGTCGATTCTTCTTGTGTGGGTAGTGGAGCCAACCGGTAAATAGGACGCTTCCAGATTCTTGATGAAGTTTTTACCTTTGCTACCCTTACAAAACCATCGTCTCCCTTGTACGTCTTCATTATTCTGCCTAATGGCCATTTCAATGGTGGAACGTTGTCTTCTTTAATTATTACCAACGTGTCAAGTTCAATGTTTGGGGATCGACTTCTCCATTTTGATCGTTGCTGTAACTGATTGAGGTATTCAGTAGACCATCGTCTCCAGAATTCTTGTTTGAGATGAGTCACCATTTTCCACCTTGTTGGCAAACTGATGTCCCTAGTTTTAGCTGTAACGTCTATCGGTGTGGTAAGTGCTTCTCCGAAGAAAAAATGTCCTGGAGTAAGTGCGGTTAGGTCATTTGGATCGGATGACATTTGCATTATTGGTCTTGAGTTAAGGATGGCTTCAACTTCACCTACCACGGTCTCAAGTTCTTCGTATGTCAGAGATGCCGATGATACACTTCTTGATAAAAGATACTTTGCAGAATTTACCACGGCCTCCCAAAGACCTCCAAAATGAGGTGCTCGGGGAGGAATAAAGTTGAACTTTGTGCCCTTGTTGCTGCATTCTCTGATAATGGCTTTCTGACCTTCTGCTGAGTGAACCGAATTTATTAGTTCTCGCAGTTCGTTGCTTGCCCCCACAAAGTTCGTTGCATTGTCAATGTATATATTTATACAGTGGCCTCTTCTGCTCATAAAACGTTTTAAGGCTCCGATGAAAGCTGCGGTTGTTAGATCTGATACTAGTTCTAAATGGACTCCCTTTATAGAGAAGCAACAAAATATAGCTATGTACGTCTTGTGGGGTCTTTTTCCTCGAATTTTGTAGTGAACTTCGAATGGTCCGCAATAATCCACACCACTGTTGAGGAACGGTCGAGAAGGTTGGATTCTTTCTTTTGGAAGGTCTCCCATAACTTGGTTGAGTAGAGTTGGTTTGACTTTACTGCACCGTACACAATGTTGAGCAATAGATCGTGCCATTATTTTTCCCTTTATAGGCCAGAATTGTTGTCTTGTGTGAGCTAACAAGGCTTGTGGTCCGCAATGTAGATGATTGTCGTGTATCATTTTTAACAGTAATTTTATTATCTTGTCGTTGTATGGAACAAGCATTGGGTGTTTTGCATTGTAACTTAATGCCGATGATGCCAAGCGACCTCCTACTCTTATCACTCCCTTGGCATCCAAAAACGGGTCCAATGTTGCTAATGAGCTTGATTTCTACACTTTCTCGTGTTTTGATAATGACTTTGATTTCTTCACTAAATTCCGACTGTTGTACTGTCTTTATGATGAGAGTCAGGGAATCATCAAGTTGTGGTGATAATTGAAGTTCGTTTCCAGGTGGTATTTCTTGTAAGTGTTTGAGAAAACGAATTCTAAAGGCTACAATCCTTTGAAGCGTTCGGAACGAGTTATGGTGATTGATGTTATAGATATTTTGTCCTAATGGTGCGTTGGTGACAACTAATGTGTGACTCTTGAATTTCCTTTCTTCGTCTGTGTCTATTTTCAGATCTGCTCGAAATGGTGATGGCCAGACAGTTTCTTCTCCATGCAGAAAAATAGGTCCGTGAAACCACAATAAGCAGGTCTTTAGCTGATTTGGCATTATCCCTCTGGATAACACGTCAGCAGGATTTTGTTTTGATGGTACATGATACCATTGCTGTTTGTTAGTCAACTCGTGAATCTTTGCAATTCTGTTTGCAACAAATATGTGAAAGCTTGCAGGAGAAGAGTGAAGTCAGGACAAGACTGTTGAACTGACTGAGGAATTTGCCCTTTGAATATGTGTCGAGGAAAATGAACTTCATTAAGCATTGGCAACTTATCATAAAATGATAACTATTTATCACGAAATTCTGTAGAAACAGGCTCATCCTATGTCAATTTTAATTGCCATAATTCTTGAATTAATTTTTTTTCTGTTACAACTACTGGTGCAACCAGGCCCATTGGATCATAAAGACGTGCCAGTTCTGATGATACAGTTCTCATTGTTACAGTAGTGATTTCGGAATAACCTTTATGTGAAGCGTGTCAGCCTTTGGATGCCAGATAAGACCAAGCGTTTTGATTGTTGCATTATCTTCATCCTCAAAATTTAAATCTACTTCTTGATCCTTGATTGAAAGGCCTTGCAGTAAATTTGGATGATTGGCACACCATTTTTGCTATTTGAAACCTGCTCTTGATAAAATCTTGATGAGTTGTTTCTGGGTTTCAATTTATTCATTTAGACTGTTTGAACCGATCAAACCATCATCGACATAGAAATCGTGAGATAATGCCCTTGATCCGAGTGGTGAATTGTGGGAGAACTGAGTCGCCAATTGTTGTAAGCACTTTGTTGCAAGATAGGGGGCTGACCTGGTTCCGTAAGTCACCGTTTTAAGTTGATAGTAGTTCAGTTGTTTCTTGGAATCCTCTCTTCAGACTATTGTTTGAAACTGTTGATCTTCATCTTTGATAAGTATTTGACGGTACATTTTTTCAATGTCAGTGGTAAACACAAAACGTGGAGTTCTAAGCCGAAGCAATACTGAAGACAGCTTTGTACCACAGGTCCGTTGTACATTATGTCATTTAATGAGTAGCCTGATGAGGTTTTGGCGGAAGCGTCGAATACAACTCTCAACTTCGTTGTGGAACTTTCTGGTTTAAGGACATTGTGATATCTTTATTAATATAAGTTATGAAAAAGGAAGTTACATCAGTGTTGCAGTGTTGCAGATTTAAGAGCTAGCTTACACTATACATTTATGTTGATGTTTACACGATGATAATAGTATGATAGATACAGGATTATGTATGATAATGATATGATGTTAATATACTACATATGCCCCCTCCTTAAAATTTTATCCTAGGTATAGAAACATAGCTAGATCACATTTAATTGCTTGGCTTTCTAGCCCTTAAGTTATATTTTGCAGATAAGACAATGTTATTTTCATTTTGTTGTGTCTCAACGGTGTTGTTTGTTGTTGCTTTATCAATAACATTATCTTTCTCTACAGTCACAGTTTCTTTATTAAGATTTTGAACTGATTCTTTATTAAGATTTTGAACGTGCAGTTACATTTTTGTTTTTCTCTTCAATAGTAATAATAGGAATAGTTTTTATACAATCATTTGACAAAATTATTCTATCATATGGATTTAACATAGTGTTAATAATTTTGTTATTAAGTTTACTTGAAAATAAAATTATTTGGTTAGCGTGCCGCTTCCAGATCTTATCAAGCTCTGTTTTAACAAGAAAAATTTGTCTTCCAAGTTTTTTTATTATCAATGCTTTGGTCCACGTTACTTTACCTGGTGTCGAATAATCTTTAACCATTACTGTTTTGTTAATTTTAAATTTATTTTTCTTCGAGCCTTTATAATACTTTTTATGTTTTTCTTGTTGCTTAAGTGCAAAACTTCTGATATTTTCAATAGGTTGGCCAATAATTTGTCTGTTCGGATTTATTAAATCCAACCTTGTTCTTAATTTCCGATGATTAAACATTAAAAACGCGGGAGATGCTCCCGTGCTCGAATGCACTGTATTTCTATAATCTAACAGAAATCGACACAACGCGTTATTGAACTCCGACAATGGTAAATTATGTAAATTACGTTTCAAGCCATTTTTAATGGTTTTAACAAAATTTTCCGCTTGGCCGTTTGTTGATGGATTTCCGACTGGCGTGGTAATATGCAAAATACCATTAAGCTTTAAAAAAATTTTAAATTCGTTGGAAAGAAACGACGTCCCATTGTCTGAAACAATAGTTTTTGGCAATCCAAATCGTGCAAATATTCCTCTTAACACTGAAATGACCACGCTACTAGTTGTATTTTTTGCCATGTCAATACACTCAACCCATTTGCTTGAACTATCTACAACTACTAAACACCAACGGTTCATAAAAGGACCCAGAAAATCAATGTGAACTCTTGACCAGACTTCTTCCGTTCTTGGCCAAGAGATAAGTTCTTGTTTCGGTGGATTTTGCCGTGTTAGCATACATGGTTCACAGCTTTTCACTAAATTTTCTAAGTCTTCATTTTGCTTGGGCCACCAACAACATTCTCTAGCCATTGACTTCATTTTTACCATTCCCAAATGAGAAGCATGCAAAAATGTCATTACATCATTTAATAGCGACTTAGGAATGACAATTCTATAACCCCAGAATAAACATCCTGATTCTTCTGATAACTCATTCTTTCTTAAATAAAATGGTTTTAATTCCGGTTCTACACATTTGTTAGGCCACCCCGAATTCACAAATCCTATTATTCTAATTAATAGCTCATCTTTTGCTGTGCATTCTTTAATCATTTCAAAATCAACCCCTTTAGTTTTATTCGCGTCACTAAAATAGTTAATATAAATATTTTTTGGAAAATCTTCACAAGAAACTTCACTTTTTTGTGGATAACGTGAAAAATAGTCTGCAATATTTCGATTTGATTTAATATACGAAATATCAAATTGATATCCAGTTAATTTCAATGCAATACGCTGTAATCGATTTGATGCCATAATTGGTATGCCCTTTTTAGGATTGAAAATGTGTTGCAAAGGCTTATTGTCAGTCACTAACGTGAATTTCCTACCATAAATGTACTGATGGAACTTTGTAACACCAAACAAAATTGCGATTGCTTCTCGATCTAGTTGAGAATAGCGTTTTTCAGTCTCTGAAAGCGTCCGCGATGCAAATTCAATCGGCCTCTCTTCCCCCTGCTTGCCAACTTGTGACAAGATAGCTCCAACCCCTGCTGGACTAGCATCCACGGTTAACTTTAACTTACAATTGGGATCATAATGTGCCAGACAATAGTCTGCGGCTAATGAATATTTTAAATTTTCAACCGCTTCCGAGCATTCTTTTGTCCAAATGAATTCTTTGTTAATTTCTAACAATTGGTACAATGGATTTAGTAACGTTGAAACATTGGGCAAAAATTTCCTGTAAAAATTAACCACTCCTAAAAACGACTGTAATTCCTTTACGTTAGTAGGAATAGGCATATTTTTAATAGTTAAAACCTTTTCAGGATTCATATGCAACCCGTTTTTATCTATTATGTGTCCCAAATACGAAATTTGCTTGCTAAAAAATTCACATTTTTCGCTTGATAACTTAAACCCTGCGTCCCTTAGCACCGTTAGAACCTTAACTAATCTTTCCATATGTAGCTTCTTATTTGGAGCACTGATTAAGATATCATCGAGAAACACGACTACACCGTCTAAGCCTACTAATAGAGAATCCATAATTTTCTGGAAAATTGCTGGTGCTGATGACAACCCATATATCAGCCTTGCATATTGGAAGAGACCCTTTGACGTAGATATGGTTGTATATTTCCGCGATGCTTCGTCTAAACCAATTTGCTGATATGCCATACTTAAGTCGAGTTTTGTAAACTCTTCACCGCCATGCAGCTTTGCAAAAATTTCTTCTACTCTTGGTAAAGGGTACTTTTCGATCTCCAAAAAAGGATTTACAGTGACTTTAAAATCACCGCATATACGTACACTACCATTTTTCTTAAGTACCGGCACAATAGGTGTTCCCCACTCTGAATAACTAACTGCCTCAAGAACGTTTAGTTTAACTAAATTGTCAATTTCTTCTTCGACTTTTTCTTTGAGTGCTAGTGCGACTGGCCGTGGTCTAAAAAACTTTGGTGTTGCCTCCTTTTTTAATTTAAGCGTTACCTGACTATTTTTGAATAACCCCAGCGTTCCTTCAAAAAGTTCCTTAAAGGTTTTTAGCATGATTTGAACGTCGCTTTTGTTTGCTTGCGAAGCATAATTAAATTCAGAAAACGAAATTCTAAAACTTTTTAAAAATTTTCTTCCTAGCAAGGTCGGACCACCATTCTTAATGACAACAAACGGAATAATTTCTTCATGATTTTTAAATCTCACTTTGAGATCAACCTCACCAAGAGGACAAATTTGCGAACCATTGTATGATTTCAATAATATATCGATATCGCGCAATTTATAGTTGTAAAACAAAGTATTATATGTGCTCTCGGACATAACGCAATTTTCTGACCCTGTATCTAATTCAAAAACATGTTTTTTTTTCCTAATTTCTACTTTTACATAGATTGAATCGTCCTTATTACTATTTAATGCAAATAGGTTTAGATCGGCATTATTTAAAAAATTTAAACACTTTGTTCTACACATTTTTTTTAAGTGCCCTCTTTGCTTACAGTCATTACACTTATAATTTTTATATTTATAATGATCACTTTTGTGGTTATAATAACCGCATACTTTACATTGCTCTCTCTGTTGCTCCGCCTGTTGTTGTCGCTTATCGTTTTTCTTGTCTTGCATCTTCCGTCTAATGCTGTCCTTGTTCATATAATGCATGCCTTGTTCGATCTTAACCTCAATGTTGTCGTACTGCTGACGTATATACTCGGTGTTATTTGCAATTTTAAGCACATGTTCAAACGATGACGTAATGGTTTCCAAGAAAATCTTGTCCCGGGCCGGACCTTTTTCCAACCCCATGACGAATTTGTCACGTATAGCCATGTTTAACCCAGCTCCAAATTCGCAGTTAATCGCTAGAGCTCGCACGCGTACAGCCCATTCACTTACCGACTCCGTCGGCATCTTTGAAGCGATGTAGAATTTGAAGCGCTCTGCAAATGCAGACGATATAGGCGTGAAGTGATTGCGCATTGCTTCCAGACATTTAGTGAATGTCACGGCACTTGAATCTACTTGATCTGGACTAATCAAGTTTTGCAACAGAATGTATGCACCATCCGACATTGATGTCACTAATACCGCCTTCATCTTAGCATCGTTTTCTATGCTGTTCGCCAGTAAAAATTGTTCCAACTGCTTCTGAAATACTGTCCACGTTTTTTCGATGTGGTCGAAATATGGCGCTTTGCCAATGATTGCAGCAGACATTTTACTTTAAAATTGGCTTTTTATTTTTTCTCGTCGCCACTGTGATATCTTTATTAATATAAGTTATGAAAAAGGAAGTTACATCAGTGTTGCAGTGTTGCAGATTTAAGAGCTAGCTTACACTATACATTTATGTTGATGTTTACACGATGATAATAGTATGATAGATACAGGATTATGTATGATAATGATATGATGTTAATATACTACAGATATAATGATGTGGTATACAAAAATGTGGTGACAAGAGCAGATTTCTGTCTAACCTTTGCATATGACCAAGTGTTTCATAATCCCGCATGAGTTGTATGTACACTGCCTTAACTTGAGGTTTTTGTACTAGTCGTTTTTCTATTGCATAAAAACGGTTAGTGGCTATGTGCATGGAGTCTCCTAATAATGCAGGATCGGCCATGAATGGAAACTTTACAATAAAGCGTCCTTCTCTATTTCTTTTTGTCTGTAAGTTGAAGAGATCTTCACATTTACGTTGAGATTCTGTGAACTTATCGTGGGGTGAGACGATTTCTTCTAATTCCCAGAATTTCTTCAGCTGATTGTTGAGGTTTACGTCATTCTCAGTAGCGATGCCGCAGGTGGCCAGTTGTTGTGAAGAGCTGTCAACCAAAGACTGTGTTCTGAAGAATTGGACCATTATTATGAATTTCAAATTTTCCGCTTGTCAGTATTTGAAAAAAGAAATCTGCTCCCAAAAGGACATCAATTTTGCCTGGCTGATGAAACCTTGCATCAGCGAGTTCTATGTTTGCTGGAATTTTCCAATTTCATGAATCTATCTTCTGTGTTGGTTGGTCGGACACAATGTTGGGTAACGCAAAGGCCTCAAGGGGTGCAGAAAATATATTTAACCTGGATCTTAGTGTAAGGAACACTCTTTTGTGAGCAATTTTTGTTCCCTCTCCTATTCCTTCAATTTGAAAAGACGTTTGTTTGCAATTTATTCCTAATATCTTGATGATTCGCTCGGAGATGATATTTATTTGTGACCCGGAATCTAGGATAGCTCTGCATTCAATTGTTTTACCAGATGTAGATTCCAGAATCACTCGTGCGGTGCTGAGTCAAACGTAACCTTTTTGCGTTGGTTTACTCGATGTGCTTAGTGATACCGACGATGATGCATTGTTACAATCGGCTGATGGTGATGGTGGCGATTGTGTTGCCCTATCGACATGTAGGAGTGTGTTGTGCTTTATGTTGCACTTGCTGCAGGTTCTGCTTGTGCATGCTTGTTGTTTATGCCCAGCTCTCAAACAGTTTGTACAAAGTCGTTGCGATTGAACAAACTTGTTGCGATCAGTTGCTGATAGTTGTAGGAATTGCCTGCATGCGAAGAGAGGATGTGACCCATTTTTGCAGCATTTGCAAGATACTTCGACAGTCTTACTGGTTGAAGTTGTTACAAATGTACTTGCCTGATTTGGTCTTCCTTGTGATGGAACATTTTTGCGGCTAACTGCTTCGAAATAACGGAATCTTCCTTCCAAAAACTTCAAAAACAAATTAATTGACGGAGTTTGGGTAGGATTTTCCCCCACGACTGGCAGCACCTTGACGAAAGTAGTCCCTCCGACTGCTGGGTGTGGGGGCTTAAGTTTCTCACAGGGCTGTGTTACCAAACAAACTCGGTGAGAACAACTAAGCCTGCCACTCCTTCCCTGCCCTATCCTGAAACATCCCTTCTCTCCTTCTCTTTCCCCCTGGGTCAGATCAAGGTGTCATGCGTACCGTGCCGAGGATCAGCCTGGCTGAGGACCCAGTCTAAAATAATTGCTCAGTCGCGAACGGTGTGCTCCGGATACCTGACGACCTCTGGTTCTATTCAGCCTTGCCCAGGTACTGCGGATCTCTGCCTGGGTCGACCGTCCCTTCTCCGCCACGCGTGGGAACCAAACATGAACGACAACAACAAAAACAACACACAAAAAACCTCAACACCCAAACGGGGGTCCGGACCCCAAACAAAAAAACCGGTAGGAACCTCCGGTTCCGATCTCAAAGCTGTGGTACCACCAAGCTCGAAACCTACCAAACAGGGTCAGACGATGATAGTGATACCATCAGATCATCGCCCCTTATCAACAACAGCAAGCATATCGAAAGCCTGTGTAGCTGACATTGGACCCTCCGGTTCCTTAAGCAAAGGAAGCAATCGACGCAGAGACGCGGGTTCAACCAATGCATCTGGGACCAAGGAAAACCCAATGGTCAGCGCCAGGGCGACCGATTTTGCAAGAAGGGATCCTTTAAAGGCAGGTTACCTAGACCGCAGGAAGGCATCCCGTATTCTTCGACGCCTGGCTACCGATCCTATCAAGGAGGGTCAGGTCTCAAAGGATGACCTGAGGAAAGTCAAGGAGGATATAGAATGGGCAAAGAAGGTTCTACCGGACTTCACGCTCGAGCCACCCCGCGCAAAGCTTTCGGCCACGAAGAGAAACCGCTCTGTGGAGGAACCTGCAAATACGAACCAGACCGCCAAGAGGGCCAAAACCCATGGCGTGGGGTTACGATCCTTAGCAGAGGTTGCCAAGAACAAAATAGTCATAGGGGTTATAGACCAGAACAGCGAGGACGGTAAAATACCCAAACACCAATGGAGCTGGATAGAAGATTCGCTCGCCAAGGTCGCCTTGCAGGTAATCAAGGACAACCCTGGGCCACCCCCGTCATGTACGGACGCAGGATGGTTTCAGGGTAACGTCAAGCTGATGGCCTGCGACAACAGCAGATCCGCTGAGCTATTTAAAGCGGCGGTTGAGAAGGTCGGGGAGGTCTACCCAGGCGCTCGGCTAAAGGCTGTTAACTCGGAAGAGATTCCGTCCAGACCAAGAGTTAGGGTCCGGGTTCCAGTCACTCCATCTGAACCCGAGGAGATCCTAGAGATGTTTAAGGTCTTCAATCCAGACATCTCCACACACAATTGGAAGGTGGTCATGCTGGAGCCCAATGCCGAGGATCAAACGGTCGGCACCAAGAGGTCCAAGATGGAGATCTTGCTGATCCTCAATAATGAATGTCTTGACAGGCTCAACAAGGACAGCACTCTCAACTATGGATTCGGCAAGGTTCACCCGAGAATCTATAAGACTGACACGGTGTCACTGGTTGGTCGTGCGGCTTCCAACGCCACGAATGAGACTACCAGTGATATCGAAATGGCGTCGGGAAGTGAGGATGAGCTGTCGTCCGCTTCCGAGCTTGCTGCTGCGATGACCAGCCTCTACAGTGAGCAGGATCTTTTGGGAGAACCCCTCAGCGACGAGGAAGCTGACACTACGGTGGTTGGAGTACCAGAGGATGTTCCGGGTACTCCAAATTAATCTCCACCACTCCAAAGCAGCATCTGCTGCTCTCCAGCGTCATCTGGCAACGGGTGATGTCGACCTGGTGCTCATTCAGGAGCCCTGGATAAACAACAACAAAATCCTGGGCCTGAATACACCAAAGTAGAAAAACTATCACGTCTCTAATAAAGGTAAAACTCGAACCTGTATATTGGCTAAACATAACTTAAACTGTTTTATTCTCCCTCAGCTTAGTCATGGAGACCTCACGGTGGTCAGCCTGGAGTTGGGCCACAAAAAACTCAGGGTGGCCTCCTATTACTTCCCGTATGACGAGGATATACCCACACAGTCATTTCGGAAACTGGTAAAGGAAACCACCCCTGCCGCGCACATAATACTGGGTGGAGATGCCAACGCACACCATTCGCAATGGGGCAGCACAAACAACAACGATCGAGGTGAGTCGTTCTTTAACTACCTACTTAACACAAACCTAAATATATTAAATTAGGGCAATGAACCAACATTTATAATTAAAAACCGAGAGGAAGTACTGGATGTCACCCTAGCATCTGGAAACTTCTCGGACGAAATTTATTCATGGAAGGTCTTAAAAGATCATTCGTTCTCAGACCATAGGTACATAGAATTTGGCTGGAAGGAAACTAAACAATCCCTGCCTCAAAAAATAAGAAATCTCCGTAAGACAAATTGGAGATGGTATAATAAAATAATCAAGAGGTCCTTGACCTCAGATAGTTCTCTCCACGTGACAAACAAGGAAGGTTTAGAAGCCCTTGTACAAAACTTTACCAGAAAGTGTTCGGATGCCCTTAACAGAGCATGTCCGGAAAAACTACAAAAGAAATCCCGTAAACCAGTATGGTGGTCTCGGGAAATTGAAATCCTCAGAAAGGACTGTCGCAGAGACTTTAACTACGCAAGGCGTAGCAATAGCGAGAACTCATGGAAAACATATAAGTCCAAACTAGGTAGTTACAAAACAGCAATTAGGAAAGCAAAAAGAACATCTTGGCTTTCCTTCTGCACAGATATAGAAAGTACTTCTGAGGCCTCAAGGCTTAGGAAAATACTTGCAAAATTCCCAACAGCACCAAGCTTTCTTCAAAAAGAAGATGGTACCTGGACAGACTCATGTATCGAAACCTTAGATACACTCTTGGACGTACATTTTCCTGGAAGTGGTCACACTAACAACTCCAGCTTTCAAACATCCTCCTCCGAACTTACACCTCAGCAGATTGGGCAGCTAACCAGCAAGGAGAGTTTAAGATGGGCGGTTTACTCGTTCCAACCTTATAAATCTCCGGGTCCCGATAGCATTATACCAGCTCAACTCCACTATAGCTTCAACGCAATAGTACCCTGGCTTCAAGCGATCTACCATGGTTGCCTACTCCTTAACTACATTCCATTAGCTTGGAGAGAGACGAAAGTCATCTTCATACCGAAAGCGGGTAAATCCTCTCACACTAAACCGAACGACTTTAGACCCATAAGCCTCTCCTCCTTTCTGCTTAAAACACTGGAGAGGCTTATTGGGCTTCTTCTTAAGCCGAAACTCGACCGGCTCCTTAAATCTCAGCATGCTTATATAAAAGGCAGATCGACAGAAACAGCTCTCCACTCTCTTGTGTCTACAATTGAGAAATCACTTGAGAACAAAGAATACACGCTTGCTGCCTTTCTAAACATAGCAGGTGCATTCAATAACGTCCTCCCCTGTGCGGTCACCTCTGCCTTGTCAGAACTGGGGGTGGAGGATTTTCTCGTGAGTCTCATCCACCAGATGCTATTGGGCAGGGTGGTAAACTCAGAACTGGGGGAATCCTCTATCCGCAGATTTATAAGCAGGGGGACTCCACAGGGGGGTGTTTTGTCTCCGCTTCTGTGGTCCGTGACGGTTGACCAACTGTTGCGTATCATGGAGGAGGAAGGCTACAAAGTTATTGCATATGCTGATGACATTGCTCTTGTCTTTAACGGAAGATTTCCTCAAACTCTCTGTCAACTCATGGAGAGAGCACTCGCAACCCTCTCAAGATGGGCGTCATCTTGTGGTTTGAGTGTAAGCCCGGAGAAAACAGATCTCATCCTTTTCACCAGGAAATATAAAATCCCTAACTTAGAACCTCCGCGTCTGAACGGCACGAGGTTGCTCTTTAGTGACAGCACGAAATACCTAGGAGTTATTCTGGATAAGAAACTTATCTGGAATGACAACATAAATGAACGTGTTAGAAAAGCAAACATAGCTCTGTTTGCCTGTAAAAAATCGATTGGAAAAAATGGGGTTTTTCCCCTAAAATAGTACGCTGGATCTATAGGGCAATTGTCCGCCCCATACTTATATATGGCTCACTGGTATGGTGGAGGGCCCTGAATAAGAAAACTATACTTCAGAAATTTGCTAAGGTTCAAAGAAGTGCAAGTCTATGTATTACCGGGGCATTATGCTCAACCCCAACTAGTGCTCTAAATGTCATGCTTTACCTTCCTCCTCTAGATATCTTTGCCAGAGAATGTGCTAACATAGCAGCTCTCAGACTAAGAGAATCTGGAAATTGGATAGGTAATAATTGCGGTCACACATTAATTCTAGACTCATCTGTCCCGGACAGAACAGATTACTGTGTGCCCTGCTTAAACCTTGAAAAGAACTATGAGGTTCTCATCCCTTCACGGCTAGACTGGGTTAACAAAACCCCCCTTAAAACCACCGGCATTAAAATCTGTACTGACGGATCTAAGCATCAAGAACAAGTAGGGGGAGGTATCTACTCCCAGGATCTTGGAATTGAAGCTTCCTTTAGACTCCCAAATTACTGCAGTGTCTACCAGGCGGAGATGATGGCCATTCACGAAACCGCTAAGATTCTAGGTCAAAAAGACCTCAATGGAAAACAGTATCCACATCTTTTCAGACAGTCAAGCTGCGCTCAAGGCGCTAAACTCACATATTGACAACTCCAAAATTCTCACTGAATGCCGCAGATCTCTCAACGAGATGGCCAGGTTATTCAGGATCCACCTCGTATGGGTACCCGGACACAGGGATATCGAGGGCAATGAACTGGCTGACGAACTGGCAAGGAAGGGTACGACCTCTAACACCCTCTTAAACGAGGACTTTATTGGTATACCCATTTCCTCCTACAAACTCCGGTGCAGGAGCAAAACTTTAAGCCTTGCACAAGAACGCTGGGAACAACTTGACACATGTAGGATAGCTAAGCTAACGTGGCCTTCCTACGACTTAAAACGCACCAACTCGCTGCTTGAACTTAACAGGGTAAACCTGTCTAAAATAATAGGAATCCTCACGGGTCATTGTTTAATCGGAACGCATGCTCTTCGCTTAGGAGCTATATCTAATGACTTTTGCAGAAGCTGCATGTGCGAAGAGGAAGAAGAAAACACTCAGCACTTCCTCTGCGAATGTCCGGCACTAGCTAGAAGGAGAAAGGCAACTTTGGGCCATCCCTTCCTAAGTGGACTTACCGAAGTCTCATGCCTGGAAATTAGGCATATTTTAAAGTTCATACTCCGTTCGAACTGGTTTATAGAGGAGGGGAATCTCTAGTTAAAAAGGGATTATGTGGTGTCACAACGGGCCTGTACTGGCCTAGGTGTACGAGTCGTCTATCGGCTCAGCCACTTCAACCTAACCTAACCTAACCTTGGGTAAGATTGCTCAGTGATTGTTCAAACAGCATCAGACTTTGCTTATCCAACTTCTTCAGCAACAGATGAATGAGCAAAGGATCCCATGAATCAGTTTCTATTTCCAAATTCTGCAAAGCAAATAAGCATTCTCTGGTGACGTCATGCAACTGCTTAATGTTATTGCGCATGCTGTATCGCCCTGTGGTTGTTCCACTAATTTTTTTATAGGAGACTCTGTTAGTATTCGTTTGTTGTCAAATCTATCCTTGAAAAGGTTCCAAGCCGTATGATAGTTCTCTTCTGTTAACGAGAGGTGGCTAATTATTCTTTCCGCTTCACCAGATAGATTTGCCTTCAGATACCAAAACTTTGTTATATTTGGCATTGACTTCTTGTGAATGATTTCGCTAAATAAATCAAGGAATTGTCGCCAGTTCAAGTAATTTCCATCAAATTTAGGTATTGATATTTTCGGTAGACTTGTTTCATTGATATTTGTATTTGATGATACGTTGATTGTTTTTATGTTGTGTGACATAGCAATGAGCTTGGTTTGTGTGAGTTCTCAACCTCAATATATGCTTCTAAATTGTAGCCAAATTCAGTAGGATTTTGGCATATTTCGTGAATCGAATAGTGTAGCTGTTCGACTTGCTCCCAGAGTTTTGTTATAATTTTAATCTTAACCTCCCAAAATTGAGAGTGAGTAAGTTCAAATCGTGTTGGTATGATTCAATAATGGCATCTTGTTTTCTTATACTGCTTGTTGCATTTGTAGAAATGTTTTCTGGTGCAACTGTTGCTTGTATCTTTTGATTGTCATAGCTCTGTTGCGGTTCCGACAATGCTGATGGTTGATTGTTTTGAGATAAGTTGTGCTCAGAACGACAAGTCTCGATTATTATCGAAAACTCACTGATATATTTTTTAGCTATGGTTGCTATTTTGCCATAAAAGTCTTCAGAAAATACTCGAGAGCTAGTGGTTCCTTGGAGTGTTCTCTTACAATTGTGTCCTGATCTTCAAATTTATCGAAGAGTTCTTGAAGTCGAGAAAGCTTATCCTCAACATATGTTTTTGAAGACTTGCGGCTGGATGAATCCTTTTTGAAATTTATGATGATTCGCTGAATTTCTTGGCCAGTGGCCTGTTGATTCTCAATGACTTCTTGCAGCTTGGCCATGATAGAATAGACCAATGTTGATGTTGATTACGACTATAGATGTCCACTAGCGATATTTCGGCTGACTTGATTGAAAGCTGTGTCGCGATCACGTCGGGGTCACCAAAATGTTGGAATCCTAGATGATTCCAACAGAACCTTTATCAACACTTGAATTGATAAAGACGGGCACTTAATTGGTACTTGGAACCAATTAAGCAGGGCTTTGGATAAAACACTTAATTGGCACTTGAAACCGATTAAGCAGGGCTTGAATACTTAAAACACTTTGACTAGGTTTTATGTAATAAATAATATGTTTATTAATTGAACCTTTGATAGGTACAGATTGCTTATAATACAAAATCCAATTTAATTATTATCACATTAATGTGAAAGTTTAATATTACATGTTAAGCAATAATAACACCAAATATTACAATTAAGCAAAAAGATATTTGACCAATAAAATACAAAGCAAGAAAAATAATAACATAATAAATTAATGCATGCTAAGCATTGTTAGCGATTATGAATGGTTTAAATGTTTTTTAGCTTACGCTGCATAAACTTCATTAATATATAGGTAAAACAATTAATGCGCGTTCTACTAAAGACTTGCGCTACATTAATCGTTGAGACCCTGTTGGTTCTTAATAGAATGTATCCCACGAGAATTTAAAGTTTGACATTCTCGCCGTTGGCATGGATTGAAGAAAAAGAAATATTGCGAGAATATATTCTAAATAGCGGTGAGAATATATTCTCGACTTAGCATCCAGTGAAGCAACCGACCCTGAGTGTTTTACTCATCATTAGAAATACCCAGTAGAAAATCTTTCTTATAATATAAAATATATAAAAAAAACATAGTTGTTTTTCAGCGCATATCTGGACAAACAATATGCTTTTATGTTATGTAACGTACGCGATATTTGTATAATAAGCCCTGATTTATCCAAATATAAAGAATGAGGTGGATAATGAATAAAAAAAATCCTACGTCATTGTAGCTTATGTTTACCTATTTTTTTATTTTATTGATTTTTCTTTGATCTTGAACCAATTTCCTTTGCTTGAATTTCAATGCTTCATGCTTCAGAAATATGATTCTTTCACATTGGGTCACAACGTTAAAAGTTATGAGAACACTTACTACAACTTTGTGCAGTAACAACTCATAGCTGATCACAGTGGAATAGTTTCTTAAATATCACAACGCTCTATAAATAATAACTAAGAACTATTGGTTAATACTGCATTGGTTAATACTTTTATAATTGCATTTTTTTTTTGTGTTGAAAAGATTTTGAGGGGGGACCAGTCATGCCGGTCGTCCGTCCCCGTGTTGTTTTAATATTGTTTTATTAAAAATATAATTGTCTATCGTTCCGTCGGTCTATTTGTGTATACGTGTCTGTGTTGTCTTTTAAACCTTTGCATATTAGCAAAAATTATTTAAAAACGAAAAAAAAAAATTAAAATAATAATAAGCTGACAAAAGTGAAAAAAAAGAAAAACAACAAATTATAAAAAGCTAACTAAGTGACAAAACAAAATAACAAACGAAAATATGCAGCATCAGCTGCAGCAACAGCATCAGCATAACAAACAACAACAACAACAAGAACAGAAGAAACCTGTTTCGCCTACAGCCGCCAACAGCAACAACAACACCGCTGGAGTGTTAATTTTTTTGACTATCCACGCGAGGGGCTTTTCTATGCTCCTCGCTGTGTAAGTATTGTTGTTTTTTTCGTGTCCGTCAATTCCTCCATCCTCTCCGATTAGTTGCGACTGTGAGTGAAGTTGCACTGTGAGCAGAATCGTACTGAGGTAAAGGCATAACACTTGCCTCTGTGCTTTTCATGTTTGCTCTCGGTGTTGCTCTCTTTGCAGTTGCAACTAATTACCCATATACCTTTTTTAGTTTAAATTACACTGTGAGAAAATGTCGGGTAATTCTTGTATAGATTTTTGCAATGTGCGTGGACTGAGGACGAATTTTTTCTCGGTTTATGCATATTGTACTCTTAATAGGCCTCAAATAATGGCACTGAGTGAGATCGAGGTGAGCGAGGATGCAGATCCACTGGATTTTCATATACCTGGGTATCACTTACTGCCATTGTTTTCTCTGCATAGGGGCATCGCTCTTTTTATAAGAACGGACGTAGCATATCGGTGCGAGAGGAGTCTGAGCGTTACAGATCCGGAGTTCTGCTCCTTGTGGGTGAAGTTCAGGGTTCGCTCGCACTTGATTCACTTTTGTTATGTTTATAGAAGTCCGAATTTAGGGAGGGAGTCCACTTTTAATAAATTGGACTCGCTCTCGGATTCGATCACGCACATTTTGGGGTTGTTTCCTGACAGTGAGATCGTTGTTGCCGGCGATTTCAATGTCCACAACCCGGCTTGGCTATGTCACTCGGGCCAATCAACACCTGAGGGTCAATATGTTGAGCTCTTTGCCGAATCGAACCAACTGATTCAACTAGTGAAGGAACCAACTTTCATCCCTAGAGTTGGTCTGCAAAGCCATAAAGTCCTAGATCTTTTTCTGACTTCACATCATGAAAAATATGACGTGACTGTCCATGCACCTCTTGGTAATTCGAACCACTGCACCATATCTACTGCTTTTCATATTCTAACCTATGCACTTCTACGCCTAAAGCCCCGAAGAAGATCGCTCGGTTTTATGGAAAGGCAAATTGGACTACGTTAAATAATTTTTACCGCAATTTCAATTGGAAATTATGCTTTGCTGATAGAAATGTAAATGCCGCGGCTCTTATGGTACAAGAAATTATTTTATTGGGCATGCGGTCTTTCATCCCCAATAAAACGAGAAGTATTAAACCAAAAGACCACTCCTGGTTTAATGAGACTTGCAGGATTGCAGTCAGGTCCAAAGAGGAAGCCTTTCAGCATTGGCGTTCCAACAAGAATGCTGATACTAAAAGGCTTCGCACTGAGGCTAGGAATCGCTGTAATGCAGTTTTAAAACGCGAAAAGTTTCTTCTCGAAACTCGTATTAGAGAACAGGTTCTTCTCTGCCCTAAAGGGAGCAAAAACTTTTGGGCATTTGTTAAAAGAGTTAAAAATCAGACATCTTCGTCGATTCCAACTCTTTTAAAGGATGACCAAGTCTTCACTGACTCGGCTGAATTTTTTGCACAAAATTCTACAACCCCGGCTAGCAATCAGACATTGCCCTCTGTAGAGAATAAATCATCTTCAATGCAGGAGATATATTTTCGAACGAGAGGAGTTAAAAGAGTCCTTGCAAACCTCAACATAAACAAATCTTCTGGCCCTGATGGTATACCACCAATTGTGCTATAAATATGTGCTTCTACACTGGCTCGACCTTTGCGTAACCTCTTCAACATCTCCTACAGAACAGGAGTATTTCCATCTTGTTGGAAGGTCGCAAACGTCCAGCCGGTACCCAAAAAGGGCGATGCCACGAACCCTGAGAACTACCGACCCATTGCGATATGCTCTACGCTCTCCAAAGTCATGGAGAGTGTAATAAACTTCCACCTAATGAATTATCTGGAGCGCAACGAATTGCTTAGTGACCGTCAATATGGCTTCCGTAGGGCTCGCTCTACTGGCGACCTGATGGCGTTCCTCACAGAGAAATGGAACCATTGTGTTCACTTCTTCGGTGAAAGCAGGGTTGTTGCTCTGGATATTTCTAAGGCGTTTGACCGAGTGTGGCATAAAGCTCTCGTGTCAAAACTAATTGCATATGGTGTTGGTGGTAACTTTGCTCGATGGATCACGTGTTTTCTAAAGGACAGGTCGATTCGTGTCGTGATTGACGGCATTTCGTCAAGTGAACACGCCATTGGCGCTGGAGTACCTCAGGGTTCAGTCCTATCGCCAACTTTATTTCTGGTTTTTATCAACGACCTTCTGTCGTTGACTTACAACCCAATTCATTCGTTTGCTGACGACAGCAACATTTGTCATTCATATTCCTTCAAAAACGCCCGAACTCTCTGGAGATTGAGAGAAAGAGGCAACATATGAATGACACACTGCTTAATGACTTGGAAAAAATCTCCGGGTGGGGACTTGCTAATAGAGTTGAGTTTAATGCAAGCAAGACTCAGTGTTGCCTGTTAACTCACAAACGAATGAATTGCCCCTTAGCTCCCCTCAATTTGAACGGTGTGGATCTAGCGGAGTCAGATGCTCTTGACGTTCTGGGCATCTCGATCAAATCTGATCTTCGTTGGAATGATCACATTTTCGATGTGTCGAAAGAAGCGGCCAAGTGCCTAGGTTTTTTAAAACGGTGTAAGAAATACTTCACTCCAACTGATTTACGCGTGATCTATACCTCATATATAAGGCCGAAAATGGAGTACAATTCGCACATTTGGGCAGGAGCTTCAAGATCTTATTTGGAGCTTCTGGATCGAATTCAACGACGTGCGATATATCTGATTGGAGATGAAAACATTTCATCTTCTCTCAACTCTCTTGGGCATCGACGCAATGTTGGTTGCCTAAGCCTTTTATACAGGTACTATCATGGGAAGTGTTCAAGGGAGATACATGACCTGACGCCATCAGCTCGTGTGTTTCCCAGGTCCACTCGGGCAGCTCGCCAAGCCCATCCCTATACCGTTGCGTTGATGCACAATAGAACCTCGCATTACCGAGATAATTCATTCTTCGGTCGTACAGTAAAATTGTGGAACAATATCCCTGCGAGCGTATTCCCCGGCAGCTTTGAGCTATGTAAATTTAAAACTAATCTTCACCGACACTACTCTATCTTTCCACCCTCCAACTAACTATCACCCTTCTTCCGAATCAACACAATGCTTGCGCATTTATAGGGGGCATCCCCTGAGCGTTGGTTTAGTCTAAAAAAAAAAAAATCTTGTTCAATAGGTGACCAAGATTTACTCGCAAATTCACCGAAAGTAAAGAAATAAAAGAGGTAAGTTTGAATTTTAAATACAATATTGTTTTATTTAATCATACCTTTAGTTTCAGATTCCAATATAAGAAATTTAAACAATCGATGCTGGCACGAAAAATGAATCAGAATTTTCTTAAAAGTTTTAGATTTCCAAAAAGGCGTCTGGTAGTTTCCGCTGACCCAAAAGGAAGGAGGCCATTAAGCCGACCGAAAACTCGTCGGAGAAGCCAATCGAGGGAATCGTTCGGTTATCGAAAGTCGCCACCTCCCTGAAGACAATGGTAAACCTCAAAGAGTAATCAAAATGCCATGTAAAGCTTCTTGAGAACAAGAATATTCCGTTCATCGCCGTTTGGAGTCGGCGTTAAGCATGTAGGTCCGGTTCTCGGTCAATTGTGTACAAACTTAATAACACACACAACACAATTGATCATAAGAAGCTAGGTCAAAGTCCTTTCAAAGGCTGAAATGGCCAGTTATTTATTTATTTATTTTTATTTTATAGCTTAGAAATACCTTAAATCTAGTAAAAAAGTGTTGATCAATTCAATGTGTCTCAAAGCTTTATTAAAAATTAAATTCATTTGTGCAATAATACGTTCAGAAATTCAAATATGTTCACGACAAAATATATTGTATAAATGATATGATACATGGCATTGTTGTGGAATACTACGACAGATATTCCCGGTTGAATAATTTTAGGGTATACGTCTACCCCTAGCACCATACCGACCGGAGACGAAGTGAGGAAGTCGGGGTCCGAGCATCAGGTTCAAAAACTGTGCTCTGATAGACGTGTCCAGACTCTGCCTAGGCGTGACTCGTGTGAAGTGACGTAACACCTTCGCTTGGGTTGTCACCGATTGGTTGGACTCATAGTTTGCTCGGAGGGTTAAGGAGCAAACCTCTTGAGAACCAACCATCCTCGATGGCAACCCAAGTTGGCGAACGAGACGCTGGGAGATTATCGAACTTTCTGAACACGGGTCTATCAAAGCACGAACCCGATGAAAGCGACCCTTATCGATCACCTTGACGACCGCCGTGGGGAGGAGCGAAGTCACCTGTTGCAGTCACGGCAACGGTGATGGCGAGGGCAGGCGCTGAGCACCACTATTTGAGCGGCGGTGCATTGGTCGTGTCCGTCCTTGACCACGATTGCGATGCTCTTCCTTGGATACTCGTGACCGTCTACCGGAGCGCCGCGTTTTACGCGATCTTGGCTGTGCAGCGATGGTCGGAACGCACGCGACTCTTCTGCGTTTCGGATGCATCGAGCCAATCGCGCCTCATCATTTTCGGAAGGCACCTGATCCCCCTCAACGCTCAATGCAACCACATTAGGCTGGTCGGCAAAACTCCTAGACTAGAGGGCTTAGATAATCTGGGCCTCTCTACGTATTGCGGCTTGGGCGGTGACGACTTTCCTGCGTTCTTAAACTGGTTCAGATGCAGCATGGTGTGATACGACTCGCATTTGCTGCAACACCCGTTGCTGGAACACTCGCTGGTTTTGTGGTTTGGGGGGAGACACCGGGAGAAAAACTTAAACAGAAGCACCAACCGCAGGCGATTGGCAAAATTCCCAGTGACAAACGCCTTACAAAAACGAAGTGGGTGCCGCCCCATGCACACTCGGCACTTTAAGGCGACTTCAGCGGGCGATTGTCCGACACTCGACATTTTTGTTGCTAGAAAAGAAGAAAGATTAAATTTGTTAATCCCTCGAACCGAAAGTATGGACAACACGCACACAATAATTACGGACGAAGACTTCTAGCTACGACTTGAACGGACGAAGATATATAGATTATCTACGGAGGTGGAGGCAGAATAATTAATTTGACGACAGGCCGAGTAATAATGCCACGTTCCGTGCGCAGATCGGCAACGATTGTCAGAGCCGAGATACACCTTCACGACTCTCCCTAATCGCCACTCGGTGGCCGAGAGGTTGTCTGCTTTTATTACCACCAAGTCGTCAACTTGCAGGTCTTCGCGGGGATGTTTCCACTTATTTCGTTTGTGAAGTTCTTTGAAGTAGTCATTTTTCCAAATGTGGCAGAACTTCTGGTTAAATGCCTTCAATTTTTGCCAACGATTTATGATAGACATTGGATTTTCATCAATATCTGGCTCAATTGGAGCAAGTAAAGGTCCCCCTACTAAGAAATGCACAGGAGTTAAGTACGCAAGATCATTAGGATCTGATGACATTGGGCTAAGAGGGCGTGAGTTCAAGCATGCTTCGATTCGCGATGGCAATGTTGAGGTATATTTCAAGTCTGAAGCTACTTTACGAAAGAGTAATTTAAAACTTTTGACTCCCGCTTCCCACAGACCTCCCATATGGGGAGGGAGCAAGTTAAGTGTTGGTGAGCAAACTTGGACACCACTTTATCGTTAGAGTCGTTGAAAAAAGCTTTAAAATCTTCTTTAAAGGCTCGCGAGGCACCGACAAAATTGGTTCCATTGTCCGAGTACATTTTCTCCGGACAACCTTTGCGTGAGACAAGTCTCGAAAATGCTGCCAAAAAGGTGACAGTGCTGAGATCGCTAGTCGCCTCTAAATGAATTGCCTTTGTATCAAAGCAGACAAAAACACAAATATAGCCCTTGGTTATGAGACAAGCGCGTCCAGTATAATTTTTAATATCGTATGGACCCGTAAAGTCAACTCCAGTGGAGGCAAATGGACGGGATATTTTTGTGCGCTCTGGAGGTAGTGATGCCATTATCTGAGTCTGCAACCTCTTGCGGTCGATACGCAGACCTTGCAGTTGTGTATGATGGATTTTATCATATTTTTTACTCTGGGAATCCAGTATTGCATCCGAATAAGTCGCAACACAAGCTGGTTCCCACCATGAATGGAAATTTCGTGGGTGAACTTCACGAGTAACTTAGAAAATTGACAATCATATGGTAGAATTACCGGATGACGTTCATCATAAGTGATGTGTTCCGTCTCCGATAAGCGACCGCCAATTCTAAGTATCTTTTGACTGACGAGAAATCAGTCAAATCAATCAATCAATCAATCACTTTGAATCAATAAGACTCTTCTTCGACAACTGGGCATGTTCAGATGGATAGCCTAATTTTTGACTCTCAATAACGAGTCGTTTGGTTGTATCTTTAATTTCTTGCTGGGATATTGCCACAGACTTATGAGAAAAATTGCTCTTATGCTGCCGGTGGGTTCTATGGAAGAATCGTAATACGTACGACAGAACTCGCAAGGTTCGAGGCAATGAAGAAAAGCGCTCTAAGAAGTTGATATGCTTAGAGCATGCCACATGAGCTATTATGGCTTTTGCTTCCATCGTTGTTTGGTATTCGTCGCCTCGATTTGGCCACGAGCTGGGCTCCTGTTGTAGCCAGACTGGTCCTTGCCACCACAATGAACTATCCTTCAAGTGTTGCGGCTCCAAACCTCTGCTGGCCAGATCTGCTGGATTGTCTGCTGAATCCACATGACTCCAGTTATCGATTCCTTCCTTTTCGCTGATTTTTACGACTCGATTAGCGACGAAAGTTGTCCAGGCACATGGCTGTTTACGCAACCACGCCAGCACAATGGTCGAATCTGTCCATAAGAACAGCTGATTGATAAACGTTCCTAAATTTGTCAGAAACGCTTCGACCATCTCTGCCAGCAGAAGTGCACCGCACAGCTCGAGTTTAGGTAAGGACACCGTCTTGACTGGTGCCACTTTTGTTTTCGTTACGAGGAGATGGACGCTTATGATGTCTAAGCGTCTAACGCGAATGTAGAGGCGGCTCCATACGCTTTCTCTGAAGCATCGCAGAAGCCATGGAAATGGAGATCGCCTTCGGGAGAAAAATCTATCCAACCCGGAATCCGAATACTGCTTATGTGAGGGTAGTTTTCCAAAATGCCTCCAACGCTTGCCAGCGGCCGAGCGTGGAAGTAGAAGTAGTCAAACCGGGCGTTCCATCGAATGCCCAGTGTCTTCACGTTGCTCGTGTCCTCCAGCTCCAAAAAATCTTCACGTAGCCGATGACTTTTCGGGATTCCACGTAGCACTTCATCAGAGTTGGCCGTTCATTTCCGCAGTGTAAAGCCTGCTGATTCGGCCGCTTTCTACAAGTCTATTCGAGCTTGGACTGCTGACTCTGCGTCATGACCTCCCACCAGTGCATCATCTACGTACATATGGTGACGCAAAATTTTTGACGCTAGTGGCAAGCTACTTTCCACATCGTCGGCTAGTTGCAACAATGTTCGCAGCGCTAGGAATGGAGCACAGTTTACTCCAAAGGTGACAGTTTTCAGCTGAAAATCTTGTAGATGATTCCCTGTTTGGTCGCGAAAAATTATTCGCTGGAATCGCTGATGGTCTTCCCTCACTAAAATTTGGCGGTACATCTTTTCGATGTCACCATTGAAAACAAATTGGAAGAACCACCACTTCAGGATAAGCAAAGTTAGATCACTTTGCAAGACTGGTCCTGCATGCAGAACATCGTTCAGACTTAAACCATTCGATGTAGGGCTTGACGTGTAGACCACACGAACCTTTGTAGTGGTGCTATCTGGTTTCATGACGGCGTGATGAGGAAGGTAATAACTCTGAGTCTGCCTTGGAGTAAGACAAGAAGACACTTCTCTCATATGACCCAGTTCCAGATATTCTTTCAGAACACCATCGTACTCCTTCTTATAATCTATATTCTTATTTAACCTGACCTCGTTGCGCAGAAATTGTCCGATAGCAATGTAGCGTGAATCGCCTTAAATGATTTTCTGCGGATAGCTTTCCTTAAAAGGTAAACTCACTACATACCGACCATCCGAATTACGCCTTGTTGTGTTAACAAAGTTGTCCTCACAGAATTTGTCTGCGCTGTTGGACACAATATTTTGAGGTACCTCCTCAAGCTCCCAAAATGATGCTAACTGTCGATCCAGTGAACTTTCACTGAAATATGACACGACAGTCGAGGAGGAAGGTTTCTGCGCGGTGGTTTGAACGGAGCCGGTTAAGATCCAGCCGAATATTGTTTCTTGAGCAATAAGTGACCCAAGAATATTTCGACGGATACCGTCAAGAAGAAGTTGTGGGTATAAATCACCACCTAGTAACACATCTACTTGATCGCTGCAGTAGAAACGTTTATCCGCAAGAACAAGCTCTGGAAAGGCTTGCTGCATCAACGGATCTACTGAGCATGTAGGAAGGTTTCCTGTGATCCTTGCCAGAATTAAAGTGCTTGTAATAAGTTGAATAATCGGATCAATAGGTGATCCTATTACCATGTTTCCATCTCCTCGAAATCTTGAGATTTTGTGAGATTTCGTAAAATCTACATTGAAATCTAGTGAGATTTTCATACAAGTTCAAGATTTCAAAATCTCGAGATTTCAACAAAATCTTATACAAAATCTCATAAAAAGCAATGCAGCATCCCTGAAAACTTATACATCACTATCCAGCCCTATTCAGCTTGTGTCAAAAATGTCATATTCGCACTTTGCAATGACAACTGATTAATAATTTAAAAAAAAAAACGTACATTTAAGAGAAGAATGGCAAAAGCAAAAAAAAGGAAATATAAAAATAAAAAGCCTTGGAGCTTCAATGAGGAGCAATTGCTGGTAGCGATTTGGAGAGAACGAATTGAAGAGCTCCGAGGCCACCGTAAAAATGGGCACATTTACGCGGAAATGGCAAACGAAATGCAAAGGAGCAATTGCTTCTTCACACCTGAAGAAATTCGTGTAAAAATCCACAACATGACCAACCGATATAGGTATATATGTTCATAAAATAATATTACAAGCAAATAATTACTAAAATAATCATTTCAGATCAGAAAAAAGAACATTGGACCTTCTGGAGGATCCCCATCTGACTTTCCTCTGTACACAGAAGTGCATGCTATAATAGGTGGCTTCAAAATTAATAATGTGGAATACTTACTGGAAGAAAGCATTTTATCCGGTAAATAAAAAATTGCAAAAGTTTTTTAAATTTTTTAAGTAATAAGTTATGTTTGGAATCAAATTAAAATTCAATAGAAAGTGCAGCTATGGAACCATTCATGGATTATTCGACATCGGATTGCTCGCCATCATGTTCTGCATTCTCTGCATTAGGAAGTTCGTCACCAACTGAGGAAGTAATTTGCATGTCTTCACCGACACTTGCTAATTCATGTGTCGAACCTGAAAAGAAAACAAAAGAAAAATTAAATAGCTTTCAGCGGTCAATCTTAAAGGAATTTCAGGAGACAAACAGGAAAATGGAAACAGAACTCGAAAGGATAAAAACAGTTGACAACGAAATGATAAACTTAGAAAGCAGGCTTGTACAAACAGAAGAAAAACGGACACAAATTATGGAGAAATTTGTTGAAAGTAATGATGATTTTCAAAATAAATTAATCAATATTTTTTACTCAAATAAAACCACTTAACTGAAAAACTTTTAAAGTGTGAATATGGTTATACTTACTAATGTACTGTGCTAGTGCGTTCCGAATTTTTTCTGCTGATGTATCGCAATCAAACAATACATCTTCATGTTGAGGTTGTTGATTTTGAAGAGAAGCGTTTGTATCTTTTAATTGCTGCATCCATTGTGCATTGATTTTATCGTTGCGGTCGTTTAAAAAATTGTGCAAAGCACAACATGCTTTAATAATAAGAGGTGAATTTTCTACACTGTTATCAATACCCTTTCCTAAACGGCGGAATCGTGCTTTAAGATGGCCAAATGCATTTTCTACGACCCTTCTACACTTCGACAAGGAATAATTAAAATTTTTTTGTAGCACTGTTCTTTCCACATTAAAAGGATAAGGCTTCATTAAAACTTCTGAAAATCTGAATGCAGAATCTCCAATAATGAAAATGGGAACTTTTTCCCCACTTATATCTTTAGCCAAATCTCTCATTATAGGCTTTTCAATTTCCTTTTGAAGCAGGGATTTTTCGAAAATGGAGGAATCATTGCACCGTCCAGGTGAACCAACATTTATGTAAAGAAACCTGTATCTGCTTATAAAATAAAAAATTAATCAGAGATATAAATCCATTTAAATAAAAAACCTACCTGTAATCAACTAGTGCTAGCAATACAATAGAATACCAACCCTTGTAGTTATAATAATCTGTACAATCTTCTAAATGTGGTTTCACCTTAACATGGCATCCATCTAAAGTAAATATTTTGATATTTGTATTCCAAATTTATTGTGTATTTTAGCAGCCTCACCAATTGCGCCAAGACACTGAGGAAATCCTAACTTCTCAAATCCTTTTACACTCTCTTCAATTTTTTGCCGCTTTAAAGGGAATATGTTGAAATATTCTGGCCACAAAACCTCCCATACTGCTTTACAAAACTCAAGCGCAATTTTGCATACAGTTGATTTTCCTACACCAAAGACATTCGCCACGGTCCGATATTCTGCTGATGTGCCTAGAGCATAGACGGCAATTGCTACCCTCTTATGAAGGTCAATGCAATTTCTGAAGGTTGTATTAATTTTTGAAAGGTTTCTCAGTTTTGAGCATAAAATAAAAAAGGATTCCTTATCCATTCTGAAATTTTCTTTAAAAAACTCTTCACTATTATTGGGAACATCATGCTCCCAGAAGCATTTTGAACGCTCCTTAAATAAGAATTTATTAAAGCAGCAATATAAACTTGGAGCAGAATATACGTACAAGGGTCCAATACCTTGGAGACGCTCGCCAACTTACTATTGTTGCTAATAATGTAACATTTTTTCTTTGAAGTGTTAACAAATTTTTTAAATATCGTTCTCTCTTTTTTTTATAATATTGCAACAAACCAGAATGTTTTATGTTTTTAGTAGATAAAAACATAAACTTTCGAACTTTTACCAACTGGTTGAGAAAAACTTGATTAGATTTGTTCATTCTTAAATTTATTTTCGAGTCTCAATTTTATTTTTGGAAGAAAACAAATAAAGTCTTATTGGTAATGACAACTAGATAATGATTTTAAAGAAAAAAAAAATAAGCAACCAATCGGAAGCAAGCAAATGAAGTCTTAATTGTCAAATGAAATCTAGTTGAACCGACATGCCTGATGGAAACACTTTGAAATCTGTTTATCAAAATCTCAAGATTTCGAGGAGATGGAAACATAGTATATCACCAAAGTGCAGGCTTTTTGCACTCTGGCAGATACCACATTATTAAGTCCGGAGACTTGAGCGCAAACATGGCGAGTGGGCAGCTCGATGATTCGCTGTAGTCTTTCCGAAATGAAAGAGCCTTCGGAGCCAGAATCAATAAGTGCTCTGGCTTTGAATACAGCTCCTCATTGGAAATGTTAATTATGGCGGTTCCCAGCAAAATCCCTTTGCTGCTTGAGGCAAAATACGATTGTATATTCTCGCTAGCGCTTGCAGATGTTTGCGATGGTGCTGCGAGTTGTCGAGTGGACTGTATCGAGCTTATGTTTGGACCTTCCGCATTGAGATGATTATTTGCACCTCGAAAGTCTCTATGACAGAACTTTGGACAGAACTTCAATGCGTGTTGCTGGTTTTTATACAGTTTGCAATTGTTGTTCGTCACATTTGTCTGGTGTGTGTTGACTTTCTTCACATTTGGTGAAGGTGCATTAGGTTTTGGCCCTTTTGGCACAGCACCTCTAAAGTCGCACACTGTTTCTAAAGTCTGAAACCGACTTGTTAGAAACTTAACAAGGTCAGCCCATTTGGGGATTTCCGCCTCGTTTTCAATCGATTGCTCCCATAAGGAGAGCGTAGTCTCAGGCAACTTTGATGAACACAAATACGTAAAAATAGCATCCCAATTGCTAATATCTACTTTGTGTATTGTAAGCGCGGAAATACAATTGTTAATTTCCCTTTGAAGTTTCTTAATTCCACTTCCAGACTTTGTTGCAACAGCTGGCAGGTTAAATAAACCCTTAAGTTGACTATTCACCAGAATCCGCTTATTCTCATAGCGGTCAGTCAAGTTTTTCCAGGCTGTTGCAAACCCTTCATGCGTGAGAGGGGATTTTTGAACAATCTCTTTTGCTTCTCCGCGGGTTTTCTGATTGAGATGAAAAAGTTTCCCAACGGGTGTTAGCCGATTATTTGAAATGTAAATGGCTGAAAACATATCTCTGAATAAAGGCCATGTTACATAATCGCCATGAAAAATTTCCGTGTCACATGGCGGCAAGTTGATGTTGTGGCCTGACATCGGCAGCTCCACTCGTGAAATATCAACTTCACTACGTATCTTCGCCCTGGACAACTGATCGCTTAGTTCGTTCATTGTTGCTAGACATCGAACGTATGTTTGATAACATAGGCGATATTTTACTTTCACGAGGGTGACAGTCTCATCATCATCATTACTCGCTGCCACTAATTTCAGCAAGCAAGCGTCATATGAAGACTTAAGGTTATTCCATTGAGACTTCAGTTCATCCTCTTGAATTCTAAGCGCGAAAATTGTGTGTTCCTTTTGAGGAATATCATTGAAATCTTTCTCAAGATCAATAATGGTGTCCGAATTTCTCATGAAAGAGGTTAGTTTCGCCATTTTAATTTATTGAGAAAGTGTAATGAAGAGGAAGAGAAAAAAAATAAAAATTTCGACAAAAATCGAGAAAATATTTTTCTAATAAGTAAAAAAAAAATTTGTTTGCTTTGGTAAATTTCAAACTAAAAACGCTTAAAAATATTTTTCACCAAATTTCTGATTCGGTAAAAATCGAGAAAGTATTTTTCTAATAAGTAGAAAAAAATTTTTTGTTTTGGTAAATTTCAAGCTAAAAATGCTTAAAAATTATTTCACCAAATTACTAATTCGTCGAAACTAGAAAAATCGACAAAAATTCAAAAACTATTTTTCTGATAAGTAGAAAAATCTTAAGGGTTTGTTAAAATTTTAAGCTTAAAATGCTTAAAAATATTTTTTACCAAATTTCTGACTCGTCGAAAAACAATAAAAAATCGACAAAATCGAGAAAATATTTTTCTATTATGTAGAAAAAATTTTTTTTGGTTGTGGTAAATTTTAAGCTTAAAATGCTTAAAAATATTTTTCACCAATTACTAATTCGTCGAAACTAGAAAAATCGACAAAAATTTAAAAAATGTTTTTTCTAAAAGTAAAAAATCTTTAGGTTTTGGTAAAATTTTAAGCTCAAAATGCTTAAAAGTATTTTTTACCAAGTTTCTAATAAGTAGAAACTATGAAAAATTGGCAAAAATTGGACCAATAGTTTTCTAATAAGTAGAAAAAAATTTTGGAATTGTAAATTTGAAGCTCAAAAATGCTTAAAATATGTTTATTTTTTGACAGTTTCTAATTTGTAGAAACCATAAACCAGTAGGTAATTTCGGGCTTAATTTGCTTAAAACGTTGTATACCTGGTTTATATTCCGTTTAAACTTCACAAATAAAAATAATATAAGTGGTGTTAATTTTGTTTTCTTGCGAAATAAAATCGCTAATTAACAAAAAACAATTTTTTTCTTGCGAAATAAAATCGCTAATAAAGAAAAACAATTCTTTTTTTTTTTAATTTTTTTTTTTCTAAGTTTATTTTTTTTTTTTTTGAATTTGTATTTACTACAATTTATACTTTATAAATATATATAAAACTTAAAACAAACTCCCACGAAGATTCGTAAAGCCTTTTCGATGACGAAAGCCCCAAGGTTGCAAGTCGCAATAGATGCGATAAGCTTTCGTCGAGTTGGCAACTCTTTTTCGAAGTTGCTTATCCAGCTGTCTCGAATGTCCTCCGAATCTTCCTTCTCTACTTGTTGTGTTGTTTACTTTCGTGTTGTTGATTTCCTTGTCCGCTTCTTCGCTTGTTTTTTCGTTGTTTCGCGAATAATTTGACACAATTTTAAACAAATATAACACAATATAATAATATTATATTAATTAATGCAGTGCGGCAACAAAAAAAAAACCCGAAAAAAAACGTTTAAAAATCGTGACGGGCCAATTATGTGGCGAAGCAATTGATTTCCTTATATACGTGTACGTGTACGTGTGAGTGTTTGTTTTTGTTTAAACAAAAAAAAAAATTGTTCCAGATTGAGTGCTTTATTATAATAATGAATTTATAATAAATCACGCAGTGCTTTTAAAAAACATAAATAAAAACGTGAAATAATAAAAACCGCAAAATATATTGATTAAGAATCGAATATAATAATTATTAAAAAACTCAACGAAAGTGCAGAATAAACCTGCTAAGCTTTCGGACGGACAAAACATTTTTTTTGCTCGCGCGTATGTATGTGAGTGTGTGCTTTGTTTGTGTCAATGACAAAAAAACCCCAAAACAAAGCAAAAAAAAATTTGCTTCGTTGTGCAGCAATTGCCGACGACCAATTGCTTAAGGTTGTTTTTATAAAAAATGTAATTTTTCCAATAGGCAAGTTTTCTAATATGTAGAAAACTCTTGCTCTATTGTAGTTCACAGTGGACAGTACGCGAAATGCGGTTTTTTTTTGTTGTAGCACAAAATTTTAAGTGCTTTTTTAAAAAAAAAATACTAATGATTTTTTATAAATAGCCGGTCTTTATTAACTCGGCTTTAATAACTCAATATTGTACTTATAAAAATTTTAAATTTTATATAGAATTTTATAATAAAAAACTCGAGTACATAAAATTGTTATGTGTTATTTTATGTGAAATCAAATATATTTTGTTCTTGCGTGTGTGTGTGTGTGTGTGTTTTGTTTTGCACAAAGTAAATGAAACAAACGAAAAAAAAGTGCATAGTGTTTATTTTGCAAATTTCAAAATTTTAAAAATAAAATTTAAACGTGTTAATTAAGTGTTAAAAACTAACTAGTCGCGTATTTTGATAAGCCATTAAACACTAATGTCGAACGTTGAAAAAAACAGTGTTGAAAACATGCAAATGCCGACGGCAAAACACACTATATTCTCGTTTACTTTGTGCCGATTTTTGTTTAATTTTTATTTTTTTTAATGCTGATCTTCAGCCAAAAACAGGTCATTTAATTATTATAAAAAATATAAAAATAATTGCACCGACGGACGTTATAAATGAAATTGTCGCACGTACGGAAGGACACTTTGTGCTATGTATATAGATTGTACGTGTTTATGTGTGTGAAGAAAAATTTATGATATTTAACATTTATTGCCAATTCAGGTTTTTTTTTTCTTTTGTTTTTTGATTCATTTAATATTTATTTTAAAAAAATTTTAATTTTATATTATGCCAATAATTGAAAATTAGTTCACTTAATTAACGCACTTTAAGTTCATTAAATTTTTCTTCACTTATATATATTTTTATCTTTTCACTTGTTTTATTTAGCACAATTACTTAAATAAGTATTAAAAAAAACTTTAAGAGACACGATATAATGAATTAACCAACTCACTTTTTTAACTGCTGGTACTGCAAAGGATGATTAGTGATTTTCTTCGTGATTGATTTTTGGATAGATTTTTCTTCTGGCTGACTATGACGGCTTCAGAAGGACCATAAACAAATTAGCTGATATTTGTTCCGTGTGTTTCACACTAGCTGCTGGCGTACAGGCGGCAATAGGTGTTGCGATATAGAAGCTTAGTCAGTCTAGAATTGCAAGTAAATCTTGTTCAATAGGTGACCAAGATTTACTCGCAAATGCACTGAAAGTAAAGAAATAAAAGAGGTAAGTTTGAATTTTAAATACAATATTGTTTTATTTAATCATACCTTTAGTTTCAGATTCCAATATGTGGAGTGCTTAGAAATTTAAACAATCGATGCTGGCACGAAAAATGGATCAGAATTTTCTTAAAAGTTTTAGATTTCCAAAAAGGCGTCTGGTAGTTTCGGCTGACCAAAAAGGAAGGAGGCCATTAAGCCGACCGAAAACACGTCGGAGAAGCCGATCGAGGGAATCGAGTAAGTCGGTAAGTGAGTATGTAATCTTTTACATCGGTGGGCATTAATCTTCTACCTTTCCTTCTTTAGGGTTGCCGCCTAAACAGCTGTTGAAGTCCCGATGAACGATTGATTTTCACAAAAACATATTCACAAGTACTAAGCAGTTTTGGAACATAACTATGATCTTTATTATGATGCACAATTTTCGAAAGGATGTGGGAAAAATGTTCTCTTAAGTTTCGAAGTGTAAGATCCATATTTATGGGATCATTATTTGAGACAACTAATTCTCCCGGTAACTTTAAAGTCTGAGCGTAAACTAATTCTGCGGAAGAACAATTCAAGTCTTCTTTTATTGTGGTTCGTAGGCCGAGAGTATCCAAGGCAAAAGTTCTGACCAATGTACTGAATTATCTGAAGATATAATTGACGTCTTGTGTTGTCGATGAAAACGTTCAACCATTCCGTTTGATGTGGATGATAAGGTGAAGTGTGAATTTTATGTGCACCTAGTAAATTTGTTAAGTCTTTAAATAATTTCGATGTGAATTGCGTGCCTTGATCCATTTTAATTTAAGAAACGTGGAACATCATTTTTTACAAAAGTGTTTGCTACTAACTCAGCCCATGATACAATAAATACAGCTAGATTTTCTAGATGACAGCGTACTGCCGCGAATGTCAACGCGAAGTTGACAACGCATATAAAATCTCAAAGCAATAAAAAATTTCATAGAAATTAAATATAAGCAAACAACTTTTTTTATATGGATTTTGACAGTTATGGCAGTATTAAAAGAGAGCACAGTCAGGTCTGCATCTACCTCTATTTTTTGTATCATGACTCAGCCGAAGTATTTTTTAAATTCGAACACTGCGGCCACACGAGATAGCATTGCCATGACAATTGAGAATACGTATATTCTGTCAAATCATTGTCGGCAGGCAAGCAATTGTCGATTGTGACATAGATGGCCTGACAAAAGCATGGCAATAGCATGACAATGAATGCCATTTCATTATATTTATAATTTTTTTATGTCGCTTTAACCACCTCTAACCTAAAATTTTTAGTATAATTGAAGATGAATGAAAACTCAAAATTTTCACTCTTTGTTTTTGTGCACCAATCACGATTATTTACGTCAATTTCAATACAAACGTCAAATTATTGCCAATGTTGTTGCCAGCCTATTGTCATGCTGGCAACTGCCTGGCAATAGATTAGTAATTACCAAAGAGTGCTTGTATTGGTGAAAAAGTGTGAGTGTATTGTTATTGTCATGACAAAATTGTCACGTATGGCCGCCGGGTAAGGTATACATCAGGCCAACGTGTATGTCTATCGATGATCGTTAACATATATCGAAAACCATTCGATACAGGTAATGGTTCCACCAGATCCATGTGAATATGTTCAAACCTGCCTAATGGAATTTCAATTTTTTGGATGGGTGTTTTCGTGTACACATTAATTTTAGATTTTTGGCAATTGATATAACTTGATGACCAATTATTTATTTCTTTTTGCATATTTGGCCAAAAGTATTTTGATTGTATCAATCGTCTAGTGGCTGGTACGCCAGGATGAGATAATGAATGGATTTTGTCCAAATATGCTTCTTCGCATTTAAATTGGAACAAAAGGTCGAACATTTTTATTAGAAAATTTTAATATTTAAGATAGGAATTAGAATTTATTTTAGATTGTATTTAGAAAATGTAGATTCAATGAGAGATTTTAGCGTTTTATCTTTTTGTTTTTCTTTGTATAGTGTTTGAAAATTAATGTCTTGTGTAGATATAGGATCGATTTCTGGAATGCGTGAAAGATTGTCTGCAACTATATTTTGTTTTCCGGATCGTATTGTATGTTGTTTGTAAATTGTGCTATATATATTCCAAGTGTCGTTTTTGTCGGGGTGATCTGTCTGTTTTTGAATTTATGATAAATGTTATTATGTTTGTGGTCTGTATAGATAACAAATTGTCTTCCTTCTAAGAAGTCTCTAAAATGTTTGACAACACGATATATTCCTTCGTCGTTTTTGTCGGGGTGATCTGTCTGTTTTTGAATTTATGATAAATGTTATTATGTTTGTGGTCTGTATAGATAACAAATTGTCTTCCTTCTAAGAAGTCTCTAAAATGTTTGACAACACGATATATTCCTCTGTCGAAAGTAGAATATTTTATTTCTGTTGGGCTAAGTTTTTGAGAAAAATATGCTAAAGGTTCCCAACTATCTTTTATAGATTGTTGTAGAACAGCTCCAATAGCGATGATGCATCTACTGCTAGAGATAATTGTGCATGTTTATTTAAATGTGTGAGAAGAGTACTTTTAGCAAAAAGTGATCGAACTTTCTCAAATGCAGTGATTGATTTCTCAGTCCAATTTAACTGTTTGGATTTACATTTAGATGCAGATGTTAACAACTTAGTTCTGCAGCCAAAATCGGAATGTAACGATGGTAGTAATTAACCATTTTTGGAATGGAAACTTTTGTAACTTATTTATGGAAGTTGGTCTTTCGAAATTTGTAATTAGATGAACTCTATCTTTAGAGGGCTGTATTCCATTGGAAGAAATTTCATAGCTAAGAAAATCTAGTCAAGGTACACAAAATATACATTTTGAAGGTTTAACATTAAGTCCATATTGTTGGAGTCGAGTTAAAATGACTTTTCAATGGTCCAGATGTTGACTCTCATTTTCACTTGCAATTGAAATATCATCCACGTATGTAAAAACGAATTCTAAACCAAAAAATACTTCATTGATGAAGCGTTGGAAGGTTTGAGCACTATTTCGTAGGCCGAATGGCATGTGTAGAAATTCAAACATTCCAAATGGTGTAGTTATTGCAGTTTTACGGACATCTTCTTCAGCCATTGGAATCTGGTGGTACGCACGAACGAGATCAATTTTTGAAAATATGGTCTTGATTTTAAGTTCGATACTTAAATCATGTATGTGTGGAAGTGGATAACGATCGGTTATGGTTATACAGTTGAGCATTCTGTAATCTCCACATGGTCGCCAATCATTTTCTTCTTTTTTAGGGACTAAATGAAAGGCAGACGCAAAAGGAGAGTTGGAAGGTTTACATATACCAACTTTGGCAAGATATTCGAATTCAGCTTTGGCAATTTTCATCCTGATTTGATCTAAACGACGTAGTCTTATAAATGGAATAGTTCCTTTAGTTTCTATCCTATGAATCGTATTGTGCTTCACTGGTTTAGTGTAGTCTGGTTCAGAGTTAAGTGGAGGGAGTTCCTTGAGTAAATTAGAAAATTTATTTTCATTAAGAGGTAGTTGAAGGGAATAAATATCACAAAAATTAGAAGTTCCATTTACCTTTCATTTGGTAGTTAGATCAATTAATTATTTGTTTTTCATATCAACTATTATTCCAAATTTTTCTATAAAATTAGCTCCAATAATAGGGGTGGAAAAGTTAACCAATAAAAATGGAAATTCGAAAACACGACGAAAACCTAAGTCAATTTCAAAGAATTTTGATCCTAAAGTTTCTATTGATGATCCAATTGCAGCTATTAAATTGATGTCAAAATTTCTCTTGAATGATTTGAATTTTGAAGATGATACGACTGGAACTACTACACCAGTATCAATTAAAACGTTTAAATGATTGTGTTTATCCAAAAGGGCTTACACATCGGCGAATCTGTTCGGCGAACAATATGGCGGTGCGAACGTGTGTGAAAAAGCTAGCGTTCAAATTGAACGAACCTGTTCGTCACACAAGCCATTGATTTTTGTTGTTGTTTGTCATCATTTTCGGCAGCATCCCTTGTTCGACAGAGAAAATCAAAAATTTTTGTAAACACGGCCAACCGTGTGACAAACTGTCGAACATCGCTTCTTAACTAGCGAACTTGTGTGAACATGGCCGCCGTGTGACGAACAGATTCGCCGATGTGTAAGCCCTTTAAAACGAAAAGGCGGCGAGTGGGTTTTATTTGTGTTTCATTATCTGCCACCGTCATAATGGAATGATTTAGGTTAAATTTTGGTTGAAATTGTTATCATTGTTTTTATTAATATAAGTACATGGTTTTACATACACATTTAACTGCATTTTTATTAAATTTTCTATGATACCAACAAATATTATCACGAAAATTTGAATATAGCCGTCTGGAATTGTTTCTAAATCTTGAATTTTTTCGATCATGGGATCTGGATCTTATCTTGAGTTCTGCTAAGTCCATGGTAATTTGATTTAAATTTTGACAAAGTGTTGCAGTAATTTGGGTTAAGTTCTGCATACATTGTTCAATTGAATTTTGATTGATGGTCGAAATTATTGTGGAATTTTGTGGTTTATTAGTAACTTCATAAATTGTATCTGCAAGGTTTATTCTTCATCAACACTCTTATCACTACAAGACGACAAATGTATCTGTAAATATTTTGGTAATTTTCGTTGCCACAACTTATACAGTAATTCGCAACCAACAATTGAATTGGAATCGACTAAGGACTTCATGTCTCTAAAAAGTTCAGGGGCTTTACGGTCACCCATTGAGTATTTCAAAAAAGTTCCTCCAATCTCTTCTCTTCGCTGAGAGAAAATCTTTCTCGCAATGCTTTTTTTATGCATTGGTACTTGTGAATAATTGGGGGTGGATGAATAGTATCTAAAATTTTTGTGATCACATGTTGTGGAAGTGAAATAAGAATTAATTGAAACTTTAAATTATCATCCGTTATATTATGTAAGGCGAATTGTACTTCTGCTTGTAAAAATCAAGCATCAGGATATTCAAGCCGAAATTATGGTGATTTGATAGAATTTTGTGTGATTGAGGTGTGAGTGGTATGTGTGTTTTGGTTTTAAGAAGTTGTGTGATTGTTTTAAATTGTTGTGTCTGATTTGATGTATTAGGTGGTGGATTTTGAAAAGTGTTTTGATTTGGTGAGATTTGTAGTGGTGTTGAAGTGTTAGATGGAGAAATGTTTATGTTATCTTCAGTAGTGTGATGATTAGTGTTAATTGGTTGTGGGTTTGTTTGTAATGGATTATTTCTAGAAAAAGATCTAGTTAATACCATTTGTAAAATTATTAAATAAGGTGCTTAATTGTAGAGAAGTTTACAGTGTTTGTTATATTTATTAATATAATTTAATATTTTAAGTAATTTAAATATGAATTTAGTATTAACTAAATAATACGAATTGATAATAATGATAGGAAGTAACAGTAATAAAAATAATGAAACTTAATAATGAATAATTATAAGAAAAATATGAACTCATCTTGTAGATTCCAGTGTTCTTGTTGTTATTGTTAATATTGTTGTTATTGTTGTTTTTGTTGTTGTTGTTAATACTGCTGTTGTTGTTGTTTCTCTGCTGTTGTTTTTATTAATGCTGCTTGTCGCGGCACTTTTGTTCGCACTTTTTAAAAGGGTTTATAAAACGCTTTTATCATCGCGCACACTTATATATTTATTAATTTAATAGTTAAGACTTTCCCGGCGCGATCGCGAGTTTAGCACTTATTTAATTGATGCGCGAACAGCTGTTTCGTTTATTTTGTGTGGAATCAAAGTCTTTTTAATCAAAGTCTTATCAAATTTATGCACAGTGGGACCAAAAGAAAATAAAACACGATAAAAAAAATATGTTGTTATTTGTATTAAAATATCGGGATTTTTACGAATTTTCAAAAAAATAATACCACGAGAAAAAAAATCACCCAATTCTTGGGTCGCACTCTAATTGCGGGTTCAAGGGGACCACTTGAACCCTCACACGATTCCACCGGTGGAATCAATTTATTTCACCTGTTCCGGACGGAACGAGGCTCGAGTGCGAGGGGCCTAACACAAAAACAAAACCCACCAAAGCGAACGCGGATCAATAAATATACACGCGACAAAAAAAAAAACCCAACGAACAAAACGCGGTACCACAAACGGTCAACCGGACAATCAAAAAGTAAAACACGGTGTGTGGTGAACGCACCAACACACACAAACCACAATGCAAATATATATATATTAAAAAGGGTACTCCCTGATTAACGTCCAGGTCCTGGCTTTTCAGTCCTCCTCGCTCCAGAAATCCAGAAATCCAAAAATCCCACGGACTCCGTCTGTCCGGGTGGGCTTGACCGCGCCTCTGGAACCACTTCACCCACTATGAAAATATATATATATATATATATATATATATATAAATATATATGAATATATATATATATATATATATTTCCCCTTTTTTACTCTTTTTTTTCTTTTCGACGATAGTCTATGCTAGTATTGGTGTGGCAACACTCCACACCTTCCACAGCCCACAATGGCTACCCTCATTGTGACTTGGCCAAGTGATTTTTACTTTTTTTCACAATAACAGTCCTAGTCCTGTTCGTTTTATTTGTCGCGCAATTCCGTGCGTTCAGTCACTCGTGGGATTTCTGTTTCGTCGAGCATGGAGCACAAGGAGAAACTTTAGCCAAACCGAAGCACAAAAGTAATAATTAAAGTGGTTTATTGACCACTGGAGCGCATGTGTGTGTTGGGCGCCACTCCAAACGCACAGTGATTCGTCCGGACAAAACAAATTCATCATTTTTCACATAAAATGGCCGCCGTGTAGTTTTGTCCGCACTTCACTTTGGCGCAACTAAATTTTTAGACCGCGACAACCCCACCCTCACCTCCACGAAAGTTGCTCGGTATCTGATAACCGAGAAACTTTCGTTACATAAAACTAACCTAGGGGATACTAAGTTTCTCCTACATGTGGCCGTAGATCCTGTACGTGCCTTGTCCCTTTCTCACGCCCATCCTCATCTTCGAGGACATAAGTCCAGGGAGATACCCTCTTTTTAACCCTATATGGTCCTATAAACTTGGGTGCTAATTTTGCTGCAAAGTAATTGGCTGCATCGGACAGCACAAAATTCCGTCTCCAGACTAATTCGTTCGGTAAGTATTGTACGTCCCTACGTCTCAGATTATAAGTTTTTGCCATCTTGGCGCTCGCTATTTCCATTTTCGTCCGTATGTCTTGCCTCAACCTGGCCATAAGATTCGCTCGTTCCTCACTATTATTACAAGTTGGCTCGTCTAAGTCATCCTTTCGTCGATAGTCCCTATCTCCCCGGACCGCCATGTTCCTGCCAAAATTTACAAAATAGGGAGATTGCCCTATCACCTCGTGCTGCGACGTGCGAATGCAGCAGGCTACTTTAGCCAGGTGTGTATCCCACGTACGGTGATTTTCAGAAATATAAGCCCTAAGGGTTGTCTTAATGATCTGATTAATCCGCTCGGCCGGGTTAGCCTGCGGATGATAGTTGGCAGTGAACCGGAGCCGGACTCCAAAGGAGTCACACAAAGACTGCAGCTCCCTGCTCTTAAATTGAGGGCCATTGTCGCACACGATTGACCTATGGACGCAAAAGAGTAAGAACACTTTGTTCTCCAGCTCTTTGCAATTTTTTTGGAATTTTGGAATTTGGAATCTTTGGAATTTGGTGAAGTAGTCAACTACAGTGAAAATATAACTGTAACCTTGACTAGACTTCACAAGGGGTCCTACCAGATCCACGGAGATCATCTCCCATGGCTCCAAATCCTTGATCCTACCTACCATTCCACCAGCTGGCTTTCTATTGTCTGGTTTCACCTTTTGGCAAACCTGACATCCTTTAATATACCTAGCTATATCTGCCTTCATCTTTGGCCAATAGTATTTTTCGGCCACCCTAGCTGACGTCTTTCGTACGCCCATGTGTCCTGCTAACGGGTCATCATGACACTCGAGCAAAGCCTCTTTTCTCTCACTTTTCCCTAACACTCGTTACCACTCATAAGCCCTATCATAAACGTTGCTATGCCCTGCCTTAACGTGTTTGTATAAAACACCGTTTTCAAAACGCCATGCGGGAAAATCGAGGGGCGTCTGTGCCACCTTCTTGCTCATATCCATTACCCAAGGGTCCGTTGGTCCATCGGTGATCTCACTGATTACTGGAACACTCCGTGACAGCATATCCGGGACAACAGGGTCCTTTCCCTTGCGATGTACGATTTCAAAATCGTACTGCTGTAGTTTAAGGGCCCACCTGGCCAGTCTCCCGCAGGGGTCCTTCAAGTTGTTCAGCCACACGAGCGAGTAGTGATCAGTTACTACCGTAAAATGAACTCCCTCGATGTATGGACGCAGCTTCTCCACTGCCCACAAAACTGCCAGACACTCCTTCTCCGTTGTGGAATAATTTTTTTCACACTTACTAAGCGACCTACTCAAGTAAGATATTACCTTTTCGCCCTCATCAAACTGCTGGGTCAGGACTGCGCCTATGCCAAAATCAGAGGCGTCAGTTTGAACAGAAAAGGGCCTATCAAAATCTGGGCAACTTAAAACAGGGGCAGTGACAAGGCGCTCTTTGGCCTTCAGGAAACTATCTTCGCACTCCGCCGACCAGTGAAATCTCTTGTTTTTCTTTAGAAGGTCCGTAAGTGGTTTCACTAGATCGGCGAAGTTTGGTACAAAACGCCTGTACCAAGAGATAGTACCTACAAACGAACGAACTTCTTTAACATTCCTGGGGGCGGTTATCTTCAACATCGCCTCCACCTTTTCTGGGTCTACGTGTAGACCTTGTCTATCAACAACATAACCTAAATATCGAAGTGAAGACAAACAAAAATTACATTTTCCCTATTCAGCCGTAACCCGGCGTCGCCAATTCTACGAAGAACTTCCCTCAAAACCTCTACGTGTTTTTCGAACGTATTCGCCAGGATGATGATGTCATCCAGGTAAACGAATACGTGCGGCTCCAAATCAGCTCCGATCACCGTATCGATAAATCTTTGCCACGTGGCAGGCGCATTATGCAGGCCATAGGGCATTCGCTTAAACTGGTAAAGTCCCCGACCTGGGACCGTAAAAGCGGTAAACGCCCTTGACTTTTCCGCGACTGGAATCTGCCAATACGCTGATTTTATATCCAAGCTTGAAAGATACTCCTCCAACGTTGCGGAGATATACGGCAACGGGTAACTATCACGCTCGGTGTGCTTGTTGAGTGCTCTATAGTCGACACAAAATCGATAAGAGCCGTCCTTCTTCTTGATCATGACCACCGGTGAGGCCCACGGACTGTGAGAGACCTCGATCACGTCCTTCTCCAACATCTGCTCGATTTCCGCGTCGATGTGCTTCTGGATGGCTGGAGACACTGGGTAGTATCTCTGCTTGATGGGCTCCACATTTGGCTTTGGTCTGATCCGATGTTCGACCAAATGTGTGCAGCCAAGACCCTCGGGCATCGCCTCAAAAATCTCTCCTACTAGTCGTTCCAACGACGCGGCTTCGCTAGAGGTCAACTCCAACCTTTCCACAATGCTTGCCACTGCCGACACTTGTACCCTATCGCTAAACCTCCACTGATTTCTGGCTACATCCGGGACAATGCCCGCCTTGACCCGAAATTCAATGCCTAAAATCAGGTTTTGCGGTAAGCCTGGTATAACGAGACACTCTATAAGGACTGACTTGCCCTCGACCTCGATCGGAAGTGTGATAACTCCACGTACTGGAACAAACTCGCCATCCGCTAACGCGACCCTAGAAATGGTCGTGACCTAGAAATCTATTCGAGCACCGAGGACAGTCGCACTTCATGTACCCAACTATCCCGCAGCCGTAGCACCTAATTCCCTTTGGACAGTTGACCGAAACATGTCCAAATCCTCGGCAATTAAAGCACCGGAACGTCGGTTGTGGTGGCGAAGAAATCCTGAGTTCCAATCGTTGCGCCCTGAGCAGGGCGTTCACTTCTGCTACAGTGGGCTCTGCTGACACGAACGCTAAGCCCGGCTCCAAAAGATTCCTCGTACGACTGCTTGGCGGAGGGACGAATGATTCCACATTCGTACGAACAGCTTCTAACTTTTCTTCATCCATTTTCAACTCACGCTTCAGAGCTTCCTGTTTTGACTTGTACAGCTCATACAGTTGTTTCCACCTGGTTCCGTATTCATGTTCAAAGGTATCAATCTCAGCAAAACGTGGACCAACACTGCGTTTATGGTTGAATTCTTGATTTTTCTTATTGAGCGCTTTATCTGGTAAACCATCAGCATCTTCGTTTGCCTCAAAGGGCTCCACAACGCAAGGACGTAAGGAGGCAGTTAAAAGGAAGCACTTTTCAGAGCAAAATCGCATACAAGCATTTGACGAAGACTTCTTTGCAAACTCAATAATACCTTCACCGGTAGACGCACGTAGAAAGCACGTAGACGTTGCCCAATGAAAAAAATCATCCCCACGACCGCCAAAGCCACCCATATTTCCACCACCACCCTGGCCGCCACGATTACCACCCCGGCTGCGATCTCGGTTACCACTACCACCACCTTGATTGCCACCATTTCCACCACCGCGATTTCCACCATCTCGGTTGCCACCATCACGATTGCCACCATCTCGGTTACCACCATCTGGGTTACCACCATCTCGGTTACCTCCATCTCGGTTACCACCATCTCGGTTACCACCATCTCGGTTGCCACCATCACGATTCCCCACATCAACAGCTCACCTAGCCCACTGTGCGCCAGAAAGTAAACAAAACAATAAAGCACACAAACCAAAAAAAACAGTTTTACTTTGAAGCTAACTTAATCGCGCCCACTGTGCCCTCGCTCACTGGCAAACAATAGCTACGACCTGACAAAATGAAACAAAGTGGAACGGACTCACTGTATGTGGAATACGCTGACAGCAATCTCTGCTGCGCTGCTCACTACCCTCTGCTCTGACCAATCGACCGAGCGCTGCTGCAATTTCCAATGCTTTAACAAGTTACCGGCACCCTGCTGGCAATGTCCGCTGCTCTGCTCCCTACAAACGCCACGAAAACCAAAAAGAAACGCTAACCACCGTCGCCCAGCTTCTGAAAGAAAATTTTATTAATTTAAGTCATTTATAAAAGAATTGGTTTTTTTTTTTTGTTTAATAGTGTCCGTCCAAAATTAATATAAAAATGTCTGTCCAAATTCTCGCAGAGATGTCCGTCCAATATTCACAAAATGTCCATCCAAAAGTATACAAAATGTCCGTCCAAACGCACAAAATATGTTTTGTTCAAATGTCCGTCTGTCCTGCGCAACACTAGGTGGAACCGACGGTTTCCACCAATCGCACTTGAATTTCTTAGCTTTATATTTTTGGTTTTTTATTAAGACACTTCGCGCACTTGTTGGGTTCTTTGTTTCTGTTTTTTTTCTTTTAACACTTCGCTAAGTAAACGGTGCACAATTAAACGCTTGTTTTTTTTTTGTTTTTCACTAAGCTAATCACTTTTTGATTGTCTTTTTTTTTGTTTTTCGATCCCCACGTTGGGCGCCAATTTGTCGCGGCACTTTTGTTCGCACTTTTTAAAAGGGTTTATAAAACGCTTTTATCATCGCGCACACTTATATATTTATTAATTTAATAGTTAAGACTTTCCCGGCGCGATCGCGAGTTTAGCACTTATTTAATTGATGCGCGAACAGCTGTTTCGTTTATTTTGTGTGGAACCCAAGTGCACAGTAGTGCCGACGACAAGGGTTGCCACCTGCTCAGTGGAGACGGGTGTGGGTATTTATATTACAATAAAAAAAAACCGAAGACAATAGTGCAGGTGCGTTTGATAAGACTTTTTAATCAAAGTCTTATCAAATTTATGCACAGTGGGACCAAAAGAAAATAAAATACGATAAAAAAAATATGTTGTTATTTGTATTAAAATATCGGGATTTTTACGAATTTTCAAAAAAATAATACAACGAGAAAAAAAATCACCCAATTCTTGGGTCGCACTCTAATTACGGGTTCAAGGGGACCACTTGAACCCTCACACGATTCCACCAGTGGAATCAATTTATTTCACCTGTTCCGGACGGAACGAGGCTCGAGTGCGAGGGGCCTAACACAAAAACAAAACGCGCCAAAGCGAACGCGGATCAATGAATATACTTGCGACAAAAAAAACCCAACGAACAAAACGCGGTACCACAAAGGGTCAACCAGACAATCAAAAAGTAAAACACGGTGTGTGGTGAGCGCACCAACACACGCAAACCACAATGCAAATATATATATATTAAAAAGGGTACTCCCTGATTAACGTCCAGGTCCTGGCTTTTCAGTCCTCCTCGCTCCAGAAATCCAGAAATCCAAAAATCCCACGGACTCCGTCTGTCCGGGTGGGCTTGACCGCGCCTCTGGAACCACTTCACCCACTATGAAAATATATATATATATATATATAAATATATGTATATATATATGTATGTATGTATATTTCCCCCTTTTTTTCTCTTTTTTTTTCTTTTCGACGATAGTCGAAAAAAAAATCACTAGGCACAATTCAGTTGATTTCCGACACCACTTGGCACACTTCCCCACTCTTTCACTGTTCAGAATGAACTGAACTGCCAACCAGCGGTGCAGACTGACGATGCTTAGGTTCCACAAGATGGGAACCTAAACACAGCCATCTTTTTTTTCTAGCATAGATGCGGTTTTCGCAGAAACCGGTATTCACACCTGAAGGCTTTGCTCACACCTATTTTTAAAATCGTTTTACGGATTTTTTAAGGTGCATCTTGAGCAAATTTATATAAAACCTTCTCATAGATCTTGGCGGCATCTATGCTAGTATTGGTGTGGCAACACTCCACACCTTCCACAGCCCACAATGGCTACCCTCATTGTGACTTGGCCAAGTGATTTTTACTTTTTTTCACAATAACAGTCCTAGTCCTGTTCGTTTTATTTGTCGCGCAATTCCGTGCGTTCAGTCATTCGTGGGATTTCTGTTTCGTCGAGCATGGAGCACAAGGAGAAACTTTAGCCAAACCGAGGCACAAAAGTAATAATTAAAGTGGTTTATTGACCACTGGAGCGCATGTGTGTGTTGGGCGCCACTCCAAACGCACAGTGATTCGTCCGGACAAAACAAATTCATCATTTTTTACATAAAATGGCCGCCGTGTATTTTTGTCCGCACTTCACTTTGGCGCAACTAAATTTTTAGACCGCGACATGCAGCTATTTTTATTGTTGTTGCTGCTGTTGTAATATTTTTTGCTGCGGCGCAATTATTGTTGTTGGACAGTTTTTTGTTTAATAATGGTTAAAACAGCAGTTAATACAGATATGTTAGTAGGAAACGTTTGATGGCTGGATCTGGTTGTAGTTGTATTTGTATTACTATTAGCTGTGGGTAGATTAAGATTTGCGATTAAATATTCGACGTTGTATATCGTCGTTGTATTTACGCTACTCGTTCTACACAGAATCGTCAATTTTAAGTGCACTTATTTTTATTTAATTTATTTTGTAATTTTTACATAAACTATTTTGTTTGATATATTTTTTATTTATTCTAATTTTTAAAGATGAACATTTTTGAAGTATCAAATTTTTTATAACATTTTTTAAAATCAAAAACTTAAATATAAAGTAAGATAAATTAAAGTATTTTATATATTTATATACACTACATGACCCTATGTCACAGCAAAGGTGCTGAGCTTCGACAGGTTTATTGTGGAAGATTTGCCCGATAAGCAACGTACTCAGAAACCATATATTGGAGTGTTTTCTCCAGAGCATATGAAGCCATGGTGCATTATGAATCCCAACTTAGATGGTGCAGATGATGACATCAGAGCGACAGAATCGTCCAGTGAGGACGATATATTATGTGAGGCCGAGCTGTCAACTCAATCTGGAGACGCTGACAGGCACACAGAGCGTGCGCAAAGGAAACACAAAGAAGCAGAGTAGAGAGTTGATTCGTTGCTGTCGACCGTGCCAGTCGTTTGTCTTTATATGCCACGTTTTACTTACCTTTTAAATAACTAGCTTTGTTTTTAAACACTTTTATTATAAACTTCATAGATAAAGACTTGAATCGGATTTTATTCGCTTTATAATAAACACCTTGACATATCTCCGAATATATTATTAACACAATATTATATGTACTATAATGAACATAGTTTTGGATATATAAACTAAAATATTTCATAGTGAGATTGATTCTTTGTTACCGTGCGTTTCCACTGCCCGAACGAACGAAGATTTCTTCGTTCGTTCAGGCAGTGTAAACAGTTTGGTCCGAACCAAGGTTCGGAACATTGGTTTTTTACGAAATGCTCGCGAGCGCTATTCGCGCAGTGTAAACACTTTTCCAGCACGAACGAACGAAGATTTCTTCGTTCGCTCTGATCGGCCGACGCTCGATCTTTTTGGGCGAATCCAGTGCTTATTTGCGAATAGGTAGTAGATTTGTTGAAATTGTAGTTAATAACGTAGGAAAAACAAAAAAGAAAGAAAATATATTAAAAATTTAACGCAAAAGAACTTTGTTTTACTTTGTTATTTTATTAGCACTTTATATAATCAAATTATTTATATAATATTCTTTATATAATAAATTCTTTATATAAATACTTACATAAAACCTAAATTAAAAGGCAAAAAGTAGTAAAAATTAATCAAATTTAGTACGTTTGCATAAACAAATATTGATCAACGCTGATGCTCGCAAGCATTGAATTTAAGTGTTTCCACTGCACGAACGAACAAGATGGCGACTTACCAATGTTCGCAACTTGTGTTCGTGCGGTGGAAACAGTTGGACCGAACGAAGAATTCATCGCGACGATTTGTTCGCAATGATTTCTTCGTTCGTTCGGGCGGTGGAAACGCTCGGTTACAATTTTTATCATAACATAATCAACCACATTAAAAGAATACTCGGATCGCAATGTGTAGGTAAGGTTTGTGTATTAAATATCATAGGTTTGTTCACTAACAAAAAATTTGTACAAATTGTTACAAGTTTTTACCAGAAAAGCGTTCACGTACTCGAAAAACTTGCAACGAGAGAGGACAACGAGAGCGTAAAATAGTGAGAGAGAAAACAGTAGCTACAAGTTTCTGCTAGCAAAATTTCTACTTGCAAGAACTTGCAACTACCGAAAAAAACTGTTTGTCAAAAAAAAAAAGGCTGTCAAAAGTTACTTCTTGTTGATTTCGTATTAAAATGGATGGAAAAAGAAACATTTGTGATGCTGAGGAAAATGTAAGTATAATGTTAATGTTGGTGAGACCCAAGAAATGATTTCAATAATTTATAACCATTTATTATAGCAGAAAAAACAGCATATGATCTCAATTCGTTTGATCAGCTGTTAACTTGTAAGTTTCTACTAGTTTTCTGTTCACGCACTTTTTCTGCTATTTTTCTCTTTGTAAATATTTTTATCTCAATTCTTCTTTAACTCTCTGCCTGCAAGTTTTTACAAGTAAAGTACGTGAACAAACCTCATGTCAACATCAGTAAGTACAAGAACCACGTTCAACTTCGTACAGAGTCCTCTGTAACTTATTATCACGGACCACTATTTACTCACTTATCAGTTACAGAAACATTAGCTTTCGCAAAAGTGAGTATTTTGGAACGAAACAGTGTGACGTCAGAAAAAGTGACTCTTTGTCGCAAAAGCTACAGAAGCGAGCTACAGAACACCACTTCCTTATCTTTTATTTCTATGCACTGTACAATCTAATAGAAAATAGTAACTGAAGCTTTGGTAGTCATGCCCTTTTTACAGTCATATAACCAAGTGTGTTCTTGCAAGGTTAACTATAATACAATACAACGTAGTTTAGATTTGCCAACTATGGTCGTTTTTGACAAAAAATTCTTTAAACTTGGCAGCAATTTCAGATCAGAATAAAGCCAGGAAAAGAGCTGCTTCTAATTTTTGTTTTTGCTTTGTTAATATAATAGACCCCGCTCTAGATCAACGGCCACGGGAATGTAGCACATAAATAGGATATTCACAAAAAGGGTATTCCCTTAAAAATAAAAATTTCCCATTTCGTAACATCTTAAAATTCCGAGCCTATATTAAAGGAACGCACCTTTGGACATTTGATTAATTTGTCATGCATATGTCAAAAACAGCTGATATAAAAAAAAAATCAAAATAACTAAAACACCTATCATGCCGGAGCAAAGCAAAAAGAAGGAATTAAAAAAAGAAGGAATTTAAAACATTCTGCTTTCCAGCAATTACTAATTTCGCACATAATAGATACAGTTGATGTAAATGTAAAACCAAAAATTAAAATTAAAAGCAAATATTAATTTTTTGCAGCAACGTTTGAGGAAGCAGATGAACAGGAGGAAGTTTTATGGGACCTTACCTTGTCCATTGCAATTGTTGAGAATTTTAGGTATGCCGCACCAATGGTTTTAAATTCCGTTCCTAAATCACACTACTTTCTGCTAAAAGTTTTACCCAAACTGGATGAAAATAGGTTTAGGGAGCTTGTGCGAGTCAACTGGAGCACGTTTCAAGTTATTTTGAACCTTATCAAAGACGATGAACCTTTCCAAGGACCACGTTCATGTAAGCAACTTCCGATTGCAGTGCAATTAATGATAGTTTTATACAGATTGGACTCATATAGTGAAGGTGCTTCAATTTCCAAAATTGCAAGGCTTTTTGGAATTGGAGATGGCGGCACAATACAGAGAATTACTTTGCGAGTTTTTCAATCTATTCTTAGGCTTAAGAACACATTCTTATTTTGGCCAGATGCTCAAGAACGAAAACAATTGGTTTTGGAGACTTTGCACGAGCTACCCCATTACATAGGGTACGTAGATAGATCTGGAATTAAGTTGGCGGAGAAACCACAACAAGATCCAGAGGCATATTTTTCACGTAAGCACATCTATTCATTGAGAGTGCAAGCGACGTGTGAATCCGACATATTGCAGTTGGCTATCCAGAAAGTGTCCATAGCAGGAATTTTAATAATTGCGCATTATCTAAAAGTCCATCCGAATACTTCAATGGTGCTACTGGATTGTAGTAGATAGCGCATACAAACTGACAAAAACTGTCATAACGCCGTTTAGAACTAATTCAAATGAAGCTACCACACAAGACCGCAATAGCTTCAACAGGACATTAAGTAGAAGCCGTGTTCGAATTGAACACTGCTTCGGGCGATTAAAGGAGAGATTTAATAGTCTCAAAGAATTAAAAATTCAAATCAAGGATGATGTGAGCATAAAGTATGCCTGTGGTTGGATATTGGTATGTGGTATTCTACACAATATTATTTTGGAAGAAAATGAAAACGACGATGTATTTGAATCGCCTGATTTCTTGACTGAGAATGAAACAGAAAATTTAGACTATTTCCCCACGAATCAAATTAACTCCACTTCCGAAGGGGAACTCAGACGTCGGGCGCTGATGGAAATTATACGAAATAAAAACTAAAAATTTATACATTTGATTAATTATAAATTAAATTAATTACTCCATACTGAGTTTCATTGTTATACGGCATTAAGCTCTAAAGCTATTTGATATCAAAATTTAAATTATATGGGCGGTGCCACGCCCCATTGTCAATTACCTTTGGGTACCAAACTAGCACTCTCATAAGAACACTCTTAAGACCTTATTTTTTTATATTTGTACTTTTAATGGAAGGAACATTTACAAGAAATATTGTAATCAAAGGCTTCTTTTAATTGAGATGTGATTGAATAGTCTAAATTAATGACTATTTTGCTAAGTTTTATTTTTGTATTTTAAGTCTAACTCGTACTTTGCAATTCGTTCATCTTTCTCAATTTCCATCGTCAACTTGCATAATGCGACTCTTTCGGAACTTTCATATTTTCCTTTTCCATCTTTATTTTGGCTAATGCTACTCTTTTAGAACTTTCTATTTCAAGTCTTTTTATCTCTTCATTCTGTTGCTGATTTGTTTTTTTTAATTCTATTTCGTTCTCCAACTCAATCCGCTGCATGCTTTGGTCATTTTTAGTTTCCTGCATGGAAATTAATACATATAATGAATTCGTATCGCTGCAAAGTTTATTTTTTTTCTTAGTTTGCTTTTTTGGCTCAGGTTTGAACGACAGAATGTTAATTCCACTTGCAGGTATATTTGTTACATTATTTTGTTCCTGGGTAAGGTCCACCTCGATATCTGACAAAATTTCGGCGTCACAGTTATCTAGATACAGCGCTTCACAAACATCAAAGTTATCGACGAAACCTTCATAAGAATATTCCGCTGAATCCAAAACAATTGTAACGAACTTTGTAGCCGTGGTTAGCTCGCCGGATAGCCGGAGTTCGTACAAAAAAATTTATTTCCGTAGTTTTTTTAAATTATAAACGCAAGGGTTCATTTAACTTCACTATTTAAGTCTTTATTTCAATGTTTGTTTTCACAAAAGAAAAAAATCACTTCACACATTTTTTTTTTATTAAATTTTATTTGCTAAGTAATCGCCGTTGCTCCTGATCTCCCTCGAAGTCCTTTGAAATAGGATCCGTGAATTCCGTTCGTTTGTCTGTCCTCTGAGTATTTGAGAGGGGCCGTCCGGTATAGAACCACTCGGGCCAGGTGTAAGCTTGGTCGTTGTCCTTGTACAAAATATGGTCTGAACCTAGTGGGCGATCGACTTGGATGCTTTTAGAGCAGACCGTCCGGTATGAAACCACTCGGGTCGACAAAAAAAACAACTTTTGTGATGCCACTGGTATGTTTTATGACCGGCCGTCCGATATGGAACCACTCGGGCCGACAAGAAACACTGTTCACCAGGATGAGCCGTCAGGTATGAAAAACCACTCGGGCTGGTTGTAAAAGTCGGTCGTTGATGTTGTCGCAGTGTGCTGAACAATATTAGCGCGTCCACTCGGATGCTTTTAGAGCAGACCGTCCGGTATGAAACCACTCGGGTCGACAGAAAAAGGACACCGTTCGTGACGTCACTAGTGTGTTTATCGCCGGCCGTCCGGTGTAAAACCACTCGGGTCACTCGTGCGCGGTCACTCGTACACTTGTACACTTTTTACTTTGTCACTAGTTCTCTCGGTCACTTGTTCACTATGTTACCCGTTCACTTGACTCACCGATGTGCGTTGTTTGCGTGTTGACTACAAAAGACCCCACTGTTGGTTCGCTGACTCCTTTTATCCCCAAAAAGGGTAACGGGACCTTGTTTGTGTCGCCAATTTCCATTTGATCTCGACCTTGAATTTTTCTCGCCTAGAGATAGCGGCAACCTTTTGCATGTTATTGTTGTCATAGTCGCTGTTTAATGACCCCTATGTGTTTTGTTATTGCCACGTGTGGGTGCATAGAATGCATGTTGTTTGTGTGTTTTTGCTTGTGGCTTCGTTATATTGTTTTGTTGTTGTGGCAATTAATCAGGCCACTGGCTTGCTGTATGTGTTGTTATTGTTGGTTTGCGGGTCACAAACATTTCTTCGTTTGTTGTTGTTGGGCCAATTGATCAGTCCACTGGCTTGCTGTATGTGTTGTTATTGTTTGTTTGTGGGTCGCCCAGCTGCGTGTTTTATGGACAAGGGCGGTTCGCGGGTTCTTGTCCAGGTGCGGTTTAGGGTTGCAGGGCGGGTTCGTGGTTTTCGGGGCCCTTTGTGCAGCGGTGGTTTATTGGGAACTGTAAGGCATAAATTTCTTAAATTTATGTTTCCTTACACAATGGATGGGTGAGTATTTTTACGATGTCCAAAAATTTTATCCAATACATCCCAATGTGGACATATTTATGTAATGTACTCTATAATAACAGGTTTTTAAAAATACAAAAATATCCTTGGGTGTACACCAGAGAACAGTTTGAGTGCATTCAAATGACGTTTCGATACGCAATCGTGCCAAACTGTGTTTGCAGCATCCATTAATTTTTGTGTGCGATTGTGGCTGAAGTCAAGTGTTATTCGAGTGCCACAAAACGACGAATGGTGTCGGGCAAATCTCTGGTGTACACCTCCGCTCAGTCGCGAAGTATCTTATTCAAGGTTGTGCTGCATATTTCACTTTCTTACCATGTACTGATTTTTCATTTCCCTGTGCAAGTAGTCCAGCTCCTGTGTTAGATTTCCATGATACTGCAGCCATATATTGCGATTTCAAATAACGTATCTTCTTTTTTTTATTTATTTATTTATTTTATTTATTTATTTATTTCATCTAACAGAGATTAACTCTTACAGACTACTTATATTAAATTATTCATATATACATTTTCAATTGTTTCAATAGTTTCAATAGTTTCAATAGTTACAATAGTTTCATTTCAAGTCGTAAACATTGGTGATAAATACATTTTCAATAATTTCATTTCAAGTGGTAAATATTAATTGTTTCAGTGGTAAATTTGTTTAAGTTGATTTAGGAAAGAGGAAAAGAAAATTTAGAAAGGTTTTTAAAGCGAAGGACCATGGCCTGGCCGGGAATCGAACCCGGGACCTCTGGGATAGCAGTCGAGCACGCTACATACTCGACTACCGAGGCGCCATTCTTCTTCATAACATTCCAATGCAGTTCATTAATTTGAAGTGAGCGACCGGACATTTTTTTGTAGAATCTGTTTGCTGTAGGTTTCTGAATTGAGAGTAATTGAGATAGCTGTCAAACTTAATTTATTAGTATTTACTTACCTCGAAGGACAGTCCTTAACCTCCTCCAATACCAATTGTAGCAGTTCTGCGTCGAGGCGTTCCTCTTACTTTTTAAAGAAATGTCACTGCCCACTTCCATTCTTACCAATCAGCTAAAGGCAATAATACAGCGACTTTTCAAAATTCAAGTAGTTACTCCCATAGTTGAATAAATAAGGTTGTCGCATGGGTGAGAGCGAGTTCCCATAAATGTCAAATCGAAGTTGACAGCTCATACAAAATCTGAAAGGGGAAATTATTAACATGCAAAGCCGATGAAATTGTTGTTGTATCTTTTCATTGATTTTGACAATTATGGGTACTGAGAAGAGAGTACAATCAGCCACGAGACAACCTTATTTATTCAACCATGAACTAATTTATTTTATTTTCTTTTTTAATTTATTTTAGTTTTTAACAGTACAGTTTGTTTCAAAGCGCTTTAAGTTTTAAAAGTTTGACAGCTGTAAGCTTAAGCAAACTTGTTTGCATGGTTTAAGCATAGAAGTTGTAGCTTAAACATCGTAAAAAAACTTTCATACAAAATATTTCCGAAGTTCTCAATTTGCTTAAAATTAAGCAGTTTACGTGGTTTAAGAAGTTTCCGAGGCGTTAAGGAAATACCTTAACAACAAAATTAAAACGTACACTTTTTAATACGAAAGTATTTTGGTGTATTATTTGGTGCAACTTTGAAGTTTACATTGGCTACGTTCAGCAATCACAACATGTTGTGTCTTTGATAAGTATCGGTTTCCGCTACTAGTGTGCATGCTGAACGCGTTTCAAACGTTTTAAATAAATTATAATTTTTGGTTTTACTGTCTTGTATTTTACGCTATTTTCATTAGTTTATTATTATACACTTTTAAAGGCCGCTAGATTTCTAACTGTCAAATTTTGTAACTGTAAACGCTCAACATGTTGAGTAAATGTATCAGAAAAATAATATGATAACAAAGACGGGCAATTTTCACAACATGTTGAGCTGATTCATGGTGTAACTAACAAGGTGAACGTGACGTTTACTATTTCCCTACGGTTGTCAAAGAGTGTTGAGAAAGTAAGAAAAAAAGATACAAGCTGCGGAAAAGTGTGAAATCGCTTGTACTCAATAAAAAATTGTAATAGATTGTATTGCAACTTTTGCTTGGAATTTACTAACAGCTGTTTTTGACAAGGGTGGGCAAAATTTTTTTGAGATAAGCTAAAAATTCACGATCACCTAGTTAATTACACCATGGAGCTGATCAGAAACTGATACTTATGCGTTCAGCAGGCATTCACTCAACAGTTGCACAACAGTTGTGATTGCTGAACGTAGCCATTACATTACTATATTCGTAAAATATTGTAGAAGTTTGAACAATCAAGAGTATATTGTCGTGGTATAAATAAATGCCATTTTTTTCACATATAAATATATTCAGGGCAAGGAATGAATAGTCGGCATTTTGTTTATATTCTAAGACATATATGAAAATGTTGAATATGAAATGCCACATTAAAACAAATATTGGAGTAAAATTTACACTAGAATTATAAATACCTGATTTGTGTACTTTCAATATAAAAAAAAACGAAAGAACGCAGTTTATTAGTTAATTTTAATGCGTGGAGAACCGTTATGATAAGTTTAATATATTGCTGGATTTATGAAGTGCTGAAAAAAAGAAAAACATTTACAGTTTTAATTGCAACAAGTCAATAAACAGTAATTTGTGTGGGGTAGTATGGAAATGTCAATGTTGATAAATAACACTTGGTTATATGAACTTATGTCGTGTTTGAGTTTTTTATATTAACATGTAGGTATAAAATCTATTATTTTTTTTTTTATTTTGTTTTAAAAGAATAACATAAAACCTCGTCATAATGAATAAAGGTATGATCAAGGATGAATAATGGATAAACAGATTTTATAAAAAATTATCTATTTCTAAAATTTTATTTATATTACAATTATGCAGATTATTGGCTAATGTAGTATCAATTGTTTAAAAGCTTTAAAAACTAAAAGTTTACCACGATAAAAAGTGACAATTCGCTTTATTTATTGAAAATGATTGGATGATTTTGTTGTATATAAAGATGTTTGACAAAAGATATGTGTTGTAAATGTTATCAAAAGACTGTCATATCAAATAGCATCAAAAATTTATCAAACCGAGTATTCAGTTTATTGGTTCAGCAAGAATGAATAATGTGCCGCTTAACTTTTACCAAGTATGTCGATTGTGCCTCACATTGGTTAATGACTGTGATGTTGAACGGCTTCAAATATATGAATCTACCCAATTATTAACAAAAAAATATCCATTTTGTGCAAAACCCCAATCCGATAGTTCAAAAAATATAAATCACATCAATGAAAATCGTGAAGATAAACAAACTTTAGATTCCATCATTGCTAATAAAACATGCATTTCAATAAGTGATTCTGGCAATATTGATAAAACATTTATAAAACCAACCAGAAATAAACATATAATTGCATGTACTGATTCCTTTCCTTCGGCTGCACCAACCATAACTTCTGGTAATGATGAGTCCAGTTTGAATATCTTTAAATCATCTCCTTTGGAATCTCAAGATAAAATGCTTGGTCAAAGAAATAAATCTACTTATTTTGAACAAAATAATAAATGTAGTGATTATTTAAATTCAGCGGATACATGTTCCAATGTTAACGAAGGTTGTACTGATTCTACACCAGACATTAGTCATCTAATATATAGTTGCCTCTCAATCAACGTAAGTAATAAATTTAATCTTGTAATTTTACAGTGGGCATTATTGTAGTTTAGGGCCCATGCTTAAATATTTTTTTTCTTATTTTTATATTATGCATATGGGTCTTCTAAACCTTTTGGTTAAAAAAAGGTCGGTCTCGAATGGTTTAGGAGATAAAAATCGTGAAAGTTAGAAAATTCAGTGCAAATTTGAAGAGATAGAAAAGTCAACCGATGAGCACGTATAAAAACAGCGGAGAAAAAAACACGGGAAAATAGAATATATATTCAATAAAAAACAACGAAAACATAATAACATTGTTAAAAAAGGTTTTTGCAATAGTTAAAATATAAATTATTGGTGAAATAAAACGGAAACTATCCATTAAATTTTAAAAATTTAAAAAAAAAACGAAAAGCCATAAGGATTGTGGCCAAGGTTGCCAGTTAAAATTCGGAAAAATTCCCACGAAATTACCTTTTTCCCACAGAAGCATAAATTAAATACCACCAAAATTACCACGGCAAAGGTAAACAAAAAAATTCCCACCACGATTCAAAAATTCCACAAAAAATCCCACGATCATTAAAAATTACCACAAAAATACCACGCTTTTTAAAAATACCACCAAAAATCCCATAAGCATTTAAAAATACCGGAAAAAATTCCAAACGCATTAAAAAATACCACAATAAATCTCATAAATGTTTAAATAAAAAATGTATAAATACCACAAATTTTTGCACACGTATTAAGAATATACGTGTAGCAACCAAAAACAGGAGGTGTTTTCAAAAAATTTTTTTAGATATAAAAAGTTATTATTTTTTTTGTAAATTTATACAGGTTATTGTACATAAAAAATACTCTATAAAAATATTTTTTTTTTAAATTAAAATACAATTCTGGCTTTTATATAGAGGGCGCTGAAAATGGCATTGAAAAAAAGACATCCAAAATGGTTCGATGGATATGGCCTTTCCCATGAATCGGAAACAAAAAATCAAATGACATTTTAAAGCATAGACCTTATATTAAGCATTCCCCCTACGCAAGACCCTCAAGTTTTTTTTTTTTAATTATGGCGGAATTTGAAGTTTAAAGCTCGAAAAATAGATTCATTTTCGCGCGCTTTTTTGTATATAAAAAAACCGAAAAAAAATAGATACTTGAATTTAGGGGGGATGCTTAAAGGACATAATAACGAACAAAATGCAAAAAAAAAATCAATGAAATTGAACCAATAGATTTCGAGTTATCTATCGAACCGTTTTAAAAAAAACTAGTTTTGAGGAAATCGCGTTTACAGTTTTTTATTTGTTGTATGGAGCTTAGACATAGGTTAACGAAAATCGTTATAACTTCTGTTTTTTCTTAAATATTGATTTTAAAATCTGTATGTATATTCTTAAAACTATAAAAAACACATTAAACATAAAAAATTTTTTAAAATTAAAATATGTACAACCTTAAAATATGTACAAATAAATGGAACACGGCTATAATTCAAAATTTTGCATTTATTGTCTTTTTTCAAAAATATAACAGAAAATAAAAAATAAATTCTTGTACAGACCTTTTACATTATGTTCATTGTAATACATATCACATTTTAAGTCTTATTTATATGAGATCGTGAACATCATTTGTTTGCTACCACAAAATAATTTCTTAAGCGAAATAGGTATACACAAAAAGTAAAATAATAAAAAAACAACAAAATAAAAGAACAATGTACGTATATATTAACATATTTCTAAGAATGGGAAAAAGTGGAAAAGATGTGCCTATTTTTAAGGAAAACATATCGCACACCGTCTTCAAACGTGACAACTCAAAATTTTGAAATTTTCAGGAGAGTCAAAAAACCATTTCGTTTTCAAGCAACTTCATACAAAAGAAGGATACAAAATTATTTTTTAAAAATTATTGAGCAATCGTATTAAATCAAAATTTTGACAGTCGATGGAGATGTGCATTACGAATTGATTTATATTAAAAAGTGAAACTTGAAAAATTTCGAGTGGACCTTCTTTTAATACCACCGTTTCTGAGGCTACAAAACCATTGCGCGCATATTCTTCCGCCCTGTAGTCTTTGGGACAGTCGAGTACCTCTTGCTTTGGCGTTTCAGTGGCAGACCACCTGTCCCGTAAGCCTGTTCAAAAGCTTGTGCTTTCAACTTTTTCAGCTTTGTTGCGTCCCAAACCAAAGGAAAATCTTGAGTTTGCTTTCCATTCTTGTCGCAGATTTTTCATCAGATTATTGCACATATTTTGCATCTGAAAGACAAAGATGTTTTTTTTCCACGCAGCGGTGCACATCTTCGATAATTTTTTGCTTCCAGGCCAGTACCATGCGATCGGCTCTAGTCAACGAAATCTTTTTATATTTTTTGTGTATTAAAGCAATGAAGAAAACGAAATAAATAAAAGCCATTCCATGGTATAATAATACAAGGTAGCATTGACAACTGCTTACTTTCTCTTCTACAAGAAAACATCTCCTGTCAAAAACAGCTATGCATCTGCAGCTAAGGTTGTTGTTTTTTTTTACTTCAACGTTTTCAACATTGTTTGTGTTTTCAATGTGTTTTCAATGGCCGATTCTGAACGATCTCTTCTTGAGTATATTTTTTGACAGGAGATGTTTTCCCAAGCAACTGTCAATGCTACCTTGTATTATTATACCATGGTCATTCAAGTTTATCACTCGAATGGCGAACAGCTGATTGAATTTAATAACGAGTCCCGTCAAAATAAACGATGTATTGACCCCTTTTACATTGATCAAGACCATGATAAGGTAGGGCCAAGTCGCTCAGTGCCCTCACGCGTCAACGAAGAAAGGATAATAAAAAGGTTGGCTAATTTTCAATGGCGAAGTTCGTAGAAACCTCAAATGAAATAAAAACATCATGTTTTCAAGTTGTAAATAGTGCGGACACGTGTGTTAAGTTTGTGTTAATTTGAGAGAAAATATTGTAAAAACGTTGTAAATAAATCAATAAAATGCCGAGGAAGTATTCAATTTGCTGAAAAGCTTGTAAAAAAATTTAACTTAAAATCAACTGCGAAAAATGAACATAAAGAAACTCGAGATGAACAGCTGATTTTGACAACTAGCCCGCTTTTCTATGCCTTCTACTCCATTCTTCTCCGAGTCGGCCCTATCTTATAATTTTACCATGATCAAGACTTGGAATCAACTTTTTTTGACGTTCTTTTTTAGACTGGACGAAACCTTTTACATTAGTCAAGAATTGAATTCTGGCGCAAAAGAGGTGCATAAGATTTATTGCTTTAATATATTTGCTCTGCTCATACACATGCACCATGTTCGCAGCCTTGCAGTTTTCAGCTACAGAACACCAAGCGCACGCAAGCAAACGAAAAATAATGTGAAGCTCTTTGACAAAACAGCGAAAAGGACAAAAGGAATACAAAAAATTGCCAAAAAATTAACGGTACAGCGCAAGTGTTGTCTTACCCTTTCGTCGCTTCCGATGTGCGGCAAATTGCCTACAAACTCACAGACTTGAATTCAAGTCTTGACCAATGTAAGTCCCGGTTTCCACTCGTTAAGTCTTGATGTTCAAGTTTTTGACATTCCCTTTTAAACTTGACGATTCAGTTTCCACACATCAAGAGATGACGATGTGTTTCATATACTGCCGTAATAACGCCAATGATGCGCAAAATGAATAGAAAAAGTAGCGGGACAACGAACGAACACAAAACGAATTGCCCAAGAATTGACGGTACGGTCAATTTCTTTCTTTCCCTTAGTTACGATTCCCGCACCATCGAACTCAAGACTTGACCGTCAAGACTTGAGTGGAAACCGGGACTAAAAGGGGTCATACAAACTTCGAAACAGGGTCGCAAACTGCTAAATTTAAATGCGTAACATACGACATAAAATCGTTGTGTAAACAGAGCATTTAATGCGCATAATGGCAATTTTTTTTTTTAATTTGAAAAAAAAATTCCCAAATCCCACGGCAATTAAAAAATACCACACTGAATTCCCACGCTAATTAAAAAATACCATAGGAATTCCCACGATAATTAAAAAATACCATGGGAATTCCCAAAGGAAAAAATTCCCAAGGACAATTAAAAATTACCACAAATGGGACTTTTCCCACACAACTGGCAACCTTGATTGTGGCAGATGCGAGCAAATAGCCGCACTCCTTACACGCAGTGATTAAACGCTATAGGATAAATGGCGGACGAAGAGACAGAAAATGAAAAAAATAAAACTTGGTGTAAAAAATGTAAAAAGAAAGTGGAAACAAAAGGATTGAAATGCGAAAGCTTGTGTCAATCATGGTACGTCTGTTTAAATCTCCTAAAAGATATATAAATTTGAAATGAAATTTCACTATAATTGGCATGTTCATTGTGATAGATGTTTCCCACGGGAAAAATAAGTTAAAAATATTTAAATGATAGTTTTTCTTTCTTATTTCTTTATTTTTCTTATCTGATTCAAAAAAACGCAATTTTCACCGTTTTCCGACCGGGCTGTGTAACAATAAGAAAAATAAACTTCATGATATTTAAATTAAAAAAAAAAAACATTTTTTCAAAAAGGTTTTTATAAACGTATAATTCAAATACAATTTATGATTATTTGGTAAGCAATACGCAATAAGCTCATTTGCAGAAGAATCGATTTCTTCAATACTAGTGTTTAGTTTCACCAATTTTGAATAGTCAATTCCTTTTTTATCGAATGGAAAAAGTCCACACACTTGGTATGACTTTTTAATAATTGATATTGAAACTGTTGTCTCCACGGACTCCTGTAAAATGTTTAGAAAATCCGATCGCTGCATTTTTTTGCCACTGTTTTCCATGCACTAATCCCGAACATCATTTCGCCAGGAATTTTTTAGTGGGTAAAATACTCTTACGCAACGCCGTAGATAGGTATTTCATAAGGGGGCGGGGGGTTTACTGAAGCATTTTGCTGTATTATTATATAATTCAATATTATGTATTATATTATATTTAACTTAATATCTGCTAACAAAAATAAGCAGTTAATAATACACAATTTGCAATTTATCTTCACACATAATAAGGCAAAATTAAATATTTTATTATATTTGCGTTTTTATTTAATATAAAATATTCTGGATTGCTAAATGGGGGGCGGGGGTTGAACCCCCAGAACCTCCCCCGTATCTACGGTGTTGCTCTTACGTCTAAGGGCTGAAGACGATGGGTATCATAGGGTAAAAAGCTGCCAATATGATGCCATTTTTCTTACAAAATGCGCTTAAGTCTTTACCGATATCAGACGAATGTCCATCCAAGAATAATATAACAGGTATGTAATGACATTTTCTTTCAACCATGGATGAAAAACATTGGTAATATACTCGTAAAAAGTCTCACTAGTCATCCATCCAGATTTGGAATGTCCTATTCCCCATTGCTTTGGCATAAAATAAATAACTGGCCATTTCAGCCCTTGAAAGGACTTTGACCTAGCTTCTTAGGATCAATTGTGTTGTGCGTGTTATTAAGTTTGTACACAATTGACCGAGAAATGGACCTACAGGCTTTACGCCGACTCCGAACGGCGATGAACGAAATGTTCTTGTTCTCAAGAAGCTTTACATGGCATTTTGATTGCTCTGAGGTTTGCCATTGTCTGCAGAGAGGTGGCGGCCGTACAGAAAAATTATTTTAATTCAAATAATTTTCTGTCGGTGCTGGGGTTCGAACCTGGGTCTCCAGGTTCGTTGACATAGAGGCCACGCACTTTAACCAACTACGCCACGGAAGCCACAAATTTAAATTTATAATGCAATTATATGTTAAAACAGGGAAAAAAGATTAAAACGTTTAAGTTTTAAGCCAAATTATGACAAATCCTATTGTTGCGACTTGTGTCCGTGGCAGGACTTATTCAAAAAATAAGAACAAAACTATTTGATTGAAATTTAATTTTAGTTTTATTATTTCGTTTTATTTGTTGAAAGCAATGAATTTGTTTTTTATTCGTGCGTTCGCCTCTATTGCACGCTTTTTTCACAATGTTGTTCTTTTTCTTTTTTGATTAAACTGTTGCCAGATGGGCTAAAAGAAAGGTACTAAATTTGTAAAAAGTATTAGAATTAAACTCCTAACTGGACAAATTTGGGATTCGTAAGTTCAAATCTTCACTTAAAACCGATGTCAATGGTCTGTGTTCATTTTTTCTAAATAAATGTGCAAATAGTTTAGCACACCCTCTAAAGCTACTTTTTAATAATTCACTGCGTTCTGGTGAGTTCATTGATTGTTGGAAAATATCTTTTGTAACTCCTGTCCACAAATCTGGCTCGAAAAACAATGTTTCGAATTACAGGCCCATTTCAAAGCTCTCTACGATATCAAAACTATTTGAATCTATTGTCAAAGATAAAATGTTTTTTGGGGGGAAAAAAATTATTTCTCCTTTTCAGCATGGTTTTATGCCCGGCCGCTCAACACTTTCCAACTTGGTTATTTTTACTGAGTACTGTTTATCAGCATTTCAGGATGGATGTCAGGTTGATGTAATCTACACTGACTCTTCTAAAGCGTTTGAAAGAGTTTCCCATTCTCTCTTAGTTAAAAAACTAGAGAAGATTGGATTTCATTCATGCTTTCTTAGTTGGTTGAATTCATACTTATTGAATAGACAGTGTGTTGTAGCTTTTGATAATGTAAAATCTTACCCATATGTGGCTACTTCTGGTGTTCCGCAAGGAAGCATCTTAGGGCCCCTATTAATTATTATTTTTATTAATGATATTACTTCTCTTTTTTCATGCAGCAATTGTCTTTTGTATGCTGATGATCTTAAGGTTTTCCGTAGAGTAAGAAACTGCGCTGATTCCCAGTTTTTTCAAAGTGAAATCCAAAAACTTTATAGTTGGTGCTGTAACAATGATCTGTGTTTAAATCTAGATAAATGCGTTTCAATGGCCTATTCTAGGTCTGCCAATCTCAGTCATTCGTCGTATTATATCGCTGATTCTAAATTATTATCTGTGAGTCAGTTTAAAGACCTTGGTGTTGTCTTTGACGTTAAACTTACTTTTATTCCGCATTTAGATTATATCATTCCAAAGGCGTATGCTATACTGGCTTTTATACGTCGTAATGGCTCTTGTTTTATGGACCCTTACACCTTGAAAGCGCTCTTTACAAGCCTAGTCCGTTCTAGACTTGAATATGCATCCGTTGTCTGGAATCCGTTCTACGGGTCCCACAAGTTGAGACTTGAACGTATCCAAAAATCATTTACTAGATTCGCTTTACGTTCCTTTAACTTTGAAGGTTCTAGTCCATCGTGAGGTGAGGTGAGGAGAAATATTTTATCTCTGCTTTTCGTACATGATATCATCTCGGGCGTTGTTGATAGTCCAGAACTCTTAGTAATGATTAATTTCCATGTACCTCGTAGAACGCTTAGAAATTTTGATCTCTTTTATTTGGACATGTGTCGCACTAATTATGTTGCAAATGCACCTATCGCTAGAACTTTGCATATTTACAATAGCATTAATTCTAATTACAATCTAGATTTTTCTATTTCTAAAAATCAAATGAAAATTCTCTTAAATACTATTTTGTAATTATAAAGCTCATACTTTTTATTATAGTCTGTAAGAAATTATGTTCATAGACTATAGAAACTAAATAAATAAAATAAAAAAATAAAAAAATAAAATTTTTTTTTTCAGCGCTTTTTTCAGCGCTTTTTTCACGCATTGAACCATTCTCTCCCATACTCCGCCTGCGGAAGGGTTTGCTGGAGTGTTGAAGACCCAGTCGACTCCTCGACGTGTGCACTCTTCTTGCATGATTTGGTCAATTATTAACCACTCCTCCTTACTTGCTCCAACGAAGTTCGTTCCTCGGTCACTTCTTATGCGGACTGGAGTGCCCCGTCGGTTAACAAAATTACGCAGACATAGAATAGCTGCGTCGCTCGATAAATCTCTGGATAGTTCCAAGTGAATAGCTCGAACTGTGAGGCAGGTGAAAAAAGCAACCCACTTTTTTTCACGGCGACGTCCAATTGTTACCTGTACTGGACCAAAATAATCCACTCCGGTGTATGTAAAGGCTCTAACGAACGGCGTAAGACGATCGACGGGTAGTTGGCCCTGATTTGGAACAGCGCTCAAGTTGGCATTTTGATTTGGTCGATTGAACTAGCTTACGAATATTCGGAATCCAAAATTTTGAGCGTATCGCTGCGATTACTGCTTCCTGGTTGTGATGATGAAAAGCTTCGTATTTGTGTCGTGCAATTAAGGTTGAAAGCATATGGTTTTTCGGAAGTATTATTGGTCTCTTCGTGTTCGCAGATACACATTCTGCGTTGTCAATGCGTCCACCCAAACGAATTATGTTTTCGTTGTCCAACACTGGAGTTAGACTAAATATTTGACTATTTTTAGGTATTGACTTACCCAATAACAGCAAACTCATCTCCATCGAATAGTTTGTTTCTTGAACATAGAGACAAACTGAAATTTCGGCTGCTTTAATTTTGGCTGCAGTTAGTGGTTGGAGTTTACTTGTCTTAACATTGCTCTTTTTTTGAGTAATAATATTTTTGAACTTTATTATGGCTCGACGAATCCAGGAAAGTACTCTTAACAATTTGTAGTAGCTCGAAAAACGATGAAATGGAATTAAGTTATCAGCAACGTCGGTAGCAAATACGAATTTTTGTTTTCGTTCCTTTGCAGCTTCCTGTTCAACAATATCTTTTGGTAATTTGGGCCAATCCTCTTTTAAGTTTTTTAAAAATTGTGGACCACAAATCCACCTGGAGCTTGAAGATGCGCTAACATTGATAAGCGGCCTCGTTGCGTCGTCAGCTGGATTTTGAGATCCGGGTACCCACCTCCACTGCTTAATTTCAGATGCGTCAAAGACTTCTGCGATGCGATGTGCAACAAATTGCTTGTATTGGCGACTGTCTGACCGGATCCACTGGATGACTGTTTTTGAATCCGACCAAAAGACTATTTCACATGGTGACCTTTCGTGACTTTGAACTATGACGTCCTTTAGACGAACACCAAGTACCGCCGCTTGTAGCTCGAGCCTCGGAATGGAAATGGATTTTATAGGAGTACACCGTGATTTACCCGCAACAAATACAACGTCGATATTTTTTCATAGCATATGCGCCAGTACGCAAAAGCGGCGAATGCGACCTCGCTAGCGTCAACAAATATGTGGAGCTCCACACTTGCTTGTAAACTGCTGAATACCAAATTATAGCATCTAGGCACTTGGAAGTTATTCACTTTTTTTAGCTCTTGATACCATTTGTACCACTTTAAATAAATTTCTTCTGGAATTGGCTCGTTCCATTCGACGTTCAATCTCCAAAGATTTTGCAGAAGGAGCTTTGAGTATATGATTATATTCGCTAGGAAACCAAACGGGTCGAAAATAGACATGGTCAAACTCAAGACCTCTCTTTTTGTTGGCCTCCTGACTCCGTCTAAAACTTCCTTTGGAACTGTCGAAAAGTTTAATTGAAGACAAAACTTGTCAGCTTTAGAATCCCAAAATAGACCAAGGATTTTTTCTGTGTTTGACACATCATGACACATATTTGTTTTGTTAGAACTTGACGGGGTCATAGTTGTGTTTGAAAGAGTTTCTATGAATTCTGGAGAGTTTTACACAAATCCTCTTAGCTCGAATCCCGCATTCTTATGAATGTCGACGACGGTTGTTGCAATTTCTATAGCTTCGTCGAGTGTATCGAAGCTGTCCACATAGTCATCAACGTAATGACAGTCTATTATAGCGATAACGGCTCGTGGGTAGGCATCCTTATACCGTGCAGCGTTAAGGTTCTTGACGTATTGCGCTGAACACGGTTAGCTGGCAGCACCAAAAATCATGGCACTCATCACGTACGTATCAGGTGGCTTCGAGGCATCTCCGTCTCTCCATAAAAATCTCTGCGCATTCTGGTCTTCACAGCGAATCCTGACTCTATGGAACATCTCACGGATGTCAGCACATACTCCAATTTGGCCTCGTCGAAACTTAAATAAGATGGACAGTAAGGGTTTTGGCTGATAAGCCTCGGGACCTTTCATCAACATCGAGTTTAACGACATGTTTCCAATGCTGGCTGCGGCGTCAAATACAAGTCGAAGCTTGTTCTTGTTTACGTTTCGTACGACAAAGTGCGGTAAATACCATGTTCGCTTATCAATTTTGGATGCTTCATCTGGCGTTAGCTTCCTTGCATATTCTTTTAATATGTATTCGTTTATTTTTGATTTGTACCAATCCGATAACTCTGGGTCCTGTGTCATTTTGCGTTCGAGTGATTCAAGACGTTTTAGCGCCATCGTGTAGCTCTCATGAAAGGCTATGTCATCATTATTCCACAAAAGACCAGTTTCATATTGGTTTCCAACCTTTTTTGTAGCTTGCTCGAGTATTCTTTCAGCTCTTTTGTCAGCTTCCGATACAATCGTCCTTACCGTTGTTATTCCATAATTTTCAATGTTAAAATAATCTTGTACTTGATTATGCAGGTCTTCTAAAATCTGTTTTCTGTAGTCAATATGACTTATTGTAGCTTCCGAACAGTTATTTTCATTTGAACCAAAAAGCACCCAACCTAATTTGGTTTTATGAGCTGAGAAACCTTCGTCGAAATTCAGTATTTCTATAGGGCGTACTAAGCTCATATGAGGTAACCCGATCAAAAACTGAGGTGAACTATTAAAATAGCTTGGGATTGAAATATCCTTCAATTCCTCAAATTGTTTATTAAATTCTTCCATTTTAAGGCTTTGTGCTGGTAACATTAACTTTTTCGTTGTACGCACATTTCGCATTTCGAACCGCAATGTTCCATGTTACTCGAAATCTCTATATTGACACGCTGAGAATTTTCACTAGTTTTTCGACCACCACTCCACCTTAGTGAAAGCACGTCAGATGTACCCTTAATACCAATTGCATTAGCCACTCACCTCAATGAGTGACATTTTAGCACCTTCGTCAATGAACGCGATGACCTGGCAGTGTCCTTTTGGGCCATACAAAGTAACGGGTAGAAATTTAAAAAGGGTTTTTTTGTGCATTGACTCATTTGCAATGGCTCCAACAGTGGCGGCTTGTAGGCATGAGCTGTTATTGGAATCCGGAATTGTAGCGTTTGCGTCGTATGCTTGAACAGCTGCTGGTGGAGAACTCTTACGACTTAATTCCGAGTTATGCAAAAGACGGTTGTGATTTTTGCGGCAAGAGGAGATGCCACATTCTCGAAGCTGGGGACAGTTTTGAGTAACGTGCCCAGAGCGCATGCAACAAAAACAAAGACGATTAGATTTAATACAATTCCAGCGTTCATACACTGATAGTTTTTTGAACTCATTGCATTGATGCAAACGATGCTCTTCTTTACATAACATACATTTAAACTTGTTTTCCGGCGCCATAGTTAATACTGTTTTAAAGTTTTTAACCTTTTTATAGCTATTTTCATTGCTAACAGCTCTAAAGGGTGACATTTCAACAGCCATTGAAATGTACATGGCAATTTGTTGGAGCCAATTAGAGAATTCTCGGACGTTCGGATATCGCGGCATAATACTAAATGTATACTTTGCCCATTCTTCACGTTTGTTCATAGGTAGCTTGTTTACCAACTCCTCCAGCAATGTTGGGTTAGACAGATGATGCGCTGCACCGGCATTTTCCAAAAAGTTGCTAAATTAACAACCATTGTGCTGAAAGGAACTATATCGCTCATTTTTGCAAAAGAAATTGTGGGAAAGGCACGCACTTTAGTGATTTGACTTCTGATGAGAATTTCTGGTCGCCCAAATCGAAATTTTAACGTGTTCATGATGGCATCTACGCTGTTTGGGTGTATAAGTAGTGCTTCCACTTGATCCCTTGCAACTCCTTTAAGAGCCTTTTGTATGTAGACGTGTCAAATTTTCTAGGTTTGAATACCGATAAGCAGTTGTAGTTTCTTTGTATGCCACAGAGAAAATTGGCCATTGTTCGGGAGCACAGTAAAACTCCGGCAAATCTTGTAATTTTCTTGTTTGTTGATTGTGCATTGCTGGTGGACATTGCCAAGAGTTTGATATTGGCGGCTGAGCTAGGTTTGAAAATTCCGGAGCATCTCCATTTGAGCGTGATGGCAAAAACATATTAGCATAAAAATTATGTGAAAAGTTGGCTTGAGTAACTGGCGGTGAATAATTATACATACCGGGCGGGCAGTGAGCGGCAGATGTGCCCGGACACGATGCATTAGGAAAAACAGCAACCTTTGATGCGCCAGAATGTGATGTAACATATTGTGTATTACACGGCAGCGTTACGTTGGCAGAACGAAGATTATCGTTGGCAGACATCATTGGTGTCGCGGCAGTGGCGAAATTATGTGATGACAAAAGACTGGCGGCGGCATATGCGGGAGCAATATTAGCGACATAAGATGGTGGACTTATATTTGAAACAGTCGTTGAAGGCGTTAAAATGGCGGTGTGCAATGGCACGTTGTTTGCGGCAATGTTAGAATTTGAGGTTATGGTGGCGGCGTGCGGCAGTAGCACGTTAGTGGCAGAGCTAGCGGCAGAGCAGTTGCCTGGCATAGGTGAACTTGCAGTTGGTGCAAGCCGTTGGAGTTCAATTTTTTCTTTCTCCGATGTAGCCAAAGTGCTGCAATTTCAGTACCTTCGTTTTCCACAAACGTTTGATCGTTTTCGCTTGTTGAGCCTTCTTCGGAGCCCGACATGTTGCAAGAAAAATCTAGAAGGTGCGTCGGCGTTTTTCCTTTGTTCAGTCTAGCGCTTCGGCGCATTTAATTCGCAATAATCGACGAACAGAATAAAAAAACTGTTGTGAATTGTGTCCGTGGCAGGACTTATTAAAAAACTAAGAACAAAACTATTTGATTGAAATTTAATTTTAGTTTTATTATTTCGTTTTATTTGTTGAATGCAATGAATTTGTTTTTTATTCGTGCGTTCGCCTCTATTGCACGCTTTTTTTACAATGTTGTTCTTTTTCTTTTTTGATTAAAGTGTTGCCAGATGGGCTAAAAGAAAGGTACTAAATTTTTAAAAAGTATTAGAATTAAACTCCTAACCGGACAAATTTAAGCAGCAACACCTATTGACTTAATCTAGGTCGTATACAGGATTTCCAAAGTAAAATTTTGTGTAGGTTTAATAATTTAACAAGACGTTTTTAGTTTAATCAAGCATTAAAATGATTTTTTTTATGAAGCTTAAAAATCCCGATACCGGACAAGTGGTCGGAATATGGAACTTAAGAAAATTTTACGTAACCACATTCCGACCATTTTAATTACCCCCATAAACCTCTTAAAGTAATAAAAAATGTAATAATTTCTTCGTAATTTTGATGAAAATTTATATACGCACACAATAAAATGTTTAAATTATTACCGCTCAGTTTATTTCCGCTAAAAATTCGATAAAATTGACACCGCTTTTTTATCTTTTTTTACTCTCGCGAAACCGTTGATCCGTGCCATTACGTGGTTTTAATTCAACTGGCAAATAATCCTTTAAGGTTTAAAAATGATTTTTTGCCAGTTGATGTATTAATATTGAAGGAATTAAATTCATTAATTTTCGTTAATTTCCGCGGGAAATTGAAGAAGCTTTATAGAGTTTTTTAAAGCGGACGGATTCCAGGATCCGGTCGGAGAACGGTGCCGTTGCGTTACATAAACATTCTCAAAGGGCCGTATTCGGTTACGTCGAAAAAGAAGGCTCAAAGTGTGTTGGTTAGAATTACATATAAAGGCCTGACTATAAAAGCCACATGCTGGCAGACGGATCTATCAAAAACTAAACGAAAAGCCAGCAGGCTGTTGCCAAAATAAAAAATATCCATAATTGCCATATACTGACTTTGAGAAGTGTCACAAAATATTTTGTTTTTATTTGTGCTTATTTGTGAGATTTTTCAAAATTAATGTACAAAATAATATAAAAAAGATACAGTAGTTTAGACTATGTCGTAATACAAGACGTAGAATTAATAAATTCGCTTTTGATGACATCTTTTTTAAAAACTATTTAGCAAAATATTTATTCCATACACCTGAGCATATGACCTTTAAAAGAGTGCCGGAGAGGGTTAATATGTATGACCGACCCCCATTACTTTTGCAAAAGGAACATTTTTGCCTTTGACACCTATTCCCTCCGACCACTCCTTAAGGGGCTCCCTTACAAATATTATGGTTTTTGTATATTTATTCCATACACCTGAGCATATGACCTTTAAGAGAGTGCCGGAAAGGGTTAATGTGTATCACTGACCCCCATTACTTTTGCAAAAGGAACATTTTTGCGTTTGACACCTTATCCCTCCGACCACTCCTTAGGGGGGCTCCTATACAAATTTTATGGTTTTTGTATATTTATGCCATACACCTGAGCATATGACCTTTAAGAGAGTACCGGAGAGGGTTAATATATATGACCGACCCCCATTACTTTTGTAAAAGCAACATTTTTGCCTTTGACACCTTTTCCCATACAAATTTTATGGTTTTTGTGCCGAAAAGGGTTAATATGTATCACTGACCCCCATTACTTTTGCAAAAGGAACATTTTTGCCTTTGACACCTATTCCCTCCGACCACTCCTTAGGGGGGCTTCCATACAAATTTTATTGTGTTTGTGCCGGAAAGGGTTAATATGTATCACCGACCCCCATTACTTTTGCAAAAGGAACATTCTGCCTTTAACACCTATTTCCTCCGACCACTCCTTAGGGAGGCTCCCATACAAATTTTATGGTTTTTGTTTATTTATTCCATACACCTGAGCATATGACCTTTAAAAGAGTGCCGGAGAGGGTTAATATGTATTACCGACCCCCATTACTTTTGTAAAAGCAACATTTTTGCCTTTGACACCTTTTCCCTCCGACCACTCCTTAGGGGGGCTCCCATACATATTTTATAGTGTTTGTGCCGGAAAGGGTAAAAATGTATCACCGACCCCCATTACTTTTGCAAAAGGAACATTTTTGCCTTTAACACCTATTTTCTCCGACCACTCCTTAGGGGGGCTCCCATACAAATTTTATGGTTTTTGTTTATTTATTCCATACACCTGAGCATATGACCTTTAAAAGAGTGCCGGTAAGGGTTAATATGTATGACCGACCCCCATTATTTTTGCAAAACGAACATTTTTGCCTTTGACACCTATTCCCTCCGACCACTCCTTAGGGGGCTCCCATAAAACTTTTATTGTGTTTGTGCCAGAAAGGAAAGGAAAGGGTTAATATGTATCACCGACCTCCATTACTTTTGCAAAAGGAACATTTTTGCCTTTAACACCTATTTCCTCCGACCACTCCTTAGGGGGGCTCCCATACAAATTTTATGGCATATGACCTTTAAGAGAGTGCCGGAAAGGGTTAATATGTATGACCGACCCCCATTACTTTTGCAAAAGGAACATTTTTGCCTTTAACACCTATTTCCTCCGACCACTCCTTAGGGGGGCTCCCATACAAATTTTATGGCATATGACCTTTAAGAGAGTGCCGGAAAGGGTTAATATGTATGACCGACCCCCATTATTTTTGCAAAAAGAACATTTTTGCCTTTGACACCTATTCCCTCCGACCACTCCTTAGGGGGGATCCCATACAAATTTTATTGTGTTTGTGCCGGAAAGGGTTAATATGTATCACTGACCCCCATTACTTTTGCAAAAGGAACATTTTTGCCTTTGACACCTATTCCCTCCGACCACTCCTTAGGGGGGCTTCCATACAAATTTTATTGTGTTTGTGCCGGAAAGGGTTAATATGTATCACCGACCCCCATTACTTTTGCAAAAGGAACATTCTGCCTTTAACACCTATTTCCTCCGACCACTCCTTAGGGAGGCTCCCATACAAATTTTATGGTTTTTGTTTATTTATTCCATACACCTGAGCATATGACCTTTAAAAGAGTGCCGGAGAGGGTTACTATGTATGACCGACCCCCATTACTTTTGTAAAAGCAACATTTTTGCCTTTGACACCTTTTCCCTCCGACCACTCCTTAGGGGGGCTCCCATACATATTTTATAGTGTTTGTGCCGGAAAGGGTAAAAATGTATCACCGACCCCCATTACTTTTGCAAAAGGAACATTTTTGCCTTTAACACCTATTTTCTCCGACCACTCCTTAGGGGGGCTCCCATACAAATTTTATGGTTTTTGTTTATTTATTCCATACACCTGAGCATATGACCTTTAAAAGAGTGCCGGTAAGGGTTAATATGTATGACCGACCCCCATTATTTTTGCAAAACGAACATTTTTGCCTTTGACACCTATTCCCTCCGACCACTCCTTAGGGGGCTCCCATAAAACTTTTATTGTGTTTGTGCCGGAAAGGAAAGGAAAGGGTTAATATGTATCACCGACCTCCATTACTTTTGCAAAAGGAACATTTTTGCCTTTAACACCTATTTCCTCCGACCACTCCTTAGGGGGGCTCCCATACAAATTTTATGGCATATGACCTTTAAGAGAGTGCCGGAAAGGGTTAATATGTATGACCGACCCCCATTACTTTTGCAAAAGGAACATTTTTGCCTTTAACACCTATTTCCTCCGACCACTCCTTAGGGGGGCTCCCATACAAATTTTATGGCATATGACCTTTAAGAGAGTGCCGGAAAGGGTTAATATGTATGACCGACCCCCATTATTTTTGCAAAAAGAACATTTTTGCCTTTGACACCTATTCCCTCCGACCACTCCTTAGGGGGGATCCCATACAAATTTTATTGTGTTTGTGCCGGAAAGGGTTAATATGTATCACTGACCCCCATTACTTTTGCAAAAGGAACATTTTTGCCTTTGACACCTATTCCCTCCGACCACTCCTTAGGGGGGCTTCCATACAAATTTTATTGTGTTTGTGCCGGAAAGGGTTAATATGTATCACCGACCCCCATTACTTTTGCAAAAGGAACATTCTGCCTTTAACACCTATTTCCTCCGACCACTCCTTAGGGAGGCTCCCATACAAATTTTATGGTTTTTGTTTATTTATTCCATACACCTGAGCATATGACCTTTAAAAGAGTGCCGGAGAGGGTTAATATGTATGACCGACCCCCATTACTTTTGTAAAAGCAACATTTTTGCCTTTGACACCTTTTCCCTCCGACCACTCCTTAGGGGGGCTCCCATACATATTTTATAGTGTTTGTGCCGGAAAGGGTAAAAATGTATCACCGACCCCCATTACTTTTGCAAAAGGAACATTTTTGCCTTTAACACCTATTTTCTCCGACCACTCCTTAGGGGGGCTCCCATACAAATTTTATGGTTTTTGTTTATTTATTCCATACACCTGAGCATATGACCTTTAAAAGAGTGCCGGTAAGGGTTAATATGTATGACCGACCCCCATTATTTTTGCAAAACGAACATTTTTTCCTTTGACACCTATTCCCTCCGACCACTCCTTAGGGGGCTCCCATAAAACTTTTATTGTGTTTGTGCCGGAAAGGAAAGGAAAGGGTTAATATGTATCACCGACCTCCATTACTTTTGCAAAAGGAACATTTTTGCCTTTAACACCTATTTCCTCCGACCACTCCTTAGGGGGGCTCCCATACAAATTTTATGGCATATGACCTTTAAGAGAGTGCCGGAAAGGGTTAATATGTATGACCGACCCCCATTACTTTTGCAAAAGGAACATTTTTGCCTTTGACACCTATTTCCTCCGACCACTCCTTAGGGGGGCTCCCATACAAATTTTATGGTTTTTGTTTATTTATTCCATACACCTGAGCATATGACCTTTAAAAGAGTGCCGGAGAGGGTTAATATGTATGACCGACCCCCATTACTTTTGTAAAAGCAACATTTTTGCCTTTGACACCTATTTCCTCCGACCACTCCTTAGGGGGGCTCCCATACAAATTTTATGGCATATGACCTTTAAGAGAGTGCCGGAAAGGGTTAATATGTATGACCGACCCCCATTACTTTTGCAAAAGGAACATTTTTGCTTTTAACACCTATTTCCTCCGACCACTCCTTAGGGGGGCTCCCATACAAATTTTATGGCATATGACCTTTAAGAGAGTGCCGGAAAGGGTTAATATGTATGACCGACCCCCATTATTTTTGCAAAAAGAACATTTTTGCCTTTGACACCTATTCCCTCCGACCACTCCTTAGGGGGGATCCCATACAAATTTTATTGTGTTTGTGCCGGAAAGGGTTAATATGTATCACCGACCCCCATTACTTTTGCAAAAGGAACATTTTTGCCTTTGACACCTATTTCCTCCGACCACTCCTTAGGGGGGCTCCCATACATATTTTATAGTGTTTGTGCCGGAAAGGGTTAATATGTATGACCGACCCCCATTACTTTTGCAAAAGGAACATTTTTGCCTTTGACACCTATTTCCTCCGACCACTCCTTAGGGGGGCTCCCATACAAATTTTATGGTTTTTGTTTATTTATTCCATACACCTGAGCATATGACCTTTAAAAGAGTGCCGGAAAGGGTTAATATGTATGACCGACCCCCATTATTTTTGCAAAAGGAACATTTTTACCTTTGACACCTATTCCCTCCGACCACTCCTCAGGGGGCTCCCATAAAACTTTTATTGTGTTTGTGCCGGAAAGGAAAGGAAAGGGTTAATATGTATCACCGACCTCCATTACTTTTGCAAAAGGAACATTTTTGCCTTTAACACCTATTTCCTCCGACCACTCCTAAGGGGGGCTCCCATACAAATTGTATGGCATATGACCTTTAAGAGAGTGCCGGAAAGGGTTAATATGTATGACCGACCCACATTTTTTTTGCAAAAGGAACATTTTTGCCTTTGACACCTATTCCCTCCGACCACTCCTCCGACCCATACAAATTCTATGGTTTTGTCGATAAAACTGGAAACTGTCGATAAATAGGAAGCAAGTTTAAGCAAACAAAAACATCAAATGTGGCTTTATATTTCATGTAATTGTGTAAAATTTATATTATAAAGTTAGATTTATATAAGTTAGAGAGTTCTAACATGAATTTTTGTCGCATTGAGGACCAAACAGACCAACAAGTGCTAACATCAACATTGTACGATCAGTACTTTAGGCCCACCAAAGGTTCAAAAAGTTATATAAATACCGACACCTGATCACTATCTACCACCCTACTTACCTCCGAGAATGACGTATTCTACGTCAAAAAATTAATCATATGAGCCTTTGCTGTTTGGCTTCAATTATTACTTCAATAAATTCGAATATACAATTGTTTGACATTTGCCTATAGTCCTAACTAAAATAGACGAGACGAGACGATTGCAACTTGCCGAACGTTTGCATTCGTTACGTCTGTTTTTACATTTAACCCAAAATGAAACGAGTTCCTCCAATCGTCTGAAAAAAGAAGAAGACCACCTTCACAGCTGTTGTTGACGAGTTGAGACGCTAAAAGTTCGGTTGTTACGGAACAGAACGTCTCGAAAACCATTTCGTTTAGTTTCGATAAGTTTACGTTTGCTCATTTTGGGTTACAACATTGAAATACATTTAAGCGAACATTTTCGTCTTCACTCGTTACGGAGCAAATCGTCTATTTTGGTTAGGCCTTATGCTGTGAGCGATTTGAGTCGCTCTACAAAAAGCCACTGAAAGTCAACGAAACTTAACGAAACTGTGGCAATTCCAATTATGGGTATGTTCATATATTTACATGGGTTCGCTTTCATTTTGACATATCCGTCTGCCAGCATGTGGCTATTATAGTCAGGCATTGTAACCGGTGTTTAGAGTAATACGTTATTAGTAAAAGTTTGATAACACTGTGCGACAATTTAAGGGTCAATTGGAATAACCTCAAATATCTAAATGGTTTCTAATAGTGGATGGTCTATATATTATGCCCTCATACTCAGTTTTATCGGATTAGGTCAAATAAGAGAGAAATTCAATATCAAACTTCACCTTTAAGTCACAAATGTTTTCTTATAACTCTTAAACTAAATTCAAATTCTATGTAGTAACTGCATCTAAATATTTGCAATGGATGATTATTTACATTTTAAGACCATTTTTTGCTCAAAAAGTTACGTAAGGGGTTTAATATTTTCTTCGAAAACAGGGCTTTTTAAAAAAAAATGTATTTGTCTTCAAAAACAATCAGATTTTGCTGAATTTTTGCATACACCTTAAGTAAAATAAAATAACCCACCTGTGAAAAGATCACAACCATTACATGTGTGCATCCAAAGATATTCGGATTCAAAGATTACCAACGGTGGTAACTTCGGTAATGCAAGCCCTAGCGTAAAATCATTCAAATAAAACTTATAGACCCAACAATTTTCTTCAAAACTGTCCTTAACATTTAAACCGAAAGAGTTACCGTTTTAAAGATATGCGCGTAAATGTGTAATTACAACATATATTGTAATTAAATATATCTATATATATAAAACATATATTGTAATTAAATATGTTGTAATTACACATTTACGCGCATATTTTTAAAACGCATATATATATATAATATATATAGGGTGATTTTTTTAGAGGTATACAACTTCGAATTGAAATAAAACACAAGAAAATCGTTTTAATGTCCTTCAATTTGGCTTTATTGCAAGGATAATTTTATGCCATTAATGTTTAAATATGATTTCGGGCATGTGGCCGCCGCGGCTGGCTCGAATAAAGCCAATTCTACAGGTCCAATTTTCAACCACTTTTTCGAGCATATGGGGCCGTTTGTCGGCAATAACGCCACGAATGTTGGCCTCCAAGTCCCCTAACGTTTCTGGTTTGTTGGCGTAGACGAGCGACTTCACATATCCCCAAAGAAAATAATCCAATGGTGTCAAATCACACGATCTTGGTGGCCAATTGACAGGTCCATTCCGCGAAATTATGCGCTCATCGAATGTTTCCTTCAATAAATAGATTTTGACGTGCGCTGTGTGGCATGTAGCGCCGTCTTGTTGGAACCACAACTCATCCACATTCATGCCATCCAATTCGGGAACAAAATAGTCGCTTATCATGGCTCTATACCGGCCTCCATTAACGGTAACTGACTCTCCAGCATTATTTCGGAAGAAGTATGGCCCAATGACTCCACCAGCCCATAGAGCACACCAAACAGTCAGTTTTTGTGGATGTAATGGCGTCTCAAGTATCTCATGTTTATTCTCTTCACTCCAAATGCGGCAATTTTGCTTGTTGACGTAGCCATTCAACCAAAAATGAGCCTCATCACTGAACAAAATTTTGCGATGAAAATCAGCATCGAGATCAATCTCATTTTCGGCCCATACACCAAAATCACGACGCATTGCATGGTCTCGCGGCTTTAATTCTTGCACAAGCTGGATCTTGTAAGGTCGCAAGCCAAGATCTTTGCGCAAAATCTTCCATAAAGTTGATGGACAAAGCTCCAATTGCTGTGCACGGTGGCGAATCGATTCATTCGGGGCCTCTTCAACATTTTGCTCTACAGCGGCAATTGTTTCTTTGGTGCGCACTGTTCGACGTCTCTGCGGATGCGTATTATCACATAGAGTAAACGTAGTGCGAAAACGACCCATGGTTAACCGAATTAATTGTTCTGATGGACGATTATGTCGACCATAAAATGGACGGAGCTTGCGGTAAACTTCGCGAACTGAACCATTATTTTCTAAATAAATTTGCACGATTTGCAAGCGTTGTTCTTTTGTCAACCTGTTCATGATGAAATGGCAAACCAAACTGAACATAAATGACATTAGAGTTGCCAGATTTGACCACAAAATGCCAGTTTTATCTCTATTCGAAAAACAAACCCCTAAAAAAAACACCCGTTATATAAAACATATATTGTAATTAAATATGTTGTAATTACACATTTACGCGCATATTTTTAAAACGGTAACTCTTTCGGTTAAAATGTTAAGGACAGTTTTAAAGAAAATTGTTGGGTCTATAAGTTTCATTTGAATGATTTTGCGCTAGGGCTTACATTAACGAAGTTACAACCGTTGGTAATCTTTGAATCCGAATATCTTTGGATGCACACATGTAATTGTTGTGATCTTTTCACAGGTGGGTTATTTTATTTTACTTAAGGTGTATGCAAAAATTCAGTAAAATCTGATTGTTTTTGAAGACAAATACATAGTAAATGAACTATTGAAAATTGAAATGTTGTTTTTATCTTTACTGCGCAAATTATATTTGCGCATTGAAATTGGGGAATTGCGGAATTGAGGTTTTTATTTATTCAATAAAACTTAAAAACATAAACTTGACAATTATGGTTCATTTTGCCTTCACAATTCTTAGTTCTTAAGTTGTATTGATCCGGTCCGAACTAGTCGTACTCGTATGCAATCAAGTTTAAGCGCTAAGAGTGTGTTAACACACAGGTTAACATAAATGAACAAAAACTAGAATGTAGGTTATTAGGTATGTTAAGCAGAACACAAAATATGAAGACGCTTGCAGAACAATAAAACAAACAAAAGAAAAATGAGAACGCTTACAAAAAGCGCTGCAGCTAACCACGGTTACAAGTACAGCAATGTAAAGCATGGAACTTGCAATTCAGCATAATTTGTTTACATTGCATTTTTATGGTAAATGGGGCACCACTGCTTATTTGTGACAAGTCTTTTATTTTTATTACTCAATATTTATTTTGTATTAATCAATTTGTAACATTTTTTAGTTATATAAGCTCATAGTTTTATCAATAAAGAACAGTAGCAATTCAACAGCTTAAACAACATTCAGGTGTTTTTAATCTACAATCATCAAAATTACAACAAGTTCCAAGTGCTTGTTGTAATTTCAAGAAAACGAACAAAACAGCTAAACCCAACAAATTCAAGTGTTTGTTGGAATTTAGCTGAAGTTTTCACGGGCAAATAAAATAATTTGTCCGCAACATTTGGCGACCGTGACAGGACTCCGCAATTTCCGGGTCCACATCAACAAACGATATCCAACAGGATCATCGTTCATCAACAAAAGATCTAACAGGATCTTCATTCATCAACAAACGATATCCAACAGGATCATCGTTCATCAACAAAAGATCTAACAGGATCTTCATTCATCCACAAACGATATCCAACAGGATCATCGTTCATCAACAAAAGATCTAACAGGATCTTCATTCATCCACAAACGATATCCAACAGGATCATCGTTCATCAACAAAAGATCTAACAGGATCTTCATTCATCCACAGACGATATCCAACAGGATCATCGTTCATCAACAAAAGATCTAACAGGATCTTCATTCATTTACAAACGATATCCAGCAGGATCATCGTTTATCAACAAAGGATATCCAACAGGATCCTCCTCCATCATCAAAAGATCATCATCAGAGTATCGCGATAATGTCTAATTTCTCAGATTTAGTAGCAGCACAAGGTAATGCGGGTCAACAGGTCGAGCGCATTATTAAAAACTACAAAAAGGATTCCTCAGAAAGGAAAAGAAATCCTCGATACTTCCAAGAAAGAATTGATCAGCTCAAAGCACTCTGGCAAACATTTGCAGAAACCAATCTGGAAATCAGAGAATCAGAGATAGAAAAAAAAGATCATGAATACTTCACCAAAAACTACTATGGTGAAATAGAAATGTTGGTATCCAAATACACCCAACTTTTCGAAGATCAAAAGAATGCGTTATCACATGAATTGGATGACAATACTCAACATGCTGCCGAAGCAAGGTCTAAGCCAGAGTTTCAAGGACCAAACGATCAACTAAAAAAAATACTACGCAATCAGAAGGCACTAATTAGCATAATTTCAAAAACAATCAATGAAATTGATGCAAACGGTGAGCCACAGTCTGAAATATACTGCATTTTGAAGGTGTCATTACTCGAAAAATATCAAAAGGATCTTGCCAACAACAACGCAAAAATATGGGAAGTCACTCAGCTGGACGAAGTAGATGACTACAACTGGGAAACATTTTATGTCATGGAAGCAAACATACAACATGTTTTAGTATCTCTCAACCAGTACATTAAAGGGTCTGCAGGTGTACATGAGAATGGCCAAGAAATACGACAAGAACATCCACAATTTCATGCAGTAAAACTACCAACAATAACGTTGCCTACGTTTGATGGCGATCACCTGAAGTGGGTTCAATTTAAGGATCTGTTTGAGCAACTCATACATAGCCAGCCATACAGTGCTGTGCAAAAAATGTTTTATCTGACGGCAAATTTAAATGGTGAACCCAAGAATCTAATCAAACACTTGCCAGTATCAGCTCAAAACTACATAACAGCATGGGAGATATTAACCAGCCGATACGACAACAAAAGACTGCTTGTCACAGCACTACTTAATCGGCTGTGTACTCAAGCTAGTATAAGTCATGAGTCAGTGCATGCAATTAGATCTCTACATGATACAACAAAAGAATGCATATATGGACTAGGAGCACTAGGATTACCAGTGTCAACATGGGACGCCATTCTTGTGCACATTATCATAAAAAAATTAGATCGTTCAACACACACAGCTTTTGAACAATCTCTAAGCAATTCAAGGGAACTTCCCACTGTCAAGGAAATCCTTGGCTTTCTTGAGAGCAGGTTTAATTCATTGGAAACTTTGAATAAGTCTATCAATAAGGGGCATGAGAAGGCACGACATAGTGCAGCGGCCATGATCACTTCAACATCATTAAAGCAATGTCCAGCTTGCAGCGGAGCACATCCTCTATTTTCGTGTTTGGTGTTTAAAGAAAAAACTATACATCAACGCTACGAAATTCTGAAAAAGTATAAACTTTGCACTAATTGCTTAAAAGGTGGGCATGAAGCATACCAATGTACCAGTGGGACATGCAGTAAGTGCAACAAAAGACACAACACTCTTCTCCATCAAGAAAGACAGGATCAAGAAAAAAGAGAAGCTCCAAAACCAGTGGCATTGACAACATCAGTCAAACCACATTCAAGCTATGTACTTTTAAGTACTGCAAAAATAATTCTTTCAACAAATGGCAAAACTGTTGAGTGCAGAGCATTACTCGATTCTGGATCTCAAATCAATGCTATAACATCCAAAATAGCGCAGCAACTTGGGCTAAAGAGTCGAAACTCATCTTTATCTGTTGAAGGCATCGGCAGACAAAAGCAGTTTGCAAATCATCGTGTTCACGTCACTTTTCATTCTCGCACTAGTGGGTTCAACGCTCCATTAGAAGCGTATGTATTTCCGCAAATTGTGAGTGCACAACCATCAAAATTCATCAACATATCATCATGGGCAATACCTCAAAATCTACAACTGGCCGATCCCCACTTCAACCATCCAGGAAATATCGACATTTTGTTGGGAGCAAAATTCACACATCAAGTAATGTCGATAGGACAAGTAAAACTTAAAAAAGGATTACCCATTCTTCAAAAAACCGTTCTTGGTTGGATTTTATCGGGGAAAATCAACAGCGAACAACAAAATGCAGCCACTTGCGGAGTTTTAGCTGACGACAACTTGAACGAGGCAGTTATAAAATTTTGGGAATTGGAAGACATCTCTGAGACCAAGGCACAATTGTCAAATTCAGAAAAACAGTGTGAAATGCACTTCACTCATCATACTCGCAGAGATGCAGATGGTCGCTTTATAGTACGATTGCCATTCAAAGATGATCTATCAAAATTAGGAAATTCGCAGCAAATTGCCTTCAATAGGTTTATTTCTCTTAAAAAACGCCTTATAAAGGATGTCAAAATCAAAGAGCAATATACTCAATTCATGGACGAATACAAGGCATTGGGACACATGGCAAAGGCTAATCCAAATGACATGTTAGATCCAAAGTACTTCATTCCGCATCATTGTGTCCTGCGACCAGAAAAAAGCACAACAAAACTAAGAGTGGTGTTTGACGCATCGTGCAACACATCAACCGGAATGTCATTAAATGACGTAATGTACAAGGGTCCAACAGTGCAGAGTGAGTTATTTGCAATACTTCTCCGGTTTCGCATGCCAAGATTTGTTTTTACTACTGACATTGAGAAAATGTACAGACAGATTCGAATTCATGCTGACGATGAAAGATTTCAATTAATTTATTGGAGAAGCAACCCACAAGATGCAATGGAGATATATAAACTTCAAACAGTTACTTATGGAACACGAGCAGCTCCATACTTGGCAACAAGATGTCTGCAGGAACTTGCCTTCATCAACAAGGAAACTCATCCTTTAGGCAGCAAAGCACTTGAAAGAAATTTTTATGTTGACGATGGTCTGGCAGGAGCAGACACTCTCTATGAAGCAAAGGCCATTCAAGAGCAACTAATGGATATATTGACTAAAGCAGGGCTCCATTTACGTAAATGGTGCTCTAATCACCCTAAGCTTCTTCAGAGCAGTTTCATCGAATGTCAGGCAGTGGATTTGAACTTTGAAAATGAAGAAGAGTCAACCATCAAAACATTAGGACTCTCATGGGCACCCACAAGTGACAATTTTCAAATAACGACAAAATTAAATACGGTTCAGCGTGTCACAAAGCGTAGCGTTATATCTGACGTAGCACACATTTTAGACCCATTGGGACTCGTGGGACCAGTGGTGGTAGCAGCCAAGATATTCATCCAGCAGTTATGGAAACTACAACTCCAATGGGATGAAGCACTTCCAATGGTAACACATACGTCATGGATCAAATTCCGCAATAGCCTGGATCAATTAAACGAACTAAGAATACCACGCCATATCTTTGGACACAATGTTGCTCACTCAATACAGCTTCATGGTTTCGCGGATGCGTCAGAAAAGGCTTATGGAGCAGTAATATACATTCGAACAGTAACTAAAAACAAAAGCATATTGGTCAGGTTACTCTGCTCAAAGTCAAGAGTAGCACCATTAAAAACACAAACTATTCCACGGTTAGAGCTTTGTGCATCTTTACTGTGCACCGAACTAATGTCTCGAGTTAAAAACGACCTTGGGTATCAGAACGTCACAACTAACTTTTGGACTGATTCACAGGTCACATTAGCTTGGATAAATCGATGTCCATCAACACTTCAGACATTTGTTTCCCACAGAGTGGCTAAAATCCAGAAGCTGTCACTACAAGAACAATGGCGTTACATCTCTACTGATCACAATCCAGCAAACATATTGTCCAGAGGAGCCCATCCAGAGGAAATGAGGAAGCCTCAACTCAATCTGTGGTTTCATGGCCCAGTTTTTCTACATCAACAAGATGATAACTGGCCGACAACCATTCAAAAGAATCTCGTCATCGAAGACCTCCCTGAAATCAAAAAGGGTCATCAAGTCATAGCCACAACAATTACAGTAAATTCAGACAACATAATTTACTCCATAAAGGCACGAGAGTCATTCAAAAGACTACAGCGCATTGTAGGATATATTCAGCGATATGTTAAAAACAGTAAAGGTGCTCAGCGGTCCCAAGAACGTTTACTGAGCCCAACGGAACTTGATTCAGCACTAAAAACTATAGTGAGGATAATACAACAACAAGACTTCAACGAAGAAATCAGGGACTTGAAGTCAAATAAAATTGTTAGCAAAAACAGTCCAATCACATCTCTCTCACCATTTCTGGACGAAAATGGAATCATTAGAGTAGGAGGACGTCTACATTCATCTTCACTTCCATATGATACAAAACATCCTATGATGCTACCATACAACGACCCCATAGTGAAGCTTATTTTGCGAGATGTGCATCTGGACACTATGCACAGTGGGCCACAAGCATTGTTGGCAAATATTCGGCAACGCTTTTGGCCGATTAAAGGAAAAATAATGGCAAGATCAATTGTACAAAAATGTGTTCGTTGCACCAGAACGAAACCTACGATGTGCCAACAGTTCATGGGAAATTTGCCTGCAAACAGAGTTTCCCCATCAAGGCCGTTTATAAACTCAGGAGTTGATTTCTGCGGCCCACTCTGGGTTCATTACAAACTACTGAAATTACCATCAATTGTGGAATCAACAAAAAGACAAACCTGGACGGCGACAGGTATAGCATTAGCACTGGCAATAGGGATCAGTGCATATATAATCAAAACTCTATGGAGTAAATACCAGAAGAAAAAACAACAACGAAAGTGTCCGATACCACTTCCAAGAACTTTATCAGCATTCAATGTTACTACAACATAAAAAAGTATTCCACAGTAATAGTGTTGAATTTAATCATTCAACGGGGGGCAGAATGTTAACACACGGGTTAACATAAATGAACAAAAACTAGAATGTAGGTTATTAGGTATGTTAAGCAGAACACAAAATATGAAGACGCTTGCAGAACAATAAAACAAACAAAAGAAAAATGAGAACGCTTACAAAAAGCGCTGCAGCTAACCACGGTTACAAGTACAGCAATGTAAAGCATGGAACTTGCAATTCAGCATAATTTGTTTACATTGCATTTTTATGGTAAATGGGGCACCACTGCTTATTTGTGACAAGTCTTTTATTTTTATTACTCAATATTTATTTTGTATTAATCAATTTGTAACATTTTTTAGTTATATAAGCTCATAGTTTTATCAATAAAGAACAGTAGCAATTCAACAGCTTAAACAACATTCAGGTGTTTTTAATCTACAATCATCAAAATTACAACAAGTTCCAAGTGCTTGTTGTAATTTCAAGAAAACGAACAAAACAGCTAAACCCAACAAATTCAAGTGTTTGTTGGAATTTAGCTGAAGTTTTCACGGGCAAATAAAATAATTTGTCCGCAACATTTGGCGACCGTGACAGGACTCCGCAATTTCCGGGTCCACATCAACAAACGATATCCAAAAGGATCATCGTTCATCAACAAAAGATCTAACAGGATCTTCATTCATCAACAAACGATATCCAACAGGATCATCGTTCATCAACAAAAGATCTAACAGGATCTTCATTCATCCACAAACGATATCCAACAGGATCATCGTTCATCAACAAAAGATCTAACAGGATCTTCATTCATCCACAAACGATATCCAACAGGATCATCGTTCATCAACAAAAGATCTAACAGGATCTTCATTCATCCACAGACGATATCCAACAGGATCATCGTTCATCAACAAAAGATCTAACAGGATCTTCATTCATTTACAAACGATATCCAGCAGGATCATCATTTATCAACAAAGGATATCCAACAGGATCCTCCTCCATCATCAAAAGATCATCATCAGAGTATCGCGATAATGTCTAATTTCTCAGATTTAGTAGCAGCACAAGGTAATGCGGGTCAACAGGTCGAGCGCATTATTAAAAACTACAAAAAGGATTCCTCAGAAAGGAAAAGAAATCCTCGATACTTCCAAGAAAGAATTGATCAGCTCAAAGCACTCTGGCAAACATTTGCAGAAACCAATCTGGAAATCAGAGAATCAGAGATAGAAAAAAAAGATCATGAATACTTCACCAAAAACTACTATGGTGAAATAGAAATGTTGGTATCCAAATACACCCAACTTTTCGAAGATCAAAAGAATGCGTTATCACATGAATTGGATGACAATACTCAACATGCTGCCGAAGCAAGGTCTAAGCCAGAGTTTCAAGGACCAAACGATCAACTAAAAAAAATACTACGCAATCAGAAGGCACTAATTAGCATAATTTCAAAAACAATCAATGAAATTGATGCAAACGGTGAGCCACAGTCTGAAATATACTGCATTTTGAAGGTGTCATTACTCGAAAAATACCAAAAGGATCTTGCCAACAACAACGCAAAAATATGGGAAGTCACTCAGCTGGACGAAGTAGATGACTACAACTGGGAAACATTTTATGTCATGGAAGCAAACATACAACATGTTTTAGTATCTCTCAACCAGTACATTAAAGGGTCTGCAGGTGTACATGAGAATGGCCAAGAAATACGACAAGAACATCCACAATTTCATGCAGTAAAACTACCAACAATAACGTTGCCTACGTTTGATGGCGATCACCTGAAGTGGGTTCAATTTAAGGATCTGTATGAGCAACTCATACATAGCCAGCCATACAGTGCTGTGCAAAAAATGTTTTATCTGACGGCAAATTTAAATGGTGAACCCAAGAATCTAATCAAACACTTGCCAGTATCAGCTCAAAACTACATAACAGCATGGGAGATATTAACCAGCCGATACGACAACAAAAGACTGCTTGTCACAGCACTACTTAATCGGCTGTGTACTCAAGCTAGTATAAGTCATGAGTCAGTGCATGCAATTAGATCTCTACATGATACAACAAAAGAATGCATATATGGACTAGGAGCACTAGGATTACCAGTGTCAACATGGGACGCCATTCTTGTGCACATTATCATAAAAAAATTAGATCGTTCAACACACACAGCTTTTGAACAATCTCTAAGCAATTCAAGGGAACTTCCCACTGTCAAGGAAATCCTTGGCTTTCTTGAGAGCAGGTTTAATTCATTGGAAACTTTGAATAAGTCTATCAATAAGGGGCATGAGAAGGCACGACATAGTGCAGCGGCCATGATCACTTCAACATCATTAAAGCAATGTCCAGCTTGCAGCGGAGCACATCCTCTATTTTCGTGTTTGGTGTTTAAAGAAAAAACTATACATCAACGCTACGAAATTCTGAAAAAGTATAAACTTTGCACTAATTGCTTAAAAGGTGGGCATGAAGCATACCAATGTACCAGTGGGACATGCAGTAAGTGCAACAAAAGACACAACACTCTTCTCCATCAAGAAAGACAGGATCAAGAAAAAAGAGAAGCTCCAAAACCAGTGGCATTGACAACATCAGTCAAACCACATTCAAGCTATGTACTTTTAAGTACTGCAAAAATAATTCTTTCAACAAATGGCAAAACTGTTGAGTGCAGAGCATTACTCGATTCTGGATCTCAAATCAATGCTATAACATCCAAAATAGCGCAGCAACTTGGGCTAAAGAGTCGAAACTCATCTTTATCTGTTGAAGGCATCGGCAGACAAAAGCAGTTTGCAAATCATCGTGTTCACGTCACTTTTCATTCTCGCACTAGTGGGTTCAACGCTCCATTAGAAGCGTATGTATTTCCGCAAATTGTGAGTGCACAACCATCAAAATTCATCAACATATCATCATGGGCAATACCTCAAAATCTACAACTGGCCGATCCCCACTTCAACCATCCAGGAAATATCGACATTTTGTTGGGAGCAAAATTCACACATCAAGTAATGTCGATAGGACAAGTAAAACTTAAAAAAGGATTACCCATTCTTCAAAAAACCGTTCTTGGTTGGATTTTATCGGGGAAAATCAACAGCGAACAACAAAATGCAGCCACTTGCGGAGTTTTAGCTGACGACAACTTGAACGAGGCAGTTATAAAATTTTGGGAATTGGAAGACATCTCTGAGACCAAGGCACAATTGTCAAATTCAGAAAAACAGTGTGAAATGCACTTCACTCATCATACTCGCAGAGATGCAGATGGTCGCTTTATAGTACGATTGCCATTCAAAGATGATCTATCAAAATTAGGAAATTCGCAGCAAATTGCCTTCAATAGGTTTATTTCTCTTAAAAAACGCCTTATAAAGGATGTCAAAATCAAAGAGCAATATACTCAATTCATGGACGAATACAAGGCATTGGGACACATGGCAAAGGCTAATCCAAATGACATGTTAGATCCAAAGTACTTCATTCCGCATCATTGTGTCCTGCGACCAGAAAAAAGCACAACAAAACTAAGAGTGGTGTTTGACGCATCGTGCAACACATCAACCGGAATGTCATTAAATGACGTAATGTACAAGGGTCCAACAGTGCAGAGTGAGTTATTTGCAATACTTCTCCGGTTTCGCATGCCAAGATTTGTTTTTACTACTGACATTGAGAAAATGTACAGACAGATTCGAATTCATGCTGACGATGAAAGATTTCAATTAATTTATTGGAGAAGCAACCCACAAGATGCAATGGAGATATATAAACTTCAAACAGTTACTTATGGAACACGAGCAGCTCCATACTTGGCAACAAGATGTCTGCAGGAACTTGCCTTCATCAACAAGGAAACTCATCCTTTAGGCAGCAAAGCACTTGAAAGAAATTTTTATGTTGACGATGGTCTGGCAGGAGCAGACACTCTCTATGAAGCAAAGGCCATTCAAGAGCAACTAATGGATATATTGACTAAAGCAGGGCTCCATTTACGTAAATGGTGCTCTAATCACCCTAAGCTTCTTCAGAGCAGTTTCATCGAATGTCAGGCAGTGGATTTGAACTTTGAAAATGAAGAAGAGTCAACCATCAAAACATTAGGACTCTCATGGGCACCCACAAGTGACAATTTTCAAATAACGACAAAATTAAATACGGTTCAGCGTGTCACAAAGCGTAGCGTTATATCTGACGTAGCACACATTTTAGACCCATTGGGACTCGTGGGACCAGTGGTGGTAGCAGCCAAGATATTCATCCAGCAGTTATGGAAACTACAACTCCAATGGGATGAAGCACTTCCAATGGTAACACATACGTCATGGATCAAATTCCGCAATAGCCTGGATCAATTAAACGAACTAAGAATACCACGCCATATCTTTGGACACAATGTTGCTCACTCAATACAGCTTCATGGTTTCGCGGATGCGTCAGAAAAGGCTTATGGAGCAGTAATATACATTCGAACAGTAACTAAAAACAAAAGCATATTGGTCAGGTTACTCTGCTCAAAGTCAAGAGTAGCACCATTAAAAACACAAACTATTCCACGGTTAGAGCTTTGTGCATCTTTACTGTGCACCGAACTAATGTCTCGAGTTAAAAACGACCTTGGGTATCAGAACGTCACAACTAACTTTTGGACTGATTCACAGGTCACATTAGCTTGGATAAATCGATGTCCATCAACACTTCAGACATTTGTTTCCCACAGAGTGGCTAAAATCCAGAAGCTGTCACTACAAGAACAATGGCGTTACATCTCTACTGATCACAATCCAGCAAACATATTGTCCAGAGGAGCCCATCCAGAGGAAATGAGGAAGCCTCAACTCAATCTGTGGTTTCATGGCCCAGTTTTTCTACATCAACAAGATGATAACTGGCCGACAACCATTCAAAAGAATCTCGTCATCGAAGACCTCCCTGAAATCAAAAAGGGTCATCAAGTCATAGCCACAACAATTACAGTAAATTCAGACAACATAATTTACTCCATAAAGGCACGAGAGTCATTCAAAAGACTACAGCGCATTGTAGGATATATTCAGCGATATGTTAAAAACAGTAAAGGTGCTCAGCGGTCCCAAGAACGTTTACTGAGCCCAACGGAACTTGATTCAGCACTAAAAACTATAGTGAGGATAATACAACAACAAGACTTCAACGAAGAAATCAGGGACTTGAAGTCAAATAAAATTGTTAGCAAAAACAGTCCAATCACATCTCTCTCACCATTTCTGGACGAAAATGGAATCATTAGAGTAGGAGGACGTCTACATTCATCTTCACTTCCATATGATACAAAACATCCTATGATGCTACCATACAACGACCCCATAGTGAAGCTTATTTTGCGAGATGTGCATCTGGACACTATGCACAGTGGGCCACAAGCATTGTTGGCAAATATTCGGCAACGCTTTTGGCCGATTAAAGGAAAAATAATGGCAAGATCAATTGTACAAAAATGTGTTCGTTGCACCAGAACGAAACCTACGATGTGCCAACAGTTCATGGGAAATTTGCCTGCAAACAGAGTTTCCCCATCAAGGCCGTTTATAAACTCAGGAGTTGATTTCTGCGGCCCACTCTGGGTTCATTACAAACTACTGAAATTACCATCAATTGTGGAATCAACAAAAAGACAAACCTGGACGGCGACAGGTATAGCATTAGCACTGGCAATAGGGATCAGTGCATATATAATCAAAACTCTATGGAGTAAATACCAGAAGAAAAAACAACAACGAAAGTGTCCGATACCACTTCCAAGAACTTTATCAGCATTCAATGTTACTACAACATAAAAAAGTATTCCACAGTAATAGTGTTGAATTTAATCATTCAACGGGGGGCAGAATGTTAACACACGGGTTAACATAAATGAACAAAAACTAGAATGTAGGTTATTAGGTATGTTAAGCAGAACACAAAATATGAAGACGCTTGCAGAACAATAAAACAAACAAAAGAAAAATGAGAACGCTTACAAAAAGCGCTGCAGCTAACCACGGTTACAAGTACAGCAATGTAAAGCATGGAACTTGCAATTCAGCATAATTTGTTTACATTGCATTTTTATGGTAAATGGGGCACCACTGCTTATTTGTGACAAGTCTTTTATTTTTATTACTCAATATTTATTTTGTATTAATCAATTTGTAACATTTTTTAGTTATATAAGCTCATAGTTTTATCAATAAAGAACAGTAGCAATTCAACAGCTTAAACAACATTCAGGTGTTTTTAATCTACAATCATCAAAATTACAACAAGTTCCAAGTGCTTGTTGTAATTTCAAGAAAACGAACAAAACAGCTAAACCCAACAAATTCAAGTGTTTGTTGGAATTTAGCTGAAGTTTTCACGGGCAAATAAAATAATTTGTCCGCAACATTTGGCGACCGTGACAGGACTCCGCAATTTCCGGGTCCACATCAACAAACGATATCCAAAAGGATCATCGTTCATCAACAAAAGATCTAACAGGATCTTCATTCATCCACAAACGATATCCAACAGGATCATCGTTCATCAACAAAAGATCTAACAGGATCTTCATTCATCCACAAACGATATCCAACAGGATCATCGTTCATCAACAAAAGATCTAACAGGATCTTCATTCATCCACAGACGATATCCAACAGGATCATCGTTCATCAACAAAAGATCTAACAGGATCTTCATTCATTTACAAACGATATCCAGCAGGATCATCATTTATCAACAAAGGATATCCAACAGGATCCTCCTCCATCATCAAAAGATCATCATCAGAGTATCGCGATAATGTCTAATTTCTCAGATTTAGTAGCAGCACAAGGTAATGCGGGTCAACAGGTCGAGCGCATTATTAAAAACTACAAAAAGGATTCCTCAGAAAGGAAAAGAAATCCTCGATACTTCCAAGAAAGAATTGATCAGCTCAAAGCACTCTGGCAAACATTTGCAGAAACCAATCTGGAAATCAGAGAATCAGAGATAGAAAAAAAAGATCATGAATACTTCACCAAAAACTACTATGGTGAAATAGAAATGTTGGTATCCAAATACACCCAACTTTTCGAAGATCAAAAGAATGCGTTATCACATGAATTGGATGACAATACTCAACATGCTGCCGAAGCAAGGTCTAAGCCAGAGTTTCAAGGACCAAACGATCAACTAAAAAAAATACTACGCAATCAGAAGGCACTAATTAGCATAATTTCAAAAACAATCAATGAAATTGATGCAAACGGTGAGCCACAGTCTGAAATATACTGCATTTTGAAGGTGTCATTACTCGAAAAATACCAAAAGGATCTTGCCAACAACAACGCAAAAATATGGGAAGTCACTCAGCTGGACGAAGTAGATGACTACAACTGGGAAACATTTTATGTCATGGAAGCAAACATACAACATGTTTTAGTATCTCTCAACCAGTACATTAAAGGGTCTGCAGGTGTACATGAGAATGGCCAAGAAATACGACAAGAACATCCACAATTTCATGCAGTAAAACTACCAACAATAACGTTGCCTACGTTTGATGGCGATCACCTGAAGTGGGTTCAATTTAAGGATCTGTATGAGCAACTCATACATAGCCAGCCATACAGTGCTGTGCAAAAAATGTTTTATCTGACGGCAAATTTAAATGGTGAACCCAAGAATCTAATCAAACACTTGCCAGTATCAGCTCAAAACTACATAACAGCATGGGAGATATTAACCAGCCGATACGACAACAAAAGACTGCTTGTCACAGCACTACTTAATCGGCTGTGTACTCAAGCTAGTATAAGTCATGAGTCAGTGCATGCAATTAGATCTCTACATGATACAACAAAAGAATGCATATATGGACTAGGAGCACTAGGATTACCAGTGTCAACATGGGACGCCATTCTTGTGCACATTATCATAAAAAAATTAGATCGTTCAACACACACAGCTTTTGAACAATCTCTAAGCAATTCAAGGGAACTTCCCACTGTCAAGGAAATCCTTGGCTTTCTTGAGAGCAGGTTTAATTCATTGGAAACTTTGAATAAGTCTATCAATAAGGGGCATGAGAAGGCACGACATAGTGCAGCGGCCATGATCACTTCAACATCATTAAAGCAATGTCCAGCTTGCAGCGGAGCACATCCTCTATTTTCGTGTTTGGTGTTTAAAGAAAAAACTATACATCAACGCTACGAAATTCTGAAAAAGTATAAACTTTGCACTAATTGCTTAAAAGGTGGGCATGAAGCATACCAATGTACCAGTGGGACATGCAGTAAGTGCAACAAAAGACACAACACTCTTCTCCATCAAGAAAGACAGGATCAAGAAAAAAGAGAAGCTCCAAAACCAGTGGCATTGACAACATCAGTCAAACCACATTCAAGCTATGTACTTTTAAGTACTGCAAAAATAATTCTTTCAACAAATGGCAAAACTGTTGAGTGCAGAGCATTACTCGATTCTGGATCCCAAATCAATGCTATAACATCCAAAATAGCGCAGCAACTTGGGCTAAAGAGTCGAAACTCATCTTTATCTGTTGAAGGCATCGGCAGACAAAAGCAGTTTGCAAATCATCGTGTTCACGTCACTTTTCATTCTCGCACTAGTGGGTTCAACGCTCCATTAGAAGCGTATGTATTTCCGCAAATTGTGAGTGCACAACCATCAAAATTCATCAACATATCATCATGGGCAATACCTCAAAATCTACAACTGGCCGATCCCCACTTCAACCATCCAGGAAATATCGACATTTTGTTGGGAGCAAAATTCACACATCAAGTAATGTCGATAGGACAAGTAAAACTTAAAAAAGGATTACCCATTCTTCAAAAAACCGTTCTTGGTTGGATTTTATCGGGGAAAATCAACAGCGAACAACAAAATGCAGCCACTTGCGGAGTTTTAGCTGACGACAACTTGAACGAGGCAGTTATAAAATTTTGGGAATTGGAAGACATCTCTGAGACCAAGGCACAATTGTCAAATTCAGAAAAACAGTGTGAAATGCACTTCACTCATCATACTCGCAGAGATGCAGATGGTCGCTTTATAGTACGATTGCCATTCAAAGATGATCTATCAAAATTAGGAAATTCGCAGCAAATTGCCTTCAATAGGTTTATTTCTCTTAAAAAACGCCTTATAAAGGATGTCAAAATCAAAGAGCAATATACTCAATTCATGGACGAATACAAGGCATTGGGACACATGGCAAAGGCTAATCCAAATGACATGTTAGATCCAAAGTACTTCATTCCGCATCATTGTGTCCTGCGACCAGAAAAAAGCACAACAAAACTAAGAGTGGTGTTTGACGCATCGTGCAACACATCAACCGGAATGTCATTAAATGACGTAATGTACAAGGGTCCAACAGTGCAGAGTGAGTTATTTGCAATACTTCTCCGGTTTCGCATGCCAAGATTTGTTTTTACTACTGACATTGAGAAAATGTACAGACAGATTCGAATTCATGCTGACGATGAAAGATTTCAATTAATTTATTGGAGAAGCAACCCACAAGATGCAATGGAGATATATAAACTTCAAACAGTTACTTATGGAACACGAGCAGCTCCATACTTGGCAACAAGATGTCTGCAGGAACTTGCCTTCATCAACAAGGAAACTCATCCTTTAGGCAGCAAAGCACTTGAAAGAAATTTTTATGTTGACGATGGTCTGGCAGGAGCAGACACTCTCTATGAAGCAAAGGCCATTCAAGAGCAACTAATGGATATATTGACTAAAGCAGGGCTCCATTTACGTAAATGGTGCTCTAATCACCCTAAGCTTCTTCAGAGCAGTTTCATCGAATGTCAGGCAGTGGATTTGAACTTTGAAAATGAAGAAGAGTCAACCATCAAAACATTAGGACTCTCATGGGCACCCACAAGTGACAATTTTCAAATAACGACAAAATTAAATACGGTTCAGCGTGTCACAAAGCGTAGCGTTATATCTGACGTAGCACACATTTTAGACCCATTGGGACTCGTGGGACCAGTGGTGGTAGCAGCCAAGATATTCATCCAGCAGTTATGGAAACTACAACTCCAATGGGATGAAGCACTTCCAATGGTAACACATACGTCATGGATCAAATTCCGCAATAGCCTGGATCAATTAAACGAACTAAGAATACCACGCCATATCTTTGGACACAATGTTGCTCACTCAATACAGCTTCATGGTTTCGCGGATGCGTCAGAAAAGGCTTATGGAGCAGTAATATACATTCGAACAGTAACTAAAAACAAAAGCATATTGGTCAGGTTACTCTGCTCAAAGTCAAGAGTAGCACCATTAAAAACACAAACTATTCCACGGTTAGAGCTTTGTGCATCTTTACTGTGCACCGAACTAATGTCTCGAGTTAAAAACGACCTTGGGTATCAGAACGTCACAACTAACTTTTGGACTGATTCACAGGTCACATTAGCTTGGATAAATCGATGTCCATCAACACTTCAGACATTTGTTTCCCACAGAGTGGCTAAAATCCAGAAGCTGTCACTACAAGAACAATGGCGTTACATCTCTACTGATCACAATCCAGCAAACATATTGTCCAGAGGAGCCCATCCAGAGGAAATGAGGAAGCCTCAACTCAATCTGTGGTTTCATGGCCCAGTTTTTCTACATCAACAAGATGATAACTGGCCGACAACCATTCAAAAGAATCTCGTCATCGAAGACCTCCCTGAAATCAAAAAGGGTCATCAAGTCATAGCCACAACAATTACAGTAAATTCAGACAACATAATTTACTCCATAAAGGCACGAGAGTCATTCAAAAGACTACAGCGCATTGTAGGATATATTCAGCGATATGTTAAAAACAGTAAAGGTGCTCAGCGGTCCCAAGAACGTTTACTGAGCCCAACGGAACTTGATTCAGCACTAAAAACTATAGTGAGGATAATACAACAACAAGACTTCAACGAAGAAATCAGGGACTTGAAGTCAAATAAAATTGTTAGCAAAAACAGTCCAATCACATCTCTCTCACCATTTCTGGACGAAAATGGAATCATTAGAGTAGGAGGACGTCTACATTCATCTTCACTTCCATATGATACAAAACATCCTATGATGCTACCATACAACGACCCCATAGTGAAGCTTATTTTGCGAGATGTGCATCTGGACACTATGCACAGTGGGCCACAAGCATTGTTGGCAAATATTCGGCAACGCTTTTGGCCGATTAAAGGAAAAATAATGGCAAGATCAATTGTACAAAAATGTGTTCGTTGCACCAGAACGAAACCTACGATGTGCCAACAGTTCATGGGAAATTTGCCTGCAAACAGAGTTTCCCCATCAAGGCCGTTTATAAACTCAGGAGTTGATTTCTGCGGCCCACTCTGGGTTCATTACAAACTACTGAAATTACCATCAATTGTGGAATCAACAAAAAGACAAACCTGGACGGCGACAGGTATAGCATTAGCACTGGCAATAGGGATCAGTGCATATATAATCAAAACTCTATGGAGTAAATACCAGAAGAAAAAACAACAACGAAAGTGTCCGATACCACTTCCAAGAACTTTATCAGCATTCAATGTTACTACAACATAAAAAAGTATTCCACAGTAATAGTGTTGAATTTAATCATTCAACGGGGGGCAGAATGTTAACACACGGGTTAACATAAATGAACAAAAACTAGAATGTAGGTTATTAGGTATGTTAAGCAGAACACAAAATATGAAGACGCTTGCAGAACAATAAAACAAACAAAAGAAAAATGAGAACGCTTACAAAAAGCGCTGCAGCTAACCACGGTTACAAGTACAGCAATGTAAAGCATGGAACTTGCAATTCAGCATAATTTGTTTACATTGCATTTTTATGGTAAATGGGGCACCACTGCTTATTTGTGACAAGTCTTTTATTTTTATTACTCAATATTTATTTTGTATTAATCAATTTGTAACATTTTTTAGTTATATAAGCTCATAGTTTTATCAATAAAGAACAGTAGCAATTCAACAGCTTAAACAACATTCAGGTGTTTTTAATCTACAATCATCAAAATTACAACAAGTTCCAAGTGCTTGTTGTAATTTCAAGAAAACGAACAAAACAGCTAAACCCAACAAATTCAAGTGTTTGTTGGAATTTAGCTGAAGTTTTCACGGGCAAATAAAATAATTTGTCCGCAACATTTGGCGACCGTGACAGGACTCCGCAATTTCCGGGTCCACATCAACAAACGATATCCAAAAGGATCATCGTTCATCAACAAAAGATCTAACAGGATCTTCATTCATCAACAAACGATATCCAACAGGATCATCGTTCATCAACAAAAGATCTAACAGGATCTTCATTCATCCACAAACGATATCCAACAGGATCATCGTTCATCAACAAAAGATCTAACAGGATCTTCATTCATCCACAAACGATATCCAACAGGATCATCGTTCATCAACAAAAGATCTAACAGGATCTTCATTCATCCACAGACGATATCCAACAGGATCATCGTTCATCAACAAAAGATCTAACAGGATCTTCATTCATTTACAAACGATATCCAGCAGGATCATCATTTATCAACAAAGGATATCCAACAGGATCCTCCTCCATCATCAAAAGATCATCATCAGAGTATCGCGATAATGTCTAATTTCTCAGATTTAGTAGCAGCACAAGGTAATGCGGGTCAACAGGTCGAGCGCATTATTAAAAACTACAAAAAGGATTCCTCAGAAAGGAAAAGAAATCCTCGATACTTCCAAGAAAGAATTGATCAGCTCAAAGCACTCTGGCAAACATTTGCAGAAACCAATCTGGAAATCAGAGAATCAGAGATAGAAAAAAAAGATCATGAATACTTCACCAAAAACTACTATGGTGAAATAGAAATGTTGGTATCCAAATACACCCAACTTTTCGAAGATCAAAAGAATGCGTTATCACATGAATTGGATGACAATACTCAACATGCTGCCGAAGCAAGGTCTAAGCCAGAGTTTCAAGGACCAAACGATCAACTAAAAAAAATACTACGCAATCAGAAGGCACTAATTAGCATAATTTCAAAAACAATCAATGAAATTGATGCAAACGGTGAGCCACAGTCTGAAATATACTGCATTTTGAAGGTGTCATTACTCGAAAAATACCAAAAGGATCTTGCCAACAACAACGCAAAAATATGGGAAGTCACTCAGCTGGACGAAGTAGATGACTACAACTGGGAAACATTTTATGTCATGGAAGCAAACATACAACATGTTTTAGTATCTCTCAACCAGTACATTAAAGGGTCTGCAGGTGTACATGAGAATGGCCAAGAAATACGACAAGAACATCCACAATTTCATGCAGTAAAACTACCAACAATAACGTTGCCTACGTTTGATGGCGATCACCTGAAGTGGGTTCAATTTAAGGATCTGTATGAGCAACTCATACATAGCCAGCCATACAGTGCTGTGCAAAAAATGTTTTATCTGACGGCAAATTTAAATGGTGAACCCAAGAATCTAATCAAACACTTGCCAGTATCAGCTCAAAACTACATAACAGCATGGGAGATATTAACCAGCCGATACGACAACAAAAGACTGCTTGTCACAGCACTACTTAATCGGCTGTGTACTCAAGCTAGTATAAGTCATGAGTCAGTGCATGCAATTAGATCTCTACATGATACAACAAAAGAATGCATATATGGACTAGGAGCACTAGGATTACCAGTGTCAACATGGGACGCCATTCTTGTGCACATTATCATAAAAAAATTAGATCGTTCAACACACACAGCTTTTGAACAATCTCTAAGCAATTCAAGGGAACTTCCCACTGTCAAGGAAATCCTTGGCTTTCTTGAGAGCAGGTTTAATTCATTGGAAACTTTGAATAAGTCTATCAATAAGGGGCATGAGAAGGCACGACATAGTGCAGCGGCCATGATCACTTCAACATCATTAAAGCAATGTCCAGCTTGCAGCGGAGCACATCCTCTATTTTCGTGTTTGGTGTTTAAAGAAAAAACTATACATCAACGCTACGAAATTCTGAAAAAGTATAAACTTTGCACTAATTGCTTAAAAGGTGGGCATGAAGCATACCAATGTACCAGTGGGACATGCAGTAAGTGCAACAAAAGACACAACACTCTTCTCCATCAAGAAAGACAGGATCAAGAAAAAAGAGAAGCTCCAAAACCAGTGGCATTGACAACATCAGTCAAACCACATTCAAGCTATGTACTTTTAAGTACTGCAAAAATAATTCTTTCAACAAATGGCAAAACTGTTGAGTGCAGAGCATTACTCGATTCTGGATCTCAAATCAATGCTATAACATCCAAAATAGCGCAGCAACTTGGGCTAAAGAGTCGAAACTCATCTTTATCTGTTGAAGGCATCGGCAGACAAAAGCAGTTTGCAAATCATCGTGTTCACGTCACTTTTCATTCTCGCACTAGTGGGTTCAACGCTCCATTAGAAGCGTATGTATTTCCGCAAATTGTGAGTGCACAACCATCAAAATTCATCAACATATCATCATGGGCAATACCTCAAAATCTACAACTGGCCGATCCCCACTTCAACCATCCAGGAAATATCGACATTTTGTTGGGAGCAAAATTCACACATCAAGTAATGTCGATAGGACAAGTAAAACTTAAAAAAGGATTACCCATTCTTCAAAAAACCGTTCTTGGTTGGATTTTATCGGGGAAAATCAACAGCGAACAACAAAATGCAGCCACTTGCGGAGTTTTAGCTGACGACAACTTGAACGAGGCAGTTATAAAATTTTGGGAATTGGAAGACATCTCTGAGACCAAGGCACAATTGTCAAATTCAGAAAAACAGTGTGAAATGCACTTCACTCATCATACTCGCAGAGATGCAGATGGTCGCTTTATAGTACGATTGCCATTCAAAGATGATCTATCAAAATTAGGAAATTCGCAGCAAATTGCCTTCAATAGGTTTATTTCTCTTAAAAAACGCCTTATAAAGGATGTCAAAATCAAAGAGCAATATACTCAATTCATGGACGAATACAAGGCATTGGGACACATGGCAAAGGCTAATCCAAATGACATGTTAGATCCAAAGTACTTCATTCCGCATCATTGTGTCCTGCGACCAGAAAAAAGCACAACAAAACTAAGAGTGGTGTTTGACGCATCGTGCAACACATCAACCGGAATGTCATTAAATGACGTAATGTACAAGGGTCCAACAGTGCAGAGTGAGTTATTTGCAATACTTCTCCGGTTTCGCATGCCAAGATTTGTTTTTACTACTGACATTGAGAAAATGTACAGACAGATTCGAATTCATGCTGACGATGAAAGATTTCAATTAATTTATTGGAGAAGCAACCCACAAGATGCAATGGAGATATATAAACTTCAAACAGTTACTTATGGAACACGAGCAGCTCCATACTTGGCAACAAGATGTCTGCAGGAACTTGCCTTCATCAACAAGGAAACTCATCCTTTAGGCAGCAAAGCACTTGAAAGAAATTTTTATGTTGACGATGGTCTGGCAGGAGCAGACACTCTCTATGAAGCAAAGGCCATTCAAGAGCAACTAATGGATATATTGACTAAAGCAGGGCTCCATTTACGTAAATGGTGCTCTAATCACCCTAAGCTTCTTCAGAGCAGTTTCATCGAATGTCAGGCAGTGGATTTGAACTTTGAAAATGAAGAAGAGTCAACCATCAAAACATTAGGACTCTCATGGGCACCCACAAGTGACAATTTTCAAATAACGACAAAATTAAATACGGTTCAGCGTGTCACAAAGCGTAGCGTTATATCTGACGTAGCACACATTTTAGACCCATTGGGACTCGTGGGACCAGTGGTGGTAGCAGCCAAGATATTCATCCAGCAGTTATGGAAACTACAACTCCAATGGGATGAAGCACTTCCAATGGTAACACATACGTCATGGATCAAATTCCGCAATAGCCTGGATCAATTAAACGAACTAAGAATACCACGCCATATCTTTGGACACAATGTTGCTCACTCAATACAGCTTCATGGTTTCGCGGATGCGTCAGAAAAGGCTTATGGAGCAGTAATATACATTCGAACAGTAACTAAAAACAAAAGCATATTGGTCAGGTTACTCTGCTCAAAGTCAAGAGTAGCACCATTAAAAACACAAACTATTCCACGGTTAGAGCTTTGTGCATCTTTACTGTGCACCGAACTAATGTCTCGAGTTAAAAACGACCTTGGGTATCAGAACGTCACAACTAACTTTTGGACTGATTCACAGGTCACATTAGCTTGGATAAATCGATGTCCATCAACACTTCAGACATTTGTTTCCCACAGAGTGGCTAAAATCCAGAAGCTGTCACTACAAGAACAATGGCGTTACATCTCTACTGATCACAATCCAGCAAACATATTGTCCAGAGGAGCCCATCCAGAGGAAATGAGGAAGCCTCAACTCAATCTGTGGTTTCATGGCCCAGTTTTTCTACATCAACAAGATGATAACTGGCCGACAACCATTCAAAAGAATCTCGTCATCGAAGACCTCCCTGAAATCAAAAAGGGTCATCAAGTCATAGCCACAACAATTACAGTAAATTCAGACAACATAATTTACTCCATAAAGGCACGAGAGTCATTCAAAAGACTACAGCGCATTGTAGGATATATTCAGCGATATGTTAAAAACAGTAAAGGTGCTCAGCGGTCCCAAGAACGTTTACTGAGCCCAACGGAACTTGATTCAGCACTAAAAACTATAGTGAGGATAATACAACAACAAGACTTCAACGAAGAAATCAGGGACTTGAAGTCAAATAAAATTGTTAGCAAAAACAGTCCAATCACATCTCTCTCACCATTTCTGGACGAAAATGGAATCATTAGAGTAGGAGGACGTCTACATTCATCTTCACTTCCATATGATACAAAACATCCTATGATGCTACCATACAACGACCCCATAGTGAAGCTTATTTTGCGAGATGTGCATCTGGACACTATGCACAGTGGGCCACAAGCATTGTTGGCAAATATTCGGCAACGCTTTTGGCCGATTAAAGGAAAAATAATGGCAAGATCAATTGTACAAAAATGTGTTCGTTGCACCAGAACGAAACCTACGATGTGCCAACAGTTCATGGGAAATTTGCCTGCAAACAGAGTTTCCCCATCAAGGCCGTTTATAAACTCAGGAGTTGATTTCTGCGGCCCACTCTGGGTTCATTACAAACTACTGAAATTACCATCAATTGTGGAATCAACAAAAAGACAAACCTGGACGGCGACAGGTATAGCATTAGCACTGGCAATAGGGATCAGTGCATATATAATCAAAACTCTATGGAGTAAATACCAGAAGAAAAAACAACAACGAAAGTGTCCGATACCACTTCCAAGAACTTTATCAGCATTCAATGTTACTACAACATAAAAAAGTATTCCACAGTAATAGTGTTGAATTTAATCATTCAACGGGGGGCAGAATGTTAACACACGGGTTAACATAAATGAACAAAAACTAGAATGTAGGTTATTAGGTATGTTAAGCAGAACACAAAATATGAAGACGCTTGCAGAACAATAAAACAAACAAAAGAAAAATGAGAACGCTTACAAAAAGCGCTGCAGCTAACCACGGTTACAAGTACAGCAATGTAAAGCATGGAACTTGCAATTCAGCATAATTTGTTTACATTGCATTTTTATGGTAAATGGGGCACCACTGCTTATTTGTGACAAGTCTTTTATTTTTATTACTCAATATTTATTTTGTATTAATCAATTTGTAACATTTTTTAGTTATATAAGCTCATAGTTTTATCAATAAAGAACAGTAGCAATTCAACAGCTTAAACAACATTCAGGTGTTTTTAATCTACAATCATCAAAATTACAACAAGTTCCAAGTGCTTGTTGTAATTTCAAGAAAACGAACAAAACAGCTAAACCCAACAAATTCAAGTGTTTGTTGGAATTTAGCTGAAGTTTTCACGGGCAAATAAAATAATTTGTCCGCAACATTTGGCGACCGTGACAGGACTCCGCAATTTCCGGGTCCACATCAACAAACGATATCCAAAAGGATCATCGTTCATCAACAAAAGATCTAACAGGATCTTCATTCATCCACAAACGATATCCAACAGGATCATCGTTCATCAACAAAAGATCTAACAGGATCTTCATTCATCCACAAACGATATCCAACAGGATCATCGTTCATCAACAAAAGATCTAACAGGATCTTCATTCATCCACAGACGATATCCAACAGGATCATCGTTCATCAACAAAAGATCTAACAGGATCTTCATTCATTTACAAACGATATCCAGCAGGATCATCATTTATCAACAAAGGATATCCAACAGGATCCTCCTCCATCATCAAAAGATCATCATCAGAGTATCGCGATAATGTCTAATTTCTCAGATTTAGTAGCAGCACAAGGTAATGCGGGTCAACAGGTCGAGCGCATTATTAAAAACTACAAAAAGGATTCCTCAGAAAGGAAAAGAAATCCTCGATACTTCCAAGAAAGAATTGATCAGCTCAAAGCACTCTGGCAAACATTTGCAGAAACCAATCTGGAAATCAGAGAATCAGAGATAGAAAAAAAAGATCATGAATACTTCACCAAAAACTACTATGGTGAAATAGAAATGTTGGTATCCAAATACACCCAACTTTTCGAAGATCAAAAGAATGCGTTATCACATGAATTGGATGACAATACTCAACATGCTGCCGAAGCAAGGTCTAAGCCAGAGTTTCAAGGACCAAACGATCAACTAAAAAAAATACTACGCAATCAGAAGGCACTAATTAGCATAATTTCAAAAACAATCAATGAAATTGATGCAAACGGTGAGCCACAGTCTGAAATATACTGCATTTTGAAGGTGTCATTACTCGAAAAATACCAAAAGGATCTTGCCAACAACAACGCAAAAATATGGGAAGTCACTCAGCTGGACGAAGTAGATGACTACAACTGGGAAACATTTTATGTCATGGAAGCAAACATACAACATGTTTTAGTATCTCTCAACCAGTACATTAAAGGGTCTGCAGGTGTACATGAGAATGGCCAAGAAATACGACAAGAACATCCACAATTTCATGCAGTAAAACTACCAACAATAACGTTGCCTACGTTTGATGGCGATCACCTGAAGTGGGTTCAATTTAAGGATCTGTATGAGCAACTCATACATAGCCAGCCATACAGTGCTGTGCAAAAAATGTTTTATCTGACGGCAAATTTAAATGGTGAACCCAAGAATCTAATCAAACACTTGCCAGTATCAGCTCAAAACTACATAACAGCATGGGAGATATTAACCAGCCGATACGACAACAAAAGACTGCTTGTCACAGCACTACTTAATCGGCTGTGTACTCAAGCTAGTATAAGTCATGAGTCAGTGCATGCAATTAGATCTCTACATGATACAACAAAAGAATGCATATATGGACTAGGAGCACTAGGATTACCAGTGTCAACATGGGACGCCATTCTTGTGCACATTATCATAAAAAAATTAGATCGTTCAACACACACAGCTTTTGAACAATCTCTAAGCAATTCAAGGGAACTTCCCACTGTCAAGGAAATCCTTGGCTTTCTTGAGAGCAGGTTTAATTCATTGGAAACTTTGAATAAGTCTATCAATAAGGGGCATGAGAAGGCACGACATAGTGCAGCGGCCATGATCACTTCAACATCATTAAAGCAATGTCCAGCTTGCAGCGGAGCACATCCTCTATTTTCGTGTTTGGTGTTTAAAGAAAAAACTATACATCAACGCTACGAAATTCTGAAAAAGTATAAACTTTGCACTAATTGCTTAAAAGGTGGGCATGAAGCATACCAATGTACCAGTGGGACATGCAGTAAGTGCAACAAAAGACACAACACTCTTCTCCATCAAGAAAGACAGGATCAAGAAAAAAGAGAAGCTCCAAAACCAGTGGCATTGACAACATCAGTCAAACCACATTCAAGCTATGTACTTTTAAGTACTGCAAAAATAATTCTTTCAACAAATGGCAAAACTGTTGAGTGCAGAGCATTACTCGATTCTGGATCCCAAATCAATGCTATAACATCCAAAATAGCGCAGCAACTTGGGCTAAAGAGTCGAAACTCATCTTTATCTGTTGAAGGCATCGGCAGACAAAAGCAGTTTGCAAATCATCGTGTTCACGTCACTTTTCATTCTCGCACTAGTGGGTTCAACGCTCCATTAGAAGCGTATGTATTTCCGCAAATTGTGAGTGCACAACCATCAAAATTCATCAACATATCATCATGGGCAATACCTCAAAATCTACAACTGGCCGATCCCCACTTCAACCATCCAGGAAATATCGACATTTTGTTGGGAGCAAAATTCACACATCAAGTAATGTCGATAGGACAAGTAAAACTTAAAAAAGGATTACCCATTCTTCAAAAAACCGTTCTTGGTTGGATTTTATCGGGGAAAATCAACAGCGAACAACAAAATGCAGCCACTTGCGGAGTTTTAGCTGACGACAACTTGAACGAGGCAGTTATAAAATTTTGGGAATTGGAAGACATCTCTGAGACCAAGGCACAATTGTCAAATTCAGAAAAACAGTGTGAAATGCACTTCACTCATCATACTCGCAGAGATGCAGATGGTCGCTTTATAGTACGATTGCCATTCAAAGATGATCTATCAAAATTAGGAAATTCGCAGCAAATTGCCTTCAATAGGTTTATTTCTCTTAAAAAACGCCTTATAAAGGATGTCAAAATCAAAGAGCAATATACTCAATTCATGGACGAATACAAGGCATTGGGACACATGGCAAAGGCTAATCCAAATGACATGTTAGATCCAAAGTACTTCATTCCGCATCATTGTGTCCTGCGACCAGAAAAAAGCACAACAAAACTAAGAGTGGTGTTTGACGCATCGTGCAAAACATCAACCGGAATGTCATTAAATGACGTAATGTACAAGGGTCCAACAGTGCAGAGTGAGTTATTTGCAATACTTCTCCGGTTTCGCATGCCAAGATTTGTTTTTACTACTGACATTGAGAAAATGTACAGACAGATTCGAATTCATGCTGACGATGAAAGATTTCAATTAATTTATTGGAGAAGCAACCCACAAGATGCAATGGAGATATATAAACTTCAAACAGTTACTTATGGAACACGAGCAGCTCCATACTTGGCAACAAGATGTCTGCAGGAACTTGCCTTCATCAACAAGGAAACTCATCCTTTAGGCAGCAAAGCACTTGAAAGAAATTTTTATGTTGACGATGGTCTGGCAGGAGCAGACACTCTCTATGAAGCAAAGGCCATTCAAGAGCAACTAATGGATATATTGACTAAAGCAGGGCTCCATTTACGTAAATGGTGCTCTAATCACCCTAAGCTTCTTCAGAGCAGTTTCATCGAATGTCAGGCAGTGGATTTGAACTTTGAAAATGAAGAAGAGTCAACCATCAAAACATTAGGACTCTCATGGGCACCCACAAGTGACAATTTTCAAATAACGACAAAATTAAATACGGTTCAGCGTGTCACAAAGCGTAGCGTTATATCTGACGTAGCACACATTTTAGACCCATTGGGACTCGTGGGACCAGTGGTGGTAGCAGCCAAGATATTCATCCAGCAGTTATGGAAACTACAACTCCAATGGGATGAAGCACTTCCAATGGTAACACATACGTCATGGATCAAATTCCGCAATAGCCTGGATCAATTAAACGAACTAAGAATACCACGCCATATCTTTGGACACAATGTTGCTCACTCAATACAGCTTCATGGTTTCGCGGATGCGTCAGAAAAGGCTTATGGAGCAGTAATATACATTCGAACAGTAACTAAAAACAAAAGCATATTGGTCAGGTTACTCTGCTCAAAGTCAAGAGTAGCACCATTAAAAACACAAACTATTCCACGGTTAGAGCTTTGTGCATCTTTACTGTGCACCGAACTAATGTCTCGAGTTAAAAACGACCTTGGGTATCAGAACGTCACAACTAACTTTTGGACTGATTCACAGGTCACATTAGCTTGGATAAATCGATGTCCATCAACACTTCAGACATTTGTTTCCCACAGAGTGGCTAAAATCCAGAAGCTGTCACTACAAGAACAATGGCGTTACATCTCTACTGATCACAATCCAGCAAACATATTGTCCAGAGGAGCCCATCCAGAGGAAATGAGGAAGCCTCAACTCAATCTGTGGTTTCATGGCCCAGTTTTTCTACATCAACAAGATGATAACTGGCCGACAACCATTCAAAAGAATCTCGTCATCGAAGACCTCCCTGAAATCAAAAAGGGTCATCAAGTCATAGCCACAACAATTACAGTAAATTCAGACAACATAATTTACTCCATAAAGGCACGAGAGTCATTCAAAAGACTACAGCGCATTGTAGGATATATTCAGCGATATGTTAAAAACAGTAAAGGTGCTCAGCGGTCCCAAGAACGTTTACTGAGCCCAACGGAACTTGATTCAGCACTAAAAACTATAGTGAGGATAATACAACAACAAGACTTCAACGAAGAAATCAGGGACTTGAAGTCAAATAAAATTGTTAGCAAAAACAGTCCAATCACATCTCTCTCACCATTTCTGGACGAAAATGGAATCATTAGAGTAGGAGGACGTCTACATTCATCTTCACTTCCATATGATACAAAACATCCTATGATGCTACCATACAACGACCCCATAGTGAAGCTTATTTTGCGAGATGTGCATCTGGACACTATGCACAGTGGGCCACAAGCATTGTTGGCAAATATTCGGCAACGCTTTTGGCCGATTAAAGGAAAAATAATGGCAAGATCAATTGTACAAAAATGTGTTCGTTGCACCAGAACGAAACCTACGATGTGCCAACAGTTCATGGGAAATTTGCCTGCAAACAGAGTTTCCCCATCAAGGCCGTTTATAAACTCAGGAGTTGATTTCTGCGGCCCACTCTGGGTTCATTACAAACTACTGAAATTACCATCAATTGTGGAATCAACAAAAAGACAAACCTGGACGGCGACAGGTATAGCATTAGCACTGGCAATAGGGATCAGTGCATATATAATCAAAACTCTATGGAGTAAATACCAGAAGAAAAAACAACAACGAAAGTGTCCGATACCACTTCCAAGAACTTTATCAGCATTCAATGTTACTACAACATAAAAAAGTATTCCACAGTAATAGTGTTGAATTTAATCATTCAACGGGGGGCAGAATGTTAACACACGGGTTAACATAAATGAACAAAAACTAGAATGTAGGTTATTAGGTATGTTAAGCAGAACACAAAATATGAAGACGCTTGCAGAACAATAAAACAAACAAAAGAAAAATGAGAACGCTTACAAAAAGCGCTGCAGCTAACCACGGTTACAAGTACAGCAATGTAAAGCATGGAACTTGCAATTCAGCATAATTTGTTTACATTGCATTTTTATGGTAAATGGGGCACCACTGCTTATTTGTGACAAGTCTTTTATTTTTATTACTCAATATTTATTTTGTATTAATCAATTTGTAACATTTTTTAGTTATATAAGCTCATAGTTTTATCAATAAAGAACAGTAGCAATTCAACAGCTTAAACAACATTCAGGTGTTTTTAATCTACAATCATCAAAATTACAACAAGTTCCAAGTGCTTGTTGTAATTTCAAGAAAACGAACAAAACAGCTAAACCCAACAAATTCAAGTGTTTGTTGGAATTTAGCTGAAGTTTTCACGGGCAAATAAAATAATTTGTCCGCAACAGAGTGAATGAATTATCTATGTGAGCTTGAGCTCCTTTTATACAAAAATTCATACAGGGTTGCATTTATAACATGGTTAAATTATTACAGCATTGTAGTTTTGACAGTGATGTAGTTTTTAGACAGGGTTGCAGATTTTAGCAGGGTTGTAGTTTGATAAAGCTTATAAGGGTGAACACACAGGGTAAAATAGTACTAGAGGTGCTTCAGTCTCCCCCTCTGATACTTGATCGTCCCGATGAAGTATCAGAAATTATGCTTTCTTTGGACGTCCTCAACGTCGTATCATGTTGACTGGTCTTTCTTCGTTGTCTGTTGAGCTTCGAAATGGTGTTAATGCTGAGGCGTGGTATTTACCGAGTGCTAAATTCAAATCGTCTTCATGTGCAATAACGTCGCTTGTTGATCCAGTCTTTTTGATGATTGTATAAGGGCCATCTCTTTTCGGAATGAATTTGAAGTTCTACCTTTAGTGGCGTTGCTTAGAACATGGGTGGTAACTAGTACTTTGGAGCCGATGTCAAAATCTGATTGATTTCGTCTATGGTTGTTACTATTTTCCTTGTTTCGGTCCTGCATCTTCTCCTTTGATTCTCGAACGTTTCTATATATGTCGGCTATAGTTTTTAAATATGGTGTTATCTCTGCAATGAAATTTTCAGACTGTACTATTGATCTCAAATCATGTTGAACGTCATCAAGAGTGCGCATTTCTCTCCCAAATGTTAGATAAGCCACTGTGTTACCAGTGCTTTGATAGTAGGATGAATTCATCGCAAATCGTATGGGTGGTATCTTCTCTTCCCAAGATTGATGATCAGTGATAAGTTTTACTTCAGCTCCCTCAAGATAGCCTCGAAACTTATGTTCTGCCCAAAGAATTGCCAAGGCTTCTCTTTCAATGTTTGAATAGTTTCGTTCTGCATCGGTCAGAAGCCTGCTAGCATACTCAAAGGGATGTTCCTCAGGGCCCTCCCCCTGGAGTAAAACTGCTCCGAGTGCATATCTACTGGCATTTGTTTTCAATATAAATGGCAAGCCATCTTCAGCTTGCTTTAAGATCGTTGTGGTGGTAAGAAGCTCTTTTAGTGTGTCAAAAGCTATTTGTTGTTCTTTGAAACGCGCTATGCAACGTGTAATAGTACCTGCTTTAGTGTTATCAGCGTTGACTGCCATTATTTGTTGAAACTGTTCTGTGGAAAAGGTTGCCATAGTTGATGCTCTTTTTATATAGTTAAAATCTGTAGAGCTAGCGCTGCCAAAAGGAGTGACGTCACTGCTGCTAGATGTGTTGTTGTTAGGATCAGATGAACAGTTCTTGTTTATAACCTCCAAAACCAGGTAAGCTGGCACGTGGATGCTTTGAGTGATGCTAGCTGATGTTGGGCCGGTGGCCGCTGATGCGTTGATGCTGTTGGTTGAAGATGTGACGTTTTCCAATGTGAAATCAGAGATCCAGTCCGACTTTCGTACGTGGATGCTGTTGGTTCAAAACTGCTTATAGGTGCGATGGCTCTTGCTGATTGTGCTTTGCTGGCTGAAGATGCGCTGCTTGCATGTGTTAAACCAGAGATGCAGTCCGAATTTCGTACGTGGATGCTGTTGGTTGAAGATGTGAAGTTTTCCAGTGTGAAATCAGAGATCCAGTCCGACTTTCGTACGTGGATGCTGTTGGTTTGAAAACTGCTTATAGATGCGATGGCTCTTGCTGATTGCGCTTTGCTGGCTGAAGATGCGTTGCTTGCATGTGTTAAATCAGAGATCCAGTCTGAATTTCGTACGTGGATGCTGTTGGTTGAAGATGTGACGTTTTCCAGTGTGAAATCAGAGATCCAGTCCGACTTTCGTACGTGGATGCTGTTGGTTTGAAAACTGCTTATAGATGCGATGGCTCTTGCTGATTGCGCTTTGCTGGCTGAAGATGCGTTGCTTGCATATGTTAAATCAGAGATCCAGTCCGAATTTCGTACGTGGACGCTGTTGGTTGAAGATGTGACGTTTTCCAGTGTGAAATCAGAGATCCAGTCCGACTTTCGTACGTGGATGCTGATGGTTTGAAAACTCCTTATATGCGATGGCTTTTGCTGATTGCGCTTTGCTGGCTGAAGATGAAGATGTTAAATCAGAGATCCAGTCCGAATATCGTACGTGGATGCAGCTGGTTTGAACACTACTTATTAACGCGTTGCCTTTTGCTGAATGCGCGTTGCTGGCCGATGATGCGTCGCTGCCAATCGTCAAATCAGAGATCCGGTCCGAATTTCGTACGTGGATGCCGCTGATTTGAGCACTGCTTGTTGACGTTTCGCCGCGTTCTGCTGAAGTGTTGTTAGCTGACGTAACGTTGACGTTGCTCAATGAAGCTGCGTTTTCAGCTGACGTGACGTTGACGTTGCTCGATGAAGTTGCGTTTTAAGCTGTGTGAAACTCGCTGCCGCTGGCCACTAAGTTGGGCGCCAATGAAATGTTGTTTTTATCTTTACTGCGCAAATTATATTTGCGCATTGAAAATGCGGGTAGTTTTCAGCGGAATTGAGGTTTTTATTTATTCAATAAAACTTAAAAACATAAACTTGACAATTATGGTTCATTTTGCCTTCACAATTCTTAGTTCTTAAGTTGTATTGATCCGGTCCGAACTAGTCGTACTCGTATGCAATCAAGTTTAAGCGCTAAGAGTGAATGAATTATCTATGCGAGCTTGAGCTCCTTTTATACAAAAATTCATACAGGGTTGCATTTATAACATGGTTAAATTATTACAGCATTGTAGTTTTGACAGTGATGTAGTTTTTAGACAGGGTTGCAGATTTTAGCAGGGTTGTAGTTTGATAAAGCTTATAAGGGTGAACACACAGGGTAAAATAGTACTAGAGGTGCTTCAAAATTTTATTTATTTTTAAAAAGTCCTGTTTTCGAAGAAAATATTAAACCCCTTACGTAACTTTTTGAGCAAAAAATGGTCTTAAAATGTAAAGAATCATCCATTGCAAATATTTAGATGCAGTTACTACATAGAATTTGAATTTAGTTTAAGAGTTATAAGAAAAAATTTGTGACTTAAAGGTGAAGTTTGACCTTAAATTTCTCTCTTATTTGACCTAATCCGATAAAACTGAGTACGAGGGTATAATATATAGACCATCCACTATTATAAACCATTGAGATATTTGAAGTTATTTTTTCGTGTCGCACTGTGTAATTAAAGACCTACAGCCGTATTCATAACAATATCTTATTCTTACTCATAGACCGTAAAAATTCTTACTCATAGACCGTATTCATAAAAATATAGTGATTTTTCGTTCAGTAACCTTTATGAAGTGGCGTCCGTGGCGTAGTTGGTTAAAGTGCGTGGCCGCTATGTCAAAGAACTTTGGAGACCCAGGTTCGAACCCCAGCAGCGACAGAAAATTATTTGAATCAAAATAATTTTTCTGTACGGCCGCCACCTCTCTGCAGACAATGGCAAACCTCAGAGAGTAATCAAAATGCCATGTAAAGCTTCTTGAGAACGAGAACATTCCGTTCATCGCCGTTCGGAGTCGGCGTTAAGCATGTAGGTCCATTTCTCGGTGAATTGTGTACAAACTTTATAACACGCACAACACAATTGATCATAAGAAGCTAGGTCAAAGTCCTTTCAAGGGCTGAAATGGCCAGTAATTTATTTATTTTTTTTTAACCTTTATGAATAATGTTTTTAATTTTTTCCGATTTTTTTCTTATTAAGGCCTTATAACAGGTTTCAAGTATTTAATGAATACAGCTGCTAATGTATTAAAAGAAAATTGTATTGTATTTCCACACCACGCCCTTGAGGTATACAATTTGCTGCGTTACCGATTTTTGTTTTTTTTTTTTTTGTGTTCGGTTCCCCTGTAGGCCCATATCACCCCTAAAAAGAAAAAATCAATAGTAAAGAATATATAAAAAAAATATTTTCAAATAGCATGGAAAAAAGTTTATATATTTCTTACTCTACATGGGTACAACCTGTCGTAGGACGGGCTTTTATACAAATATTCATATAAAACTCATGAAAAAATAAATGAAAAATTTTGTGTTTACACATTTTGATATGTGTAGTAAGGTGGGTCACCCCATATGGAAAAAAAAAACATTTCAAAAGACCGCCTCTCATTTGAAAGCTTATGTTAAGGTGATTTTAGTAGCATACAAAATTTTTTTTTTTAGGTGGACTCGAAATCTGTCCCAAATGGTCTTTTTAGTATAACTTCATCAGTTTTTATCCGATTGTAAAAAAAAGTATGTCGTTGGATAGATCTCAACAAGGACTATAATTCGTTTTAACAACATTTTTACCTCCGATTCCATCTTTGACCAGATATTTCAACTTTTCGTCTTATTTCCTCAGTAACCCCAAAACTTCCATTTTTGTTTTTAAGAAAATAAAAGTTCGTAAAAAATCATTAAACTTTTGTGAAGAAACTTTTTGATTTCATTCGTAGGAAAAAAGTTACAGCGAATTTAATTTTCGGACAAGTTTGGCTTCGTTTTTAGGATTTAGCTTTCGGTTGAGATCTATCCAACGACATACTTTTTTTTACAATCGGATAAAAACTGATGAAGTTATACAAAAAAGACCATTTGGGCAGATTTCGGGTCCACCTAAAAAAAAAATTTGTATGCTACTAAAATCCTCTTAACATACGCTTTCAAATGAGGGGCGGTCTTTTGATATTTTTTTTGGTGACCCACCTTAATGTATAGTTTTATACAATTTTTGACGAATAGTCAGTTTAAGGTCTCGAATATGCGGAAATCTAAAAAGAAATGAACAAAATGTATTACATCTGATTAACTATGCTGAACACAGAAGCGACCCAAAAATGTATTCAGCTGTGAAAAACTAATGCGCCCCTGAAGCATTTTGACATATGTGAGTGCACCAAATTGGTGCGACATCAACTAACTCTAATTTGCATTTTTAGCAGTTTCTAATCAGAAATATATAAATTTTTAATACAAATTAATTTTAATCTTTAAAATTACATAGTTTCAGCAGTGAATAACGCTTTTAATTTTATCATTTCACTGCACAAACTTTCAATTATATTTAAGTGATCTGAGAAATGTCAAAAAACACTCTCTATCTCGCTCGCTCAATTTAGAAAGCATACCAAAGTTCACGTACAATTTGTGTGTGGCCAACACTGTTGTGGAGTATTACTATCTATTACTTTTCATTGCCTTTTATTACTATTAATAAGTTTCATTCCACTTATAATTGTGATACGACCTCTTACTAGCAACCCTGAAATAACTTACCACGAGTAGTTTGCAACACTGACTTTAAGTAGAAACTTTTCAACTTTCTTTATTGGCTACGTTCAGCAATCACAACATGTTGTAAACATGTTGTGTCTTTGATCAAGTATCGGTTTCCGCTACTTGTGTGCATGCTGAACGCATTTCAAACGTTTTTTATAATTTTTGGTTTTACTGTCTTGTATTTTACGCTATTTTCATTAGTTTCTTATAACACACTTTTAAAGGCCGCTAGATTTCGAACTGTCAAATTTTGTAACTGGAAACGCTCAACATGTTGAGTAAATGTATCAGAAAAATAATATGATACCAAAGACGGACAATTTTCACAACATGTTGAGCTGATCAGAAACTGATACTTATGCGTCATGGTATAATAATACAAGGTAGCATTAACAAATGCCTATTTTCTCTTCTGCAAGAAAACATCTCCTGTCAAAAACAGCTGTTTGTGAAAATGCGTCTGCAGCAGCTGAGGTTGTTGTTTTTTTCACTTCAACGTTTTCAGCATTGTTTGTATTTTCAATGGCCTATCCTGAGCACTCTCTTTTTCAGAATATTTTTGGAAAGGAGATGTTTTCCCAAGCAACTGTCAATGCTACCTTGTATTATTATACCATGCTTATGCGTTCAGCAGGCATTCACTCAACAGTTGCACAACAGTTGTGATTGCTGAAGGTAGCCATTAATAGGTTTGTTCACTAACAAAAAATTTGTACAAATTGTTACAAGTTTTTACCAGTAAAGCGTTCACGTACTCGAAAAACTTGCAACGAGAGCGTAAAATAGTGAGAGATAAAAAAGTAGCTACAAGTTTCTGCTAGCAAAATTTCTACTTGCAAGAAGTTGCAACTACCGAAAAAAACTGTTTGTCAAAAAAAAAACAAGCTGTCAAAAGTTATTTCTTGTTGATTTCGTATTAAAATGGATGGAAAAAAAACATTTGTGATGCTGAGGAAAATTTAAGTATAATGTTAATGTTAAAGGAGGACGATCCTCACAAGGCAACGCGTGAGGGTCAAGGGGGCGATCTTCACATGGCAACGTGTCTGACTGCCTCAACCTGGTGAGGCCAGCATTATCCATGTCGAACTCGTCTCAAGTCGACTCAAACCTCTGCGTGGTGTCCTCTAGAAACGGCAAACTGGCAACCGTTAGTTTGACGGCTAATCTGAGCGGCGGGCTCCCCCTGCCTTTAAAGGGTTGTGCGTTGGGTTTGAAGCCCACCACGTAAAAACAAATTTTAATGAAAAGTTTAAGAAAAAAGATAAATATGAACCCCAAATCTGATGACGACTACCGCAAACGGAAAACTGACAATGATTTACGGATATGCACCTGGAACGTCCGAACCCTTAATTGGGATGGTGCCTCTATCCAACTGATAGATATCTTAGAAAGATACAAAACTGATATCACTGCAATCCAAGAAATGCGATGGAAGGGACAGGGTTGCTCACGGCAAGCAACCTGTGATATTTACTACAGCGGCCATGCGGAGAAGCACGAATTTGGATGCGGATTCGTGGTTGGCAAGCGACTACGGCATGTCCTGCGATTCACACCTGTGAACGAACGACTTGCCATAATCCGTGTCAAGGCAAGATTTTTCAACATAAGCCTGATTTGTGCGCACGCTCCGACAGAAGATAAGGACGATGAGACCAAAGACAGCTTCTACGAACGCCTTGAAGAGGCATATGAGCACAGCCCCCGCCACGACATAAAAATCGTGCTTGGTAACTTCAACGCCAAGGTGGGAAAAGAAACTATCTTTGGTCCAACAGTCGGAAAGTTCAGCCTCCACGACAATACCTCCGATAACGGAATGAGGCTGATTGAATTTGCCGCAGCGCGAAACATGGTCGTTAGTAGCACTAGATTCAAGCATCTCAATATTCATAAAGCAACTTGGCTGTCTCCTGATCAAAAGACGCGCAACCAAATTGATCACGTTTTGATTGACGGAAGGCACTCTTCCAGTGTTTTAGATGTACGCACGATCCGTGGTGCCAATATAGACTCGGATCATTATCTTGTCGCAGCCAAGATCCGTACACGCCTGTGCGCAACCAAGAATGCGCGAAATCCAGCACAGAGAAAGCTAGACGTCGAAAAGCTGCAATCAAAGCAAACAGCCGAAGACTTCGCTACTCGACTCTCACTCCTGCTTCAAGAAAGCACTCCTCCGATCAACGATATATGCGCACAGTGGAGTCATATTTCCCACTCTATGCGTGAGGCTGCCGAAGAGATGATAGGCTACCACCGCCCTCGCCGAAACCAGTGGCACGACCAAGAGTGTCGCGACGCCACTGCAGAAAAAGATGCCGCCTACAAAGCCACCCTGCAGTCGGTTGTAACGCGTGCTGCTAAGGAGCGATACAAAGAGAAGAGGAGGGAAGAGAGACGCATTTTCAGGCGAAAGAAAAGGGAAGCGGAAATGCGTGAGTGCGAGAAAATTGAGATGCATGATGACAGGAATGAGGTCCGAAAATTTTTCGAAAAAATAAGACGCCTGGCCGATGGTTTCAAGACCGGGGCCTCTTCCTGCAAGGATGAAAATGGGAATCTAGTGACAGATATCCAGAGTACACTGATGATGTGGAGGGAACACTTCTCTAGGCTTCTGAATGGTGACGACGACAACAATCCCGCCAATAGAGATGATATCCCGGAATCCCCAATTTTGGACGACAGCGTTGAAGTTCCGCTGCCCGACCATAGTGAAGTCTTGAAAGCTATAGCTCGGCTTAAAAACAACAAAGCCGCAGGAGCCGATGGCTTACCTGCTGAGCTCTTCAGGAATGGAGGCGAAGCTCTATTTAAATGCATTCATGAGCTTCTATGCAGAATATGGCCGGAAGAATGCATTCCAAACGATTGGAACCTCAGTGTGCTCTGCCCAATCCACAAGAAAGGCGATCCCACAATTTGCGCCAACTACCGTGGGATAAGCCTTCTGAATATCGCATATAAGGTCCTGTCGAGCGTATTATGTGAAAGACTGAAGCCCATCGTAAACCAGCTGATTGGACCTTATCAGTGTGGCTTCAGACCTGGCAAATCCACCATAGACCAGATATTTACGCTACGACAAATCTTGGAGAAGACCCTAGAAAAACAAATCGACACACACCATCTTTTTGTCGATTACAAAGCCGCCTTCGAGAGTCCAATAAGGAATCATCTATAGTTCACCATGTCTGAATTTGGTATTCCTGCAAAGCTCATCCGCCTTTGCAGAATGACACTGAGCAACACCAGCAGCACAGTTAAAATCGGGAAGGACCTCACTCCTCCATTCGATACCAAACGAGGTTTCAGACAAGGTGATTCCCTATCGTGCGACTTTTTCAACCTAATGATGGAGAAGATCATCCGAGCTGCTGATTTGAGACGCAGTGGCACGATATTCTATAAAAGTATTATGCTGCTGGCGTATGCTGATGATATCGATATCATTGGCCATAATACGCGCGAAGTCAGCGCAGCATTCTCCAGGTTAGCGAAAGAGTCGAGTCGAATGGGTCTTGTAGTGAACGCAGATAAGACGAAATACCTAGTGTCAACAAATAAACAGTCCCAGCGTCTTGGAAACCACGTCACTGTTGACAACATCTCCTTCGAGGTTGTTAAGGACTTCGTCTACCTGGGATCCAGTGTTAACGTTTTCAACGATGTCAGTATTGAGATACAGCGAAGGATAACTCTTGCCAACAGGTGTTACTTTGGGCTGAGTAGGCAATTGAGAAGCAGAGCCCTCTCTCGACGAACAAAACTCACGCTCTATAAGTCACTAATCATGCCCGTCCTATTATATGCAGTACAAACCTGGACGTTGAGCAGTTCTGATGAAAAGACTTTGGGAGTCTTCGAGAGAAAGATCCTTCCTAAGATCTTCGGTCCAATCTGCGTCAATGGCGAGTACCGAATTCGATGGAACCACGAGCTGTATGAGCTGTACGCTGACATCGACATAGTTAAGCGTATTAAAATCGAGCGGCTCCGCTGGCTAGGTCATGTTGAGCGAATGGAAAACGACGCTCCAGCGAAAAAAATATTCGATTCGGTGCCCGGTGGTGGTCAACGCAGAAGAGGACGCCCACATCTTCGTTGGAAGGATCAGGTGTTGGATAACCTGACTACACTTGGTGTTTCCAACTGGCGCCAGCAAGCAGAACAGAATGGCTGGCGCAATTTCTTATACGAGGCCAAAACCGACCTTCGGTTGTAAGCGCCAGATAAGTAAGTAAGTAAGTTAATGTTGGTGAGACCCAAGAAATGATTTCAATAATTTATAACCATTTATTATAGCAGAAAAAACAGCATATGATGTCAATTCGTTTGATCAGCTGTTAACTTGCAAGTTTCTACTAGTTTTCTGTTCACGTACTTTTTCTGCTATTTTTCTCTTTGTAAATATTTTTATCTCAATTCTTCTTTTACTCTCTCCCTGCAAGTTTTTACAAGTAAAGTACGTGAACAAACCTAGTAAAACATCCAAGCAAGCAGGAGGACGTACAAAAACGTAAGCAACCTTTAACATTTTAATTTGAATTACTACCATTGAATATTTAGGAAATAAAACGGTCCTGCACCAAAAAAGGATGTTCTTATTTCAAGCCTCCCGCAGCTGGAATATATGCGTTAGAAGTTGCTAACAAATTTTTATTTCGTTTTTTAATCGAGTTGCATATCGCTCAGTGGCCGTTGAGTTCAACAAATTTGGTTTCGTTTGGTTGTGTTGCGCTTCGCTCAGTGGCTGTTCAGTTTAATATTGGGAATTGCAACCTGAGCTAGTTAAAATCACATGGGATCGGCTGAAACGAGATGATCGCGAAACTTTGGAGCAACAGACAAGCTGAAAAAATAGACACCGGCAAACGACAAAGCAGATCCGCTGCATTCAGGAATTCTGGTTAGAGCCAACAATCGGATTGCGACAGTGGGCACTAGTAGTACCCGAATGGTCAGGTAAGAGTTTTTATACCTATATTGAAAGTGGTTGGGATATTCGTGGTAGCAAAGTGGTTAGGTAAAAGCGTGATTCGGAAGTTAGGTCGAATTAAGGTCACCTCGAGCATTCTGAACAAAGTCAGAGATCACCTTCAACGTCGGTTGTCCGTGAGAAGTCCGTTACTTACGCCATTTTTGATGATGCCAACTACACGATCAGCGTCGTCCAGCATGCAAGAGAGTTCATTAGAACGAGACGGTGATAGCGATGACCTTAATGTAACGGTCTGCCACCAAGACAGTGTCGCCAGATGAAATTACCATCAAAATTCTCTTTTTCTCACACTTAATTCCCACAAATGACCACAGTCGCTAAAATACCTCAAAATACCATAAAATACCTCAAATTACCATAAAATACCACAATACCTCAAATTACCACAAAATCCCTCAGATTTTCTTTTATGAGGGATGAAGAGCAGCGTTCGTTCTCAAATACTCCAGCACGATCAGCAGCTAATAATGATCACGATGAACCTACTTCATTGTCGTGTGTGTTAAGTGAACTTAGCGGTGCACTAATAGCGCCTAGAACAGAACATAGCCGAAAACTACACGACTTGCCCCAGTTCGACGGTCGACCGGAAGATTGGCCAATGTTCCATGAGGCATTTAATATGACGACGGAGGAGTACGGATACAACGAACGACAGAATATGATGCGTTTGCAGAAAGCCATAAAGGGAAGAGCTAAAGAATCAGTTGAGTGTCTTTTAATACACAGCAGTAACGTACCAAAGATATTGAAAACTTTGGAAGACCGGTTCGGAAGTCCTGATTTGCTGGTGAAGAGCCAAATTGTAAGAATAAGAAACGTTTCATGTATAGCCGAAAACCGAATGGAACAACTAATACCTTTCGCTACAAAAGTACAAAACCTATCTTCATTTTTAAAAGCAGCAAACTGCTCGCACCATCTATGCAATCCTACGCTAATGGATGAGCTTCTAATGAAGTTGCCAGTGCAACGAAGACTGGAGTGGGCAAAACATGCAATAACTATCACTGCAAGGGCTACTACAGTGGATTTTAGTGCATGGCTACAAGAATTAGCGCGCATTGTTAGTATAGCCTGTATAAACATCAACGAGCAGGCGAAGTCAGCGGTATTACGTAGTGAACCACGCCAAAAGTTTTTTCACGCGAACAGAGCCATAGATAGTGAAGCAAAAATGTAAAATTTGTTCAGAAAAACATGAGGTGACTGAGTGCGAAAGATTTTTAAAAATGAGCAGTGGTCGTCGATGGCGGATAGCTCGGCAAAAAGGCTTTGCTTCAATTGCTTACGACCTGGTCATCGAGGCAGTGTTGTACAAGGCTCAATCTCGGCGAACCTGGAAGTGAAGTGAAAAGTACATAAGTGTGGGGACTCAATACCACCACATATAAACACCGACACCACAACATACAAAACAACATACAAACTTTACAAATATTCACTTACACATTTATTTAAAAAATTATTATTTAAGATTTCAAAATTGTCAATTTTTATTTATCAAAAATTTTGTATTTCAAGTTAGTTATAAAATTGTGTTTGTTGACTGTAGACCAAAAAAATATATTGTAAAAAAATAAAATTAATAAAAATATTTAAATAAAATAATAGCTTATTTTTGTGTCCACCACAACTGGCGATCCTGCCAGGAGCAATTCAACAGAAGAAAAACCAAAAAATTTGAAACAAAAAAATAAACTTTGGAACTAAAGCGCCGTCAACAGTTTCGCAAGATCACGCAAGAACTACATACATTAGCTAGAAATTCATCTCTGTGTAGCTTACGTTTTCAAAAATATTGCAAAGCAGTGATTCAGGACCTTAAACTGCTGTAATTACATCCAACAACCAACAACAACCAATACAAAAACACTGCTGCCGAATCAACATCAGCAACTACAAAAACTAACGCCACCCAGTAATTTGGTAGTTCAGGCACAGCAGCAACAGCATCTAGAACAACAACAATTACAGCAACTGAAACGCTCGCCGCTACCATCGTCAGCATCAACAACATCATCGTCCAACAACAAACAAGACCCTATATCTGCCGGTAAGATAACGGAACAACAACAACATTAACAACAACGTCATAACAACAACAACATCAACAACAACGTCATAACAACGACAACAAACAAGACCCTACACCTGCCGGTAAGGTGGAACAGGCAACAACAACAACATTAACAATAACAACAACAGCAGCAAAATTAACAACAACAACAACAACAACAGAAAAATATCAACAGCAGCAACAACAATCACAACAGCATCAGGATAAGTTACAACAACAACAACAAGAACAACAAAAACAACAAAAACAACAATAACATCAACAACAACAACGGCAACAACAACAAAAGACTGGCATATTCATTATTTTGTTATTTCAAAAAATTGTATCAAATTTTGTAATTTTTTTTTTGACATGTTATAAAATTTTTTACAGGTTGCTTTTCAATTTAGTTTATCACGAGGCACACAACGTAGCTTCTGAAACGTACGTAAGAATATAGGGTCGGAAGAAACCTAGATTCTCACATACGTAGGCACTCCACTGCACTAGGAAACACATTTTAGGAAACACATTTTAGGAAACACATTTTAGGAAACATACTTTAGGAGACACATTTTGAGGTACACGATGAGTCTTTCACACATACCACCACCCCACCCCAGACAACCCCCCACTCCCTTACATACTTCTAACCCTCTCTCACATCCCTCTCATTTCGGCGAAGGTGACCATCGCCCTCTCATACAACTCCAAACGGATCTTGTCAATCCATTTGATGCAACAATGCATCCTGAAGTACAAGCAACGTCAGTAAAATTGCCACAATTTTGGACCACTTGTCCCGACGCATGGTTCGCCCATGCAGAAATACAATTTCAGGCAAAAGGAATCACTACTGACAAGACAAAGTATGAGTACCTCGTAACCGCTCTACCTCAAGAGGTAATTATAACAGTGCTAGATTTCATACAGAAACCTCCTTCCTCAAATTTGTATGAAGGCTTAAAGAGAACCTTGATTGACCGACACTCTTTAAGTCAAGCCAAGAGGTTCGACAAAATTTTGTCTGGCACCGAGATGGGTGACCAAAAGCCATCTCAATTTTATAGGTCACTAATTATGTTAGCCGGTACTACAGTCGATAGCGACTTAGTTTATAAAATTTGGCTTCGCAAGCTCCCCAAAAGCCTTAATATTGCTTTGACCGGATCTAGTCATAGAGAGCTAGAGGAACTATTGAAACTAGCTGACAATTTGTGGGAAGTTATGTCAGAATCCGAAGTCGCTTCATTTGGCAATAATGCCCAGCGCATGACAAAAAACACCCAAAACTCCGAGCTTGCGATGATAACGCAATCGTTTGCTGAAACAACGTCAAAAATTCTAGAAAGTTTCAACAAACTAGCAATTGAGGTCCAAGAATTAAAAAAACGAACGATACCGGAATAATTCACGTTCGAACTCGAGAGAAACTAATTTTCGAAGATTTTCAAGACGTAGATCCCCGTCAAGAAGTGTGTCACGACAACGACCTGCCAACTTGGTATGTAGATACCATTTTAGGTTCGGAAGGGCAGCTAGACAATGCGAACAACCATGCTCATTCGGTCAAAACGACACCCAACACAACACAACACAACATAACTCAACAAACTAAGTGACTCCATCATTGCGACGGCTAATGATGGAAGTCAAACAATACTCACACGCCGCCTTTTTATTTACGATAACGACAATCATATAAACTTTTTGATAGACAGTGGAGCAGAAGTTTCCGTACTTCCAGTAAATAAATTCAAAACCCACAAGAAAAATTCAGACTTAATTCTAACAGCAGCTAACGGTAGCACAATCTCAACTTTCGGCAAGAAATTACTCAACGTAAATTTAAAACTAAGACGCGATTTCCCTTTTACATTTATACTAGCAGACATTACAAGACCCATCATAGGAGCAGATTTCCTTACGAAATATGGACTCTTGATAGACTTAAAACACAAGAAACTCATTGATCCACTTACACAACTATCAGTTAACGCAATCACAGCATTTACAGAAACATCACTACCCAAACTAATTACACTAGACAACAAATATACAAATATACTAAAAAATTACCCATCACTAACAGCAGAACCCGACTACAACAAACCAGTTTAACACAAAACAGAACACCACATAACTACAGAAGGACAGTTACCTTTTTCAAGACCAAGACGCCTTGACTCCAACAAATACAAAATTGCCAAACAGGAATTTGATTTCTTAATCAAAGCAGGTATCTGCCGTCCTTCAGACTCCATGTCAGCTTCTCCACTACATCTAGTACCCAAAAAAGATGTGAACGACTGGAGACCCTGTGGTGACTATAGAAGACTAAATGCCATTACAGTCCCAGACCGCTACCCTCTACCACACATACACGACCTATCTATTGACTTACACAACAAACACATATTTTCAAAATTAGACCTAGTTAGAGCATACCACCAAATCCCCATGGCCACACAAGACATACATAAAACCGCGATTACAACACCGTTCGGAATGTTTGAGTTTCTGAGAATGCCATTCGGTTTAAGAAACGCAGCTCAAACATTCCAACGATTTATCAACGAAGTATTACGGGAACTAGACTTCGTATTTGTATACCTCGACGACATTCTTGTGGCCAGCGAGACAGAAGAAGAACACGTTAAACATCTAAATTTAGTTTTTGAACGACTAGACAATTACGGACTAAACATCAAACCAAACAAATGTATTTTCGGCGTAGACAGAATAAATTTTTTAAGTTATGACATTTCAAACAAAGGCATACAACCATCTCCCGATAGAATTCAATGCATTGTTAACTATCCAAAACCAGAAACAGTTAAACAAATGCAGAAATTCATCGGGATGATTAATTACTACCACAGATGCATTCCAAAATTAGCACACACACTCACACACATTTATGATATGATAACTTCAGCATCAAAAACAAAGGACAAACACTTAAGATGGACAGAAAACACAACAGAAGCATTCGCAACGATAAAAGAAAGTTTTACTAAGGAAGTGCTACTTAATCATTTTAATAGCAAAGCAAAACTTTCTATCGCTGTGGATGCATCTAACACTGCTATCGGTGCAGTTTTGCAACAAGAACACAATCAGGAAACAGAACCACTAGCTTTCTTTTCAAAGAAATTATCTCCATCAGAGACAAAATACAGTACGTTCGATCGCGAACTTTTAGCAATTTATCTTACAATTAAACACTTTAGACACTATTTAGAGGGACGAACATTTACTATATACACAGATCACAAACCACTTACTTCAGCATTACATTCTAAAACAGAGAGAAGCCCAAGACAAACACGACACCTAGAATTCATTGCACAATTTTCCAACGACATCAGACACATTAAAGGTACCGAAAACACCGTAGCGGACGCACTTTTAAGAGCTGAGATAGAGGCTTTCACAACCTCTGAGATTAACCTCAGAACTCTACACAAAGAACAGAATACAGATCCAGAACTACAAGATATACTAAATAAACACACTTACAAATTCGAAAAAATACACATCCCAATACTTAACATTAAAATTTGGTGCGAACAAACAAGTTCAGGAACACGTCCATACATTCCACAAACATTACGCAAACAAATTTTTGAACAATTACATAATATTTCGCACCCAGGTACACGAGCTTCTCGACGACTCATAACACAAAGATATTTTTGGCCCAAAATGAACACACAAATCAACAAATGGTCACAAGAATGCGTTAGATGCCAACGAGCTAAAATACATCGACACACAAAGACAATCCCACACAAGATAGACATACCACCCGGTCGTTTTGAGCATGTTCACGTTGATTTAGTTGGCCCTTTACCGATATCTAAAGGTTATAGATACCTACTTACCTTAGTTGACAGAAACACACGTTGGCCCGAAGCGTATCCAATTAAAGATACCAACGCCAGTACTATCGTAGATACACTTCAAAAGGAATACATCTCACGTTTTGGAGTTCCTCTGGAAATTACTTCCGATCGAGGTCCTCAATTCACGTCCACAACATTTCGAAACTTCGTTAAGACACTAGGAAGCAAACACATTACCACTTCTGCTTATCATCCACAAGCTAACGGGATTGTAGAACGATTCCACCGCCAACTTAAGACTTCTCTAATAGCGAGTAACAACCACACAAATTGGTACACAGAGTTGCCACTAGTTCTTCTAGGACTTAGGTCCACGGTCAAAGAAGATATTAAGGCTTCACCAGCTGAAATGGTTTTTGGTCAAACACTCAGACTACCACAACAACTAGTAATCCACAGCAGTCAGAACTTTAATTCGTCGGACACCTTGTCCAAACTTAAAGAGGTCGTAGAAGATCAAAAGTCAAACATTGCGCATCACAGCACTAACTTCCAACAATATATACCTCGAGCCCTTAGTACTTGTAACTTTGTCTTCGTCCGCAATGACACAATTCGTAAAACACCACAAGAGCCGTACGATGGTCCCTTCGAAGTTATTGAGAGAACACCGAAATACTTCACAATTCGTAAAAATAACACTAACATAACAGTCAACATTGATAGGATTAAGCCCGCCACCTTAGACACCGAAACAGCACAGACACATTCAACCAAACATAAAAACACTAAAAAAGTACACTTTAACCTATTAGCCAACACGACCAAAATTTTTCAGAAGGGAGGGGGAATAATGTGGTGACTCAATACCACCACATATAAACACCGACACCACAACATACAAAACAACATACAAACTTTACAAATATTCACTTACACATTTATTTAAAAAATTATTATTTAAGATTTCAAAATTGTCAATTTTTATTTATCAAAAATTTTGTATTTCAAGTTAGTTATAAAATTGTGTTTGTTGACTGTAGACCAAAAAAATATATTGTAAAAAAATAAAATTAATAAAAATATTTAAATAAAATAATAGCTTATTTTTGTGTCCACCACATAAGCTCTTGTCCGGTTCCAGCGAAAGTGACAACAATGCATCACAGCAGCCGCTGTTTACTAGCATGATGGTTCAACCTAGGCAGACGAAACTTTTATTTAAAATCTTGCCAGTGCGTTTATATGCTAACTAGCATACGCGTTCCCAGCGTTACTTGGGAGTATAAATATGATATGAGAACATATTTTAAATAAACACTCAAGAACCAAATATGTTTATATTTTATTTTATTTGAGAATAATTGAAATAAAAAGAGTGGCTTCTGATTGAAATGAAAAGAGTTTCGCTTTAGTAAAATAAAAAAATATACGATATATTGGACTTATGGCAACACTGCAGCAGAAATTAACTGAGTGCAACTATCCACTCAAGATGGCAGCGCGGTAAGTTGTAGACTTTCACCTCTCTCTCTCAACAAATAGCTTAAGCTATTGTTTGCTGTTATTTTGTGCTGTTTATACATACAATGTCAGCATGCATTAAAATGCATAAATTCTTAAATAATTAAAAAGTTTTACCAAAAACGTAGTACCCAGTAGCAAGGTTGCTACTTATAGCAATTGAATAGTAAAAGAATTATTAAAATCGGCTTAGCGGTTACCCCGTGATTGAACGATAAAAATCCGAGAGAACCCTTTTATATAATAGTATAGATGGAAAACAAATTACTTGCTTCGTGTTTTTCGATGAAGGTTCTGCTATCACGTTAATAATCAGGAATTTAGCAGACAGGCTCGGACTGAAAGGAAATACAGAAAAGTTAACACTGCAGTGGTTTGGAAATAATACTGCAACCGAATCTTCGAGTTGCGTTGGTGTAAAAATTTCCGGAGTTGGCAGTAGCTGCAAAAAATATAACCTCAAAAATATTCGTACAGTTGAAAATCTTCAGCTGCCAAGACAGACGCTCAGCTTATCGGAACTACCGGCTAAATATCGTCACATTAAAGAATTGCCAATACACAGTTATACAGATGCTGTTCCAGAATTACTTATTGGAATCGATAACACTCATTTAGGAGTTACTCGACGTGTAGCAAGTAATGTTTGGAAGGGCCAGCAGAAGGCCAGCGACCTGAACAGCAACACAATCAATTGTTGTTCACTCAAGTAGGCGATAATAATGATAACTTGGAGCACTTGGTAAAAGATTTTATTGCTACAGATGATTTGGGAGTTCAGTTCATAGAGAAACATTTTGAAAGTGAAGATGTTATTAGAGCTAACTACTTGTTGGAGAAGAATACGGTACGTGTCGGAGCGTGCTTCGAAACCGGCTTACTGTGGAAAAGGGATGATCCAAAGTTACCGTACAGCTACAACATGGCGAAAAAAAGGCTTCTCGTTTTGGAAAGAAAATTTAAGCTTGATGAAAATCTCAAGAGGGAGTACACGCGCATTAGGCTGAATACGAAAAGAAGGGATACTCTAGAAAATTCAGTAAACACAAAATGACAGCCAAAATTAATCGTACTTTATATTTACCACATTTTGCAGTGTCGAACACAAAAAAAAAAAAAAAAATTGAGACTCGTTTTTGATGCAGCCGCCATGGTAAACGGTTACTCCTTAAACTCATTTTTGTTGAATGGTCCGGACTTAGGTCAGCCTCTTACTACAGTACTAATGAAATTTAGACAGCGTCCAATCGGAGTTTGCGCAGACATAGTTGAAATGTTTCACCAAGTGAAAATACGACCAGAAGACCAAACAGCGCAGCGCTTTTTATGGAGAGCTCATCCGAATATGCCGATTGAAGAGTATTCGATGGCGGTGATGACATTTGGTGCAAATTGTTCGCTTTGCTGTGCACAATTCGTTAAAAACTGTAACGCCAAAGAGTTTCAATATAAATTTCCAGATGCAGTTAGCGCCATTATTAACAACCACTATGTAGATGATTTAGTTCATTGCTTTTCAAGTGAAAATGAAGCTCTAAGATTAACCGAAGAAATCATATGAGTGCATAAGCAAGGTGGCTTCGACATAAGAAGATTCGTTTCCAACTGTCCATCGATAAACAAAGCTTTTAACCAGAATAAAGAACAACAACCAATATTGAATCTCGATAAAGGAGATACAGCGGCCTATCAAAAGGTACTTGGAATGTGCTGGGACACCAGTCAAGATGCACTTCGATTTGCTTTGTCATTCGGAAAAATTTATCCACAACTGTTGAAAGACTTGAGAAGACCAACAAAGAGAGAAGTCTTAAGCATCAAAATGTCGGTCGCAAAATTAATACTGCAGTTGACCTGGCGCAGACAACTAGAGTGGGATGAAGAAATACTGACAGATGCATACGATCTCTGGAAGAAATGGCTTTATATGCTGAACAAATTAGATACCCTAAGCGTACCATGATGCTACAGCACCAACTTTATGAAAGCTCGAGTCGAATTACATATTTTTGGAGATGCCAGTGAATTGGCGTATACAACGGTGGCATATTGGCGAATAATAGAAACAGCTGATTCAGTGCAGTTATCATTTGTGGCCGGCAAAACCAAATGTGCTCCATTGAAGTTAACTTCCATTCCTCGCTTAGAACTCCAGTCGGGAGTATTGGCTACCCGTCTTCGGCATTTAATCCTACAAAGCCGCAACGTAATACCGAAAAGGGTTGTTATGTGGAGTGACTCCAAAACAACGATATCATGGATTAAGTCGGACCACAGGCGATATAAGCCGTATGTAGCATACAGAGTGAACGAAATCCTAGAAAATAACAATGTAGTAGAATGGCGATGGTTACCGAGTGGACTTAACCCAGCGGACTTCGGAACTCGAATCGGCAATAAGAAACGAGAATCACTTGGGCGAGTGGGCCAACATTTCTGTTTGGAGATGAGTCTTCATGGCCTGAATCGGATCATTATGAAGAAACGAAAGAAGAGTTACGAAGTAAATCTATTTTTGTCGTAATTCCAACGGATTATATCGATCAAAAATTTTCGTCGTTTCAAAAATTGAAGAGAGTAGTAGCTTGGATTCTACGTTTTTACAACAACTGCCTGCGAAACCACCACTAGAGAAAGTACAGCGGGTTAGATTCTTCTGAGTTAGAAAGCGCTGATCTAGCGATTTGACGTAGTATCCAAATGACATCGTACGCAACTGAATATAACTCCCTAAAAGAAGGCTATCAAGTGAAACGCATCAGTTCGGTACTAAAACTGACACCATATTTGGACACATTAGGAGTCATGCGTGTAGGAGGCAGACTGAATGAGGCTACAGTAATTTCTCCATTTACACGTAGACCAATAATACTGCCAAAGGATCATCATGTTACCAATTTAATAGTGAACTATTACCATAGCCAGTGGAAACATCAAAATGATAACACTATAATTGCGGAGATCCGGAGACGGTATTGGATACCACATGCCAGAATTGCGGTAAAGCGCGCTTCTAGAAAATGTAATTTCTGCAAGAAGCAACGGGCCAAACCAGCAACGCCTTTAATGGGACAATTACCCGAGGACAGAGTTACACCATTTGTGCGAGCATTCTCTTATGTAGGTTTGGACTACATGGGTCCATTTGCTGTTGTAATCGGTAGGTGCAGCGAAAAAGTTGGATAGCATTATTCACTTGTTTGACCACGCGTGCAGTACACCTAGAAAAGGCTAGAGACCTCTCAACAGATACCGGCCTCATGTGTATCCGTAACTTCATGAATAGACGAAGTACTCCAATACGCATCCGTTCCGACAAAGGTACAAACTTCGTTGGAGCGAACAACATACTAAAACAACAGTTTGCTGAATTTGATAATGGCAAGATCGCGGAAGCACTGGAAAAGAAAAACATTGAATGGATTTTTAACTGTCCCCTTAATCCACATGCTGGTGGCTGTTGGGAGCGTTTAGTCAGGAGCGTAAAAAGAGCTATGGGTAAAAAAAAAAAAAAAAAAATAAATAACTGGCCATTTCAGCCCTTGAAAGGACTTTGACCTAACTTCTTATTATCAATTGTGTTGTGCGTGTTATTAAGTTTGTACACAATTGACCGAGAAATGAACCTACAGGCTTAACGCCAACTCCGAACGGCGATGAACGGAATGTTCTTATTCTCAAGAAGCTTTACATGGCATTTTGATTACTCTCTGAGGTTTGCCATTGTCTGCAGAGAGGTGGCGACCGTACACAAAAATTATTTTAATTCAAATAATTTTCTGTCGCTGCTGGGGTTCGAACCTGGGTCTCCAAGGTTCTTTGACATAGCGGCCACGCACTTTAACCAACTACGCCACGGACGCCACGTAAGAGCTATGGGTAATGTGCTATTTAATGGAAGCTTGCAGGAACACAGTTTGTACAGCTTGATGTGCGAAGCCGAAAACATCATTAATTCGAGACCTTTGACTCACATACCACTAGACGCACCTACCGATGAACCACTCACTCATAACCATTTTCTTATAGGTACCGCCAATTCTGACCAAACGCCAAGTCCGATGAAGAAAAGCATCGTGCTACTAGAAAACAGTGGAGAATAGTGCAACAGCTGCAACATCGTTTCTGGAAAAGGTGGCTCAAAGAATATCTTCCTGATTTATGTCGTCGATCGAAATGGTGCCAGCCCGTTAAACCCCTATCCGTCAACGATGTCGTATTGGTTTGCGACAGTACAGTCCATCGTTCCAAATGGCTGATGGGCAGAGTGACGAAAGTGTACCCTGGTAAGGATTCTCAAGTTCGTGCAGCAGATGTAACGACAAGGTCCGGAATATTCAAAAGACCTGCCTGTATGTTGGCAAAGCTTGACATTTTTCATTGCCTTTTATTACTATTAATAAGTTTCATTCCATTTATAATTGTGATACGACCTCTTGCTAGCAACCCTGAAATAACTCACCACGAGTAGTTTGCAACACTGACTTTAAGTAGAAACTTTTCAACTTTCTTTATTAATAAAACATCCCAGCTAGCAGGAGGACGTACAAAAACGTAAGCAACCTTTAAAATTTTAATTTGAATTACTAACATTGAATTTTAGGAAATAAAACGTTCCTGAACCAAAAAAGGATGTTCTTATTTCAAGCCTCCCGCAGCTGGAATATATGCGTTAGAAGTTGCTAACAAACACCATTTCCTTATATTTTATTTCTTTGGATTTGTGCAACAAACGAAGAAATAAAGCAAGGAAATGAAAACATTAAAGATCAAATAGCCGAATAAAAAATACATTAAACAATATAGAAAAGAACAACAACAATAAACAACAAACTCCAACCTATGCAGCAGTGTTAGCAACGAACATAAATAAACAACATCCCAGCAGACCAAAAAGTCAAAACAGCATAATTATCTTACCAACAGAGAACACTCAAGATAGCAAAGAGACTGAAAAACAATTAAATCAAAAATATTACCAGCAAAAATTAAAATAGGAATTTCATCTATTAAACACATCAATTAAGGAGGAATAATTGTTACAGCACTAGATACTGAGGGAAGGGATAAGTTACAAACAGAAATTAATGAGCAGTTCACAGAGAGTTATAAGATATAAGTTCCAAAAATAAAAATGCCTAAAATATTAATCTCAAATATAGACCGTGAATATAATGAAGATGATTTAGTAGAAGAATTAGTTGCAACCAATTATTTTATCGACATAAATGATACAATTAAAATGGTACATAAATATCTCAACAAAAAAAATAACTTATGGAATTATATCGTTGAAGTCTCTGGAGAAACGCTACAAAAAACGGCAAACAGGTACGTGATGCTTAACTATAGGTAGGTCACAATTTGTAAAAGAGTATGTATCAGTCACACGATGTTTTGAATGTCAAAAATATCACCATTTAAGTAAAAAATGCGAAGGAGAAGTTGTTTGCGAAATGTGTGCTGAAGAACATGACACTAGAACTTGCAAAATAACTAGTAATTATAAATGTATTAATTGTTTCAGAGCAAATAAACATGGATCAGCTTTTGCCTGCGATCATAGAGCAAGTGCGAATAATTGCAGTGTTCACATAGCAAAAATAAATGCGGAAAGAGAACGAATTAGCTATCAAACATGAAAGAAAACTCTAGCCTTAATATATTCTATATCAACATATGCAGTATTCGCAATAAAATTTATGACTTAGAAGTTATGGTCAATAACTTACAAAATATAGATGTGATAATTGTCACAGAAACATGGTTATATTATAACGAAATAAAAACATACAACATACCAAATTATAACTCCATTCATAACTGTAGAAATGAAAAACGTTGTAGTGGTACTGTAATTTTTATTAAAGAATGCATTGCATACAATGAACTTATAAAAGAAGAAAAATACAACTTAACATTAATTGAAATAACAAACATGAAAAAACCTATATCGATTGGTACGTTTTATAATTCTCCAAATGAAAATAATAACACATTTATTGATTTCATTGAAGAAAAGCTGCTAAGTAGAAAAAACTGTATTTTTTTGCCGACGTTAACATTAACATATTAGAACAAACAAATACTGTTATTAAATACTCAGACATGATACTTACTAATGGATTCGGTAACAATAATTTACCTACAAGACAAACCAACAACTCAAATACACTGATAGATCACATTATATCAAACGTTTATACAACACACAAAATAAGCTATAATCTGGAGGATACAGACATTTCCGATCACAAATATACCACGGCAACAATAACAGAACTAAAACCGAAAAAACAACCGATGAAAGATCATATCATACCAAAAATAAATTATTGTAAAATGATAGAGATAGTAAAAAATGAGATAAATAACAGAACAATAACAGAAATAGAAGAACTGATACAAATTATACAAACTTCGAAAAAAATATCCACCAGAAATATCAAATTCAGGTCTCGAGATAACAACTGGATCACAGCTGAACTTAAAAAAAAACTAAAACTTAGACAATAACTTTACAAAAAATGGAAATCTCAACCTGGGGATCTATTCTCTAACTGTGAGTTTTGAAGTTTACACTCAAAACAGTGTACACTTATGTTTTTCGATTCAGTAACAGTGAGCGTGAGTTTTTTTATCAGAATTGTGTACACAGGCTGTCAAAAAAACGCACTGAGTTTCGGTCGGTGAGTTTTTATATATAAAAGGTTTATTAAAAAATCTGGAGTGGATAACAAAGCAAAAAAGTTTCAAATGAGCACAAAATGTGCTAAGTGGAGAATATGGAAGCTCATATACAATTTGTAAACGATAGGTAAATACTCTACAATTTTTGATTAATTTTTTTTATTATGTTCATAAATTTTTGATTACGGATTTGAACCCGTTGATGACAGACATCTACGGGCACAGAGGTGGGAAGAACTTGCTTCGGCCTTAAATAGCATAGGAGTTGCAGTTAAAGATGTTTCTAAATGGCGCAAGTTTTGGTCCTACCGAAAGTAAATATAAATATTGCTTTATATAAAGTGATATAAGTAAAAAAAAAAAAAAAAATTACCGAAAGTAAATATAAATATTGCTTTATATAAAGTGATATAAGTGTATTTGTTTATAACAGAAGCCATGTAAAGGACAAGGAAGTGCTGAGAAGGGCGGCATTAGAAAAGAGTAGAGTGAATGGTCTTAAACAGATAAAAGAAGCTTCCAAGTTAGAAAATCAGGTGTTGCAGCTAATGACACCAGTGGTTATCGCAGTTGACGACAATGTTCGCGATTTTGTGACCATGACTCAGGTAAAAATATTATCTTGCTAGTGACAATTTGATTGGAAGTATGAGCATTTTGTCTATTTCTTTCGCTAAGTTATGAAGATGTTTAATCTGCTTTATTCATATTTATTTCAGATCGCTGAGGAAGAATCCTTAAGCCAAATTTTGGAACCGCAGACCACATCATCATCAGTGCCCAAAAGGAAATCCACTCCTCAATCCTTCATTGAAGAAACATATTTGGAAATGGAACTGAGGAAGTGACAATTGATGGAGAGACACTAAGAAAACCAATAAAAATCTACCTAAATTTTAGTTTATTTTCTTTGAGTTCTGTTTGAGTATGATTTGTTGATTGTGAATTTTATTTTATTTTGTTTTGTTTTGTTTTTGTTTAAGAGTTTTTTTGTGAGTTCACTTAATGATTCCATTTATATCAATTTTAATAACTAAAAAACAAGAAAATATGTATTCAAATGCTTTTTTATTTGATAAGTGGTTTACAAAGGTGTTGACAACTTCATTCCGAGTACTTTTGCCTTGATTTTGAAAGGAGCAGTTGTTTAAGCAGTTATAGCTTTGTCAACATCCTAATCATCCTCTATGCTTTCGATTATTTATCATTTACTTACTTACTTACTTACTTAGGTGGCCATTGCAACCCGTCGTCGGGTTTCGGCCGACCTCATCAGCTCTCGCCAGGCGCCTCTGCTTCGCGCGCGCCTTCTCCAATTGTTTTCACCAAGCGCGGTTAGGGCTTCCTCGACCTGGTCAATCCATCGGAGGCATGGTCTTCCTCGTCGTCGTCGTCCTTCGGCTTTCGATTCGAACACCTTTTTCGCTGGAGCATCGTCATCCATACGATGGACATGACCCAGCCAGCGTAGTCGCTGGATTGCTATACGCTGAACTATATCAATGTCGTCGTAGAGCTCATACAGTTCGTGGTTCATTCGAATGCGATAGTCGTCGCCAACTCGAATCGGACCGAAGATTTTGCGAAGAACTTTTCTCTCGAACACCCCAAGAGCGGCTGCGTCTGCTTGCGAGACAACCCATGCCTCAGCGCCATAGAGAAGCACAGGTATGACGAGCGTCTTGTAGAGTGTTAGTTTCGTCGATCGAGAGAGGGCTCTACATCGTAATTGCTTACCAAGCCCATAGTAGCACCTATTAGCAATCATTATTCTTCGCTTTATCTCCAGGCTGACATCGTTGTTGCTGTTAACGGCGGTGCCAAGGTAGGTGAATTCCTTGACCACTTCAAAATTATATTTGCCTGTTGAAACGTGAGAGCCTAGACGCCGCGCTCCCCTGCCTGCAGGCAACATATACTTCGTCTTGCCCTCGTTTACCGCCAAACCCACTTTGGCTGATTCCTTTTCGATAGCGGTGAAAGCAGCGGTGACATCTCTCTTGGTTCTGCCGATTATATCAATATCATCAGCATACGCAAGGAGCTGAACACCTTTGTAGAAAATGGTGCCATTGCGATGCACACCGGCCTTTCGTAGGATCCCTTCCATGATGATATTGAAGAGATCACAGGATAACGGGTCGCCTTGTCTGAAACCTCGTTCGGTATTAAAGGTTTCGGAGAGGTCATTTCCTACCTTAACGGAGCTGCATGTGTTGCTCAACGTCATCCTGCAGAGTCTTATCAACTTTGCAGGTATACCAAACTCAGACATTGTTGCGTATAGGCAATCCCGCCTCGGGCTATCAAACGCAGCTTTGTAATCGACAAAGAGATGATGCGTGTCGATTTGGTTTTCGTGGGTTTTTTCCAGGATTTGGCGCAATGTAAAAATCTGGTCTATGGTGGACTTACCAGGTCGAAAGCCACACTGATAAGGTCCAATCAGTGTTTTCATTTGCGGCTTAAGTCTTTCACACAGTACGCTCGAGAGGACCTTATATGCGATGGAAATAAGACTGATACCTCGGTAGTTGGCGCATATTGTTGGGTCTCCTTTCTTAAGTATGGGGCAAAGCACGCTGAGATTCCAATCGTCGGGCATGCTTTCCGCTAGCCATATTTTGCTGATGAGTTGATGCATGCACCTTGTCAATTCATCGCCGCCGGCTTTAAACAATTCAGCTGGCAGGCCGTCAGCACCCGCTGCTTTGTTGTTTTTGAGCCGCTGAATAGCAGCTCGAACCTCGTCATGGCTAGGTGTCGGGACTTCTATTCCATCATCGTCAATTGGTTGTATTGAACTGCATTCTCCTTGGGCGGAATTGGTGGGATCGTCGCCCGTAAGTAGACTGGAAAAATGCTGTCTCCACAATCTCAGTGCGCACTGCGTATCTGTAACCAGATCTCCATTCTCATCTCTGCAAGTGGATGCTCCGGGCTTGAAACCTTGGGTTAGACGCTTAACCTGTTGATAAAATTTTCGTGCATCCTTCCTGCCCTGGTACACTTCAATTTCCTCACGCTCGCGCTTTTCTTGCTCTCTTTTCTTGCGTCTGAAAAGGCGTCTCTCTTCCTTCCTCTTTTCGCGGTATTTTTCTCGCACGGCTCGCGTTGCAGCTGACTGCAGCGTCTTTTTATATGCGGCGTTCTTAGCTGCTGTCGCTTCGCGACACTCCTGGTCGTACCATTGGTTCCGAGGTTGTGGGCGCCGGAAACCAAGCACTTCTTCAGCGGCAGTGCGCATGGAGTGGGAGATGTGCGCCCAAAGTCCACCGGCGTCATCGGGTCGAGAGGTTGGTTGGTTGAGCTTAACCGAGAGTTGAGCGGAGTAGGCCTCAGCTGTCCGTTGTGATTGCAGCTTAGCGACGTCTAGCTTTCGTTGTATTCCTGTGCGTACGTTCTTGGCATTGCATAGTCGCATGCGGATCTTGGCTGCAACAAGAAAGTGGTCCGAGTCAATGTTGACTCCTCGAAATGTACGCACGTCCAGAACACTAGAAGCGTGCCTTCCGTCGATCACAACATGATCAATTTGGTTTCGTGTTTTTTGATCCGGGGACAGCCAGGTAGCCTTGTGGATGTCGAGGTGTTGGAATCTGGTGCTACTAACTACCATGTTTCGGGCCGCGGCGAAGTCGATCAGCCTTAGACCGTTGTTCGTAGTGGTCTCGTGAAGACTGAACTGACCGACAGTGGAGCCAAAAATGCCTTCTTTTCCGACCTTCGCGTTAAAATCACCGAGAACTATTTTTACGTCGTGGGCCGGACAGCGGTCGTACACGTTCTCAAGGCTCGCGTAGAAAGCATCCTTGGCGGCATCGTCCTTTTCCTCCGTCGGGGCGTGCGCGCAAATTAAGGTTACGTAGAAAAATTTCGCCTTGATGCGTATCGTCGCCAACCTCTCGTTCACGGGTGTGAAACGGGAAACAAGGTGGCGTAGTTTTCGTCTCACGACGAAACCGCATCCGAATTCGCGCTTCTCCGCATGGCAGCTGTAGTAGATATCGCAGTCTGCTCGTTTAGAGCAGTCTTGCCCTTTCCATCGCATCTCCTGGATGGCGGTGATGTCAGCCTTTATTTTTTCGAGGGCTTCCGCCAGTTGGATAGATGCACCTTCTCTATATAGAGTTCGGACATTCCAGGTGCATATCCGTAAATCATTGTCCGTTTTTCGTTTGCGGTGGTCGTCAACGTGTTTGGGGTTATCATCCGAGGCTGTTTTAGTTTTCATTGGGCGGTGTTAATGTGGCGGGACCCAAACCCTGCGCACATTCCAAGTTTAAGGTCTAGGAGAGACCTCTCAAGTTTAATGTCTAGAGAGAGACAAAGGGGCTTTTGGGCAAGATGCTTTTAAGGCGGCACCGACTCGCCTTGTCAGTGCCAGTTGCGGGCTTTGTGGGTTTTTTGTTCAAGACGCAGCGCTGCCCAGCACTACGTCCTTCCACACCCTAGCTGGTCACCCGCTGCATTGTCCAGGACCGCTCATTAGTTAAAAACCTATTCGCGGCTAACCTCCATATCTAGAGGCCGTCCACTATCCGCAACCTGTGACCTGTCCGGCGGCGTGCAGCTGGGCCTCCGCTGAATACCCTTATATTCACGGAACCGGATTATTTATCATTTAGTATGATTAAAATATGCAAAACAATGCAAGCATTTATAATTTTTGCCGATTTTGCTGGGGTGTAGCATAAAGGTCTTGGAAGAATTCCGAGTCTTTTTGTGGCATAAATTGTAGAGTTGTTGCGAATGATTCGATGTTATCGAAAACGGCGTCATCAACAATGACTAAAGAAGAATTCACTGTCGCCTAGAGGCCAGAAGTTACGTTATTCTCCTAAAAATTTACCACTCAAGTAATTTTGTAATTTTGAACAGCACCATATGTATGTGTAAATTAAAATTTTGTTGGTTAAAACTAATTGTTGATTTTCCGCTTGAAATAGTTGAAATATACATCAACTTATCGAAAGTTCGCTTAACACCCATCTTTGAAATCGGTAAAGCTCCTTGAATATCATTTCGCTTGCCACATTTTTGTGTCTTGGGAATCTTGCAGGGCTCTTCTATGTACAGCCTTTGCATATCTAATTGGAATAACCAACAAGTAGGTATATACTTCTTATATTTTTCTATTGTCTATTTACCTATACCTTTTTTGCATTCGTCCTAGAACAATTATATTTGATCGTGTATTATAATTTTGCATTGTTTCTGTTATAATTTAGGCTGTTTACTCACAGCACCTGTCAAATTGTATTCAGCTAGAAAATTTTTTTACATTCAGCATGTCTGTGTACACTGGAGCTTACTAAATCACTTGAATAAAAAAAGTGTAGACTGTGTGAGAATGAGTTTTTAAATTTTGTGTACACTACTTTTATTCACAAGTACAGAATAGAGTCCCTGATGATAAAAATAAGCTTAATGAATACAAAAAAATCAAAAAAGATGTAGAGACTTTAATAAAAAACAGCAAGCAGAAACACATAAATGAACAAATAATGGGTGTTTTTTTTAGGGGTTTGTTTTTCGAATAGAGATAAAACTGGCATTTTGTGGTCAAATCTGGCAACTCTAATGTCATTTATGTTCAGTTTGGTTTGCCATTTCATCATGAACAGGTTGACAAAAGAACAATGCTTGCAAATCGTGCAAATTTATTTCGAAAATAATGGTTCAGTTCGCGAAGTTTACCGCAAGCTCCGTCCATTTTATGGTCGACATAATCGTCCATCAGAGCAATTAATTCGGTTAACCATGGGTCGTTTTCGCACTACGTTTACTCTATGTGATAATACGCTTCCGCATAGACGTCAAACAGTGCGCATCGAAGAAACATTTGCCGCTGTAGAGCAAAATGTTGAAGAGGACCCGAATGAATCGATTCGCCACCGTGCACAGCAATTGGAGCTTTGTCCATCAACTTTATGGAAGATTTTGCGCAAAGATCTTGGCTTGCGACCTTACAAGATCCAGCTTGTGCAAGAATTAAAGCCGCGAGACCATGCAATGCGTCGTGATTTTGGTGTATGGGCCGAAAATGAGATTGATCACGTTGCTGATTTTCATCGCAAAATTTTGTTCAGTGATGAGGCTCATTTTTGGTTGAATGGCTACGTCAACAAGCAAAATTGCCGCATTTGGAGTGAAGAGAATCCACATGAGATCCTTGAGACGCCATTACATCCACAAAAACTGACTGTTTGGTGTGCTCTATGGGCTGGTGGAGTCATTGGGCCATACTTCTTCCGAAATAATGCTGGAGAGTCAGTTACCGTTAATGGAGACCGGTATAGAGCCATGATAACCGACTATTTTGTTCCCGAACTGGATGGCATGAATGTGGATGAGTTGTGGTTCCAACAAGACGGCGCTACATGCCACACAGCGCACGTCACAATCGATTTATTGAAGGAAACATTCGATGAGCGCATAATTTCGCGGAATGGACCTGTCAATTGGCCTCCAAGATCGTGTGATTTGACACCATTGGATTATTTTCTTTGGGGATATGTAAAGTCGCTCGTCTACACCAACAAACCAGAAACGTTAGGGGACTTGGAGGCCAACATTCGTGGCGTTATTGCCGACATATAGCCCCATATGCTCGAAAAAGTGGTTGAAAATTGGACCTGTAGAATTGGCTTTATTCGAGCCAGCCGCGGCGGCCACATGCCCGAAATCATATTTAAACATTAATGGCATAAAATTACCCTTCCAATAAAGCCAATTTGATGGACATTAAAACGATTTTCTTGTGTTTTATTTCAATTCGAAGTTCTATACCTCTAAAAAAAACACCCTGTAGCAAAATCTGGAAGTAACTCAAGACAGTTATGGTTATTAACACAACACTTAAGAATAAGGATGAAACAAAAAACAGCTCAAGCATAAGTTAAGAGCAGACAACTCAAAACAAAAAAATAATTGCAAACAAGTTTAATAAATACTTTAATGAAGCAGCAACAAATTGAGCAAAAAATGCCATAACAACAAATACAGCTACACCGAATATAGCCACCATGAAATACAAAATATCATTACAAAACTTAATAGCAATGCGGCAAAAGGAGTGGATGGAATATCTGTTAAGGATATCAAACTATTGCTACCAACAATCTCATCGATTCTTGTCAATATGGTGAACAAATGTTTCACAACTAGAATTTTCCCAAACTGTCTAAAAAAAGCCACTATATCACCAATTTATAAGAAGGTTAAAAAAGAAAACTGCGAAAACTACAGACCAATCTCAGTATTGAATGCATTTAGCAAAGTGTTCGAAAAAGCGATTGATAGTAGAATCGAAGGCTTCATCAACACAACAATAGGATTCGACAAAAATCAGTTCGGTTTCCTGGCGAGTAGCGGTACTGAGTCGGTGATAACATCATCGATGGAAAAAATATACGACGCACCGGATGAAAAGAAATTAGTTGCAGCAACATTTATAGATCTCTCAAAAGCATTTGACCTTGTTGATCATGCAAAATTACTTATGGCATCATTTTATAAATCACCGTGATGAAACGCAACGCTAACGCGGCGCATCACTTGGATTAAAAATTTGCATTTTATTAATCACTACGTTATTGCGTTAGCTATGTTACGTTACCACGGTGAACTGTCAGTCAACAACAGTTTAGGGTTGTCACATGTAAAATAAAACTAGCATCATTATTGCAAATCTTTGAAATATTTAAGATTCACCAAATTCTGACTTGTTGGCAACCATATCAGCTGTTCTCTTCAGCCATGATTAAATTGAAATTGCAATATAAACGCCAAACACTGGCGTACCATTGGTTACCTGCGGTAGTTTTTTTATTTCTTTTAGCAACATTTCGAACGGTTGGTTCATTGTTGCTGTCTTAAACCTATATTCAAACGATATATGTAAACATTAAAGAATATATGAGTGAAACAAACAGTTATGACCCTTTCAATGCCAACTTATTCGTTCTAACGGCAGCTCAAGAGCAAGTGATGAAAGTGACAGTTCAAGTGAACAAATTTCAAATGCAGCGTTTTATAAATGCTAACTTTGTACTGTTTTCACTACGCTATTGCGTAACTCAACGCTGAAGATCACGGCGTGAAGCGTTGCGTTTTATAAATTGCTAATTTCAACAACTTGTTTCAAATTTCAATGAAACGCATAAGAAATAATAGCTGCATTCGATTCGCCAGTGCTCAACTCAACTACGAAGAAAACGGCTACTCACTTAGCTGTTACTTACTGCATAGTTGGCAACACTTTTGTTTTTACAGACCACATAAAGTCTGCCAAAAAATTAATTTTGTTTTTGTACTCACATTACATTTTGACAGAATCTATTACTTTTACCTTATTCCGTACACAAACCAACTAAAAAATAAGAAACTGGCAACGCAACTTTACTCAACTCAACTGATAAGTGACCTACTCTATACTCAACTAGCTGTAGACTTTGTTGTTGTTTTCCCATACAAATTTTGAAATAAGCGACTTGAATTGAGTATAGGCTGGCGAATCGAACGCAGCTAATATAAAAATGATCCCCAAATCTGATGACGACTACCGCAAACGAAAAACTGACAATGATTTACGGATATGCACCTGGAACGTCCGAACCCTTAATTGGGATGGTGCCTCTATCCAACTGATAGATATCTTAGAAATATACAAAGCTGATATCACTGCAATCCAAGAAATGCAATGGAAGGAACAGGGTTGCTTACGGCAAGCATCCTGTGATATCTACTACAGCGGCCATGCGGAGAAGCACAAATTTGGATGCGGATTCGTGGTTGGCAAGCGACTACGGCATCATGTCCTGCGATTCACACCTGTGAACGAACGACTTGCCATAATCCGTGTCAAGGCAAGATTCTTCAATATAAGCCTGATTTGTGCGCACGCTCCGACAGAAGAGAAGGACGATGAGACCAAAGACAGCTTCTACGAGCGCCTTGAAGAGTCCTATGAGCGCAGCCCCCGCCACGACAAAAAAATCGTGCTTGGTGACTTCAACGCCAAGGTAGGAAAAGAAAATATCTTTGGTCCAACAGTCGGAAAGTTCAGCCTCCACGACAATACCTTCGATAACGGAATGAGGCTGATTGACTTTGCCGCAGCGCGAAACATGGTCGTTAGTAGCACTAGATTCAAGCATCTCGATATTCATAAAGCAACTTAGCTATCTCCTGATCAAAAGACGCGTAACCAAATTGATCACGTTTTGATTGACGGAAGGCACTCTTCCAGTTTTTTAGATGTACGCACGATCCGTGGTGCCAATATAGACTCGGATCATTATCTTGTCGCAGCCAAGATCCGTACACGCCTGTGCGCAATCCAGCACAGAGAAAGCTAGACGTCGAAAAGCTGCAATCAAAACAAACAGCCGAAGACTTCGCTACTCGACTCTCACTCCTGCTTCAAGAAAGTACTCCTCCGATCGACGATATATGCGCGCAGTGGAATCACATTTCCCACTCTATGCGTACGGCTGCCGAAGAGGTGATAGGCTATCACCGCCCTCGCCGAAACCAGTGGCACGACCAAGAGTGTCGCGACGCACATTGGAGTATTTCATTCCAATTTGTGTGATTAATTAAAAAAATCAAATCGAAGATGCCCAACCGTGATTGATATCGTTCGAAAGAGAATAGAATTCTACATCACTATGCGAAAGAATAATTGAAGAAAAGTCAACGGTGTCCGTGCTCTGCGATTGCAAAGTTGACGTTTTCTTTACTTTCGGTGCGCGCATAGTAAAAAACACAAAAGTTTTCTTGTTTCCAAGTGATTTTTCTTGAAAAAATTAATTAAGTATAATATTTTGAGCAATCGGATCTTCTACCTCGGGTATTTTTGAAACGTCAAATGAAATATTTTAGTACAAAAAGTGTCTGCTCGTATTTTTAATGTTGTTTTCCGTGCAGGCTTATAAAATGTGTGTTTTTAGACATAAATGTAAGCATATACGTATATAAGTTGTGAATACCACTCAATTCAGTGGAAGTCTATTTTTTTTTTTGAAACAACAAATATAAGTGATATGTTAACAAAAAAAAAGTTTGCAGATTTTCTGCGGTTCTTAAGAAAAATATTATTTTTTGTATGCCCATGCAATTGAAATACATACATATCCGTGAGTCCATGTCAAAACGCCCACGTTTCTGAAATCACTATTTTTGAAAATTTTTAAACACTCTGGGTTGATAGTTCTCCTAAAACGTATTATATCTGCATACTTTGTTTTTTAATTTTTTTATTTCTTTTTAAAAGTTATACACTGTAAAAAATTTCAAAATATATTTAAAATACAATTAGTGCATGTATTCAAACAGCTGTAACTTCGAAACCGTAAGTCGTACAGAAAAAAATCTGGAATGTATCTTAAAGATCTTGAATGAGTCTTTCTTGTCGTATACTCTTTTTTGACTCGTTTTATGAAATTTTTTTAATTTTTTTAGTCTGAAGTGTTGTGTCACATTTTTCATGGTGATCGCAGTAAAATTTTCAGCTTTTGAACATAGTGTCGTTATAATACATCAACTCTTAAGGTTTATACTAAATTTTAGCTTAAGATTCCAACAATTGCTATTTTTGACGATTTTTTAAAAAAATGCCTGCAAAAGATTTCTTACTTTTTTACCGAAAATTTCAAATACCTTCATATATAAAATTCTTTTGTACATGGCTATGTCACTGAAATCCTAATAAACGGCTGGACCGATTTTGATGAAATTTGGTGTGTGTGTGCGGCTGGGTCTGTAGATGGTTTAGGTTTAAAGGTTAGGTTTAAAGGTTAGGTTTAAAGGTTAGGTTTAAACCCGGTAGGTGGAGCTGTGGCAGTGTTTAAAGAGGTATTCGAGAGTATAACTCAGAAACGAATTGAGAAATTGACATGATTCTTTGAAATAAAGTTGTGCTGGAGCTATAATACTAAGCAGTAGTTGACCGTTGCAATATACCTGATTTTACTCGGGCGAAAAAATTTAAAATTTTGATATTTATTTGATTTTTGTTTATTTTGTTTATTTTTATTCATTTTGTATTTGTGTAGTTTTTTTTTTGCTTAAATATTAATAGTATAGTAAATTGATATGGAATCATCGATATATGCAAGTAAAAGAACGGAAACTTAAAATGTGTACATCAAGTTAGTGTTACTATTGTTGTTGTTGCTGTTTTTGTTATTTGTTTTGTTTTCTTTTATTTGTATAATAAAATAATAAACGCAGTTAGTGATATTTTATACATGGACCGGAAATAGTCTCTCATGCATTGTTGTCAATAGGTCAATTGCCCGAAGAGGCTCAGGAGACTCGAAACAAATACTTCAAATGCTTCAGGGACGATTTCGCTCGAAAATATAGTAGGCCGAAGACTAATGAAGACATTTTCAAGAGGTTTTTGATCACTTCAGATCCTTTAATATGTTCAAAAAGAAAGCTGCCAAAGAAAAAATTTCAAACTTTGCCTAAAGCAGCTTTGGAGCTCCTCAAATCCAAATCCCAATCAAAGATGAAAGAAAGAAGAAGATGATGATAATGATGTTTTTGTCTATGACTCAATGTAAGATGACTAATAATATAAAAAACTTAAACAAGTCAACAACCGCTCTATATTTTTATATTGCATATGTATTTCATTAATATTGAGAACAAAAATAAAGTTCCATTAAAGTTAGTGGTTTTATGACGATTTTTATAGTTTCTAATTGTTTGTTAACTAAAAAAATATAAATTCCGTTACTGAGACGCTTGGTTGATTTGATCACACTTTTTGCTATCAATTACCCCACAGTGCGACGCCACTGCAGAAAAAGACGCCGCCTACAAAGCCACCCTGCAGTCGGTTGTAATGCGTGCTGCTAAAGAGCGATACAAAGAGAAGAGGAGGGAAGAGAGACGCACTTTCAGGCGAAAGAAAAGGGAAGCAGAAATAGGTGAGTGCGAGAAAATTGAGATGCATGGTGACAGGAATGAGGTCCGCAAATTTTTCAAAAAAATAAGACGCCTGGCCGATGGTTTCAAGACCGGGGCCTCTTCCTGCAGAGATGAAAATGGGAATCTAGTGACAGATATCCAGAGACACTGATGATGTGGAGGGAACACTTCTCTTGGCTTCTGAATGGTGACGACGACAACAATCGCGCCAATAGAGATGATATCCCGGAAACCCCAATTGTGGACGACAGCATTGAAGTTCCGCTGCCCGACCATAGTGAAGTCTTGAAAGCTATAGCTCGGCTTAAAAACAACAAAGCCGCAGGAGCCGATGGCTTACCTGCTGAGCTCTTCAAGAATGGAGGCGAAGCTCTATTTAAATGCATTCATGAGCTTCTATGCAGAATATGGTCGGAAGAATGTATTCCAAACGATTGGAACCTCAGTGTGCTCTGCCCAATCCACAAGAAAGGCGATCCCACAATTTGCGCCAACTACCGTGGGATAAGCCTTCTTAATATCGCATATAAGGTCCTGTCGAGCGTACTATGTGAAAGACTGAAGCCCATCGTAAACCAGCTGATTGGACCTTATCAGTGTGGCTTCAGACCTGGCAAATCCACCATAGACCAGATATTTACGCTACGACAAATCTTGGAGAAGACCCTAGAAAAACAAATCGACACACACCATCTTTTTGTCGATTATAAAGCCGCCTTCGAGAGTCCAATAAGGAATCATCTATAGTCCACCATGTCTGAATTTGGTATTCCTGCAAAGCTCATCCGTCTTTGCAGAATGACACTGAGCAACACCAGCAGCACAGTTAAAATCGGGAAGGATCTCACTCCTCCGTTCGATACCAAACGAGGTTTCAGACAAGGTGATTCCTTATCGTGCGACTTTTTCAACCTGATGATGGAGAAGATCATCCCAGCTGCTGATTTGAGACGCAGCGGCACGATATTCTACAAAAGTATTATGCTGCTGGCGTATGCTGATGATATTGATATCATTGGCCATAATACGCGCGAAGTCAGCGCAGCATTCTCCAGATTAGCGAAAGAGTCGAGTCGAATGGGTCTTGCAGTGAATGCAGATAAGACGAAATACCTAGTGTCAACAAATAAACAGTCCCAGCGTCTTGGAAACCACGTCACTGTTGACAACATCTCCTTCGAGGTTGTTAAGGACTTCGTCTACCTGGGATCCAGTGTTAACGTTTTCAACGATGTCAGTATTGAGATACAGCGAAGGATAACTCTTGCCAACAGGTGTTACTTTGGGCTGAGTAGGCAATTGAGAAGCAGAGCCCTCTCTCGACGAACAAAACTCACGCTCTATAAGTCACTAATCATGCCCGTCCTATTATATGCAGTACAAACCTGGACGTTGAGCAGTTCTGATGAAAAGACTCTGGGAGCCTTCGAGAGAAACATCCTTCGTAAAATCTTCGGTCCAATCTGGGTCAATGGCGAGTACCGAATTCGACATAGTTGACATCGACATAGTTAAGTGCATTAAAATCGAGCGGCTTCGCTATCTAGGTCATGTTGAGCGAATGGAAAACGACGCTCCAGCGAAAAAAATATTCGATTCGGTGCCCGGTGGTGGGCAACGCAGAAGAGGACGCCCACATCTTCGTTGGAAGGATCAGATGTTGGATAACCTGACCACGCTTGGTGTTTCCAACTGGCGCCAGCAAGCGCAGAACAGAAATGGCTGGCGCAATTTCTTATACGAGGCCAAAACCGACTTACGGTTGTAAGCGCCAGATAAGTAAGTAAGTAAGTAATTGCAACAACGCAGCGTGAAGTGATGTGCAAGGATTTATAAAATGATGCTATTAATACTCTAAGTATTGGGTATACGAGGAGTACCTAACAAGTTGATACAAAGTTATCTCAACAACAGGCCTCATATTGTAAGAATGGATGGCGAATGTAGTGAAGAGCTCACAAGTGTAATTGGAGTAACTCAAGGATCGATTCTGTGCCCAAGACTTTATTTATTATATATAAATAACATAAAATATTGCAAATTTAATTCAGTCTATAACATTTATGCCGATGATACAAATTTGATAACAACAGCAAGAACAGAAAAAGAATTAGAAGACAGCATAAACCATGACATAAGCATGACAGCATGAACCAAAAATATGAGCATCATATAAAAGAAATAAAAAATTCTATTCTACCTATAATACACGCGGTAAAAAGACTTGGCGTACTTGAAAAAAAAAAACAGCCAAACTTATATACACGGGATACATTCTTTCCAAAATTCGGTACAACATATGCACTTGGAGCCAAAGTCACAAATTTCAAGTAGAGCAAATTGGAAGGCGGATGAATAAGTCAATCAGAGTCCTATATAACCAAAATACAACAATTTCAACAAAAGATTTATATAAAAATACACAACAAATGGACATCAACCAGCTGATTTATGTAGAAAAATTTAAATATATTTACAAAGTAAAGAACTGTGTATTTACAAAGATTAAGGTATTTTGCATAGTCTGTTAGACTATAAAGAATATGACAACGACATTGCAGAAATAGTCCTGACTAAATTTTCGAACCATTTGTGGTACTGTTGGGTGTTTTTTTTAGAGGTATAGAACTTCGAATTGAAATAAAACACAAGAAAATCGTTTTAATGTCCATCAATTGGGCTTTATTGGAAGGATAATTTTATGCCATTAATGTTTAAATATGATTTCGGGCATGTGGCCGCCGCGGCTGGCTCGAATAAATCCAATTCTACAGGTCCAATTTTCAACCACTTTTTCTAGCATATGGGGCCGTATGTCGGCAATAACGGCACGAATGTTGGCCTCCAAGTCCCCTAACGTTTCTGGTTTGTTGGCGTAGACGAGCGACTTCACATATCCCCAAAGAAAATAATCCAATGGTGTCAAATCACACGATCTTGGTGGCCAATTGACAGGACCATTCCGCGAAATTATGCGCTCATCGAATGTTTCCTTCAATAAATCGATTGTGACGTGCGCTGTGTGGCATGTAGCGCCGCACACTGTGTCCACCGCGGCAATAAATCAATTTGGTCAATCTCTCCGATTTTGATGATTTTTGCACAGCTTGTTAAAAAATATCTAAAGTTCATGTCTGAAAAATTTCATGCAAATATCTCCATTGGTTTTCTGTCCAGAGCAGCGCAAAGTTGATGTATGTGAACAAGTGTCAAATGTGATAGTTTTCTATGTCATATTCAATAGCTTGTTGCATATAAACTATACATCGAATGTACCTTATAAGTATTTTTTCTCTTAAAATAGACATTAAGCATTATGTAAATTAAAAAAAAAAATTTTTTAATTTGACAAGAAAATTTTTTTTTAACAATATATTTTGAACCAAAAAAATCAACATTTATGATTTTCCGGTAGACTTTTAGTTGTGTGCGAAGCAGTGCGACACATGGAGTCATATACCAAATTAAAGCTGAGAATCTCAGCTACCAGGTTATTAAAAAAAAACCTGCTCATTTTTGCGACTCGAAAAAACAATGAAAAACCAAAAAATGACAGTGCAAAAAACCCTGCTTATGCGTTATTTTGCGCGTGCAAAAACAACTGCGCATTATTTCTTTCTTTGCTACTCGTTGTTGTTTTGCATATGTTCATCTCTATCACTTTAATTATGTACATATTTATTCTTTATATAATGTTCATAAAAAACCTTTTTTTACTGTAAACATGAAATCTTTATAGTTCTAAGATATTCGTTTTGTTTGAATTTTCAAATGTACTTATAATTATCAATAAGACTCAAATAAAATTGATTCGATTTGATTTGTATTTATTCTTTGTCATATATATAGCACATGTTTTAGCCTAAGAACAATTAAACGTATTTATTTTATTATTTTAAGAAGAACAAGAACTTATATGCTGGTTTACCTATTTTTTGAACTTATGGTATTGATTGATATTGTTGGTGTTCTTTTTGCGATTCGAGAGCTAGAGTTTTCTCAAAGGTCAAGCGTTAGAAAGCGAGTCGAGGACGATTTAAGAATTATAGCATTCTCGACAGAAACGGGTGTTAGTTCTCAAATCCAAAAATTCAATTTTCTCGATAATAAATTGAGCGTTACAAAATTCATTTCAAATTTATTTTGCAGTTCATTTCAGTCGTATTTAAAAAAAAAAAAAAAGGTTGCGCTGGGATTCGAACCCGCGACCTCTGGAATGGGAGAGTAGCGTGCCATCCACTGCACCACCGATACTAATAAAACAAAAAGAAATTTAAAATATATTGCCTAGACACGGCGAAATTGTACATTGATTTGTATGGATGGTACTACATGCCCATCACAGTGCATAAAGTTTTGATACATGGTAGCAAAATTGTATCTGAGGCCATTCTACCTATAGGTAGGTTAAATATACAATTTATTTCATACATTTTAAATTAACATATGGTTTATTTTTCAAAGGAATGCTATCAGAAGAAGCGCAGGAAGCGAGGAACAAAGATTACAGAAGTTATAGGTTATATCACTCGCGCAAAACTGGGCGCTGCGCTACTAACCAAGACGTAATGCATCATTTGCTGATATCCTCCGACCCATATATCAATTCATTGAGAACGAAACTGAAGCTTAAAAAATTAGATTATCACGAAGATGTGAAAAACTTGTTAATAAATGAAATAGAGTGAACTGTAAAATTTTTTTTATTGGAGTTGTATGGGGGGTGGGCGTAAAAGTGGACAGATTTTCTTCATATATTCAAAACAGCATTTAATAGATGTTATATACATTTTTGCGAAAAATAACCATTCTAGTTACAAATTTACAGAAGATATGGCCTTTTTTTAAATATTAGTTGTATGGGAGGTGGGCGTAAAAATGGGCGGATCAAGTTCATATTTTCAGGAGCAAATTCTACAATTATAATATTAACGTTCTGTGAAAATTGAGTTGATATATTTAAAATCATGGAAGTTAGGCCACATTTTCTATTTAAGTTGTATGGGAGGTGGGCGTAAAAGTGGGCGTATTTTTGTAAAAAATAAATTACAATTCTTAAAAAAATTTTAAAAAAATGTGTGCAAAATTTCATGAAGCTACGCCTCCTCCCTGATTTAAGACCGCCAAATACACTACACGGACACAGTGTGCGCCGTCTTGTTGGAACCACAACTCATCCACATTCATGCCATCCAATTCGGGAACAAAATAGTCGGTTATCATGGCTCTATACCGGTCTCCATTAACGGTAACTGACTCTCCAGCATTATTTCGGAAGAAGTATGGCCCAATGACTCCACCAGCCCATAGAGCTCACCAAACAGTCAGCTTTTGTGGATGTAATGGCGTCTCAAGGATCTCATGTGTATTCTCTTCACTCCAAATGCGGCAATTTTGCTTGTTGACGTAGCCATTCAACCAAAAATGAGCCTCATCACTGAACAAAATTTTGCGATGAAAATCAGCATCGAGATCAATCTCATTTTCGGCCCATACACCAAAATCACGACGCATTGCATGGTCTCGCGGCTTTAATTCTTGCACAAGCTGGATCTTGTAAGGTCGCAAGCCAAGATCTTTGCGCAAAATCTTCCATAAAGTTGATGGATAAAGCTCCAATTGCTGTGCACGGTGGCGAATCGATTCATTCGGGGCCTCTTCAACATTTTGCTCTACAGCGGCAATTGTTTCTTTGGTGCGCACTGTTCGACGTCTCTGCGGATGCGTATTATCACATAGAGTAAACGTAGTGCGAAAACGACCCATGGTTAACCGAATTAATTGTTCTGATGGACGATTATGTCGACCATAAAATGGACGGAGCTTGCGGTAAACTTCGCGAACTGAACCATTATTTTCTAAATAAATTTGCACGATTTGCAAGCGTTGTTCTTTTGTCAACCTGTTCATGATGAAATGGCAAACCAAACTGAACATAAATGACATTAGAGTTGCCAGATTTGACCACAAAATGCCAGTTTTATCTCTATTCGAAAAACAAACCCCTAAAAAAAACACCCTATATAAAAATGAATCTTGGTTTGTTCGACCACTTAAAACTTGAAAACTACTGGACCAAATTGGATACTTCCTGGTGTGAGTTTGTTCGTAATTGTTCCGCGAAGGTTTTGGAAAAAATTCACGGAACATTGGACAAGGGGGCGTGGCACCTCCCATACAACCCAAATCTACGGTAGCAAATAGCTCTGAAGTTATAGGTCGCATAGCATCGGAATTCGGTGTTCTATCTCTATTTACAAGAGCCGTTTCACAGGTAAAATTTTATGGGCGTTGAATGTGGGGCGTGGCACTTTTTCAGCCGACCAAATTTTCGGTATAACTTTCAAGCTATAAGTCACACAATAATGAAACTCGATTAGAACGTTCTATTTAGTCGTGTCTTTCGACTGGCAAAATTGAGCCAGTATAGGCCAAAGGGGTGTGGCACCGCCCATACAATTAAAATTTATGATATCGAATAGCTTTGGAACTAAATGCCGTATAATAATAAAATTCAGTATGGAGTTGCCACTTGGTGATATATTTCTACTATAAAACTGGGATGGGCTTTGAAAAAGGGGTGTGGCTCCGCCCATACACTTTAAATTTTTGATATCAGATAGCTTTGGAACTAAATGTCGTTTAACAACGAAATTCAGTATGGAATTACTATTGGGTGATATTCTTCTACTAGAAAACTAAGACGTCATTGAACAAGGGGGTGTGGCTCCGCCCATACAAGCCAAATTTGCGATATCGAATAACTTTGGAATTATAAGTAGCATAGCCTCGAAATTTGGTTATCAATTTCCACGAGTCTTTCCAGTTAGATATAGAGATAGAGATCGAGATCGAGATAGAGATAGAGATAGAGATAGAGATAGAGATAGAGATAGAGTTAGAGATAAAGATAGAGATAGAGATAGAGATAGAGATAGAGATAGAGATAGAGATAGAGATAGAGATAGAGATAGAGATAGAGATAGAGATAGAGATAGAGATAGAGATAGAGATAGAGATAGAGATAGAGATAGAGATAGAGATAGAGATAGAGATAGAGATAGAGATAGAGATAGAGATAGAGATAGAGATAGAGATAGAGATAGAGATAGAGATAGAGATAGAGATAGATATAGAGATAGAGATAGAGATAGAGATAGAGATAGAGATAGAGATAGAGATAGAGATAGAGATAGAGATAGAGATAGAGATAGAGATAGAGATAGAGATAGAGATAGAGATAGAGATAGAGATAGAGATAGAGATAGAGATAGAGATAGAGATAGAGATAGAGATAGAGATAGAGATAGAGATAGAGATAGAGATAGAGATAGAGATAGAGATAGAGATAGAGATAGAGATAGAGATAGAGAAAGAGATTGAAATTGAAATTGAGATTGAGATTGAGATTGAGATTGAGACTGAGTTTGAGATTCAGATAGAGATAGAAATTATTTCCGCTACGACAGCAACGCGTCGGGTACCAGCTAGTTTAATATAAAAACAGATTTTTTTAAGACAACATCCAAACACCTGGCCTCAAAATAATGACTTCCAAGAAGGATTGAAAATTGTCAAAACATTAAAAGTAGTTAATGATATGGCTGAGCGTGGTGTTAAATTAATAACCGATTTTAACAACCTTCTGACAAAAGATAAAGACCAAAAGCAATATGTGCTGCAAGTTGTAAGCAAATGCCGATCATTATATCCGGACGTTTAAAAAACTACCTTAACAAAACCTCAAGAATAGATTAGATAACTATGTAAAATTATCAACTCATCTAGGTAATACGTCTGTACCTTTTCTATATCTGTTTGTATGTATTATATACCTGATTTTTATATTTTAAAATAAAAAATGTCATTAGACTTATCAGTAGTACTTGCTTTTTTTTATTATATTTCTACTTCAAACTAAAAAGCTCCATATGTCAGCTTTTTGGCCAAAAATTTGGATTTTTTCAAAATTTGAGCGACGAGCGGCACAGCGCGGCTTAACGTCGTTTAATCGAGCTCAAATTTCGGCTATCTCAATATCTGGAAAGGGGAATCGTTTTGTGGGGTCCATACGAACAAGACTCCGACATTTTTTTTCACCTCTATGAGATCCGGTCACCCTAGTGTGTTCATATAATATTTTTTTAATTTGAGGTCTAGGTGTTAAGATATGGGATTCACCAAATTGACGGAAGGGTTTTTTGAAATTTTATTTTCATATGGATGATAATTACTATAAAATAAAAAATGTAATTTATTTTATAGGAAATTTACTGCTCTTTCTGATTTTCTAATCAGTTTTGAAATTTTAATGTTTTTTCCAGTTTAAAATATTTTTTCAACAACTTCGACCGTTTTGATTTCAATATTTTTAACGGCAAAATAAAATTTAATATTTTACAATTTTACCATAAAAATTTCAGAATGGGATCTAAATAAATTTAAGAGATAAATCAATTAGAGTACGAATATGCCATATTGGGTACTTGTTAAAGTTGGCTGGTTTGTGCAAAAACAGTCAAAACTACATAGTAAACTTGATGTGAGGTCAATGTAAAGTTTCGAAGGGTACACTAGGAACTTCCATGCCATAAAGCTCACATTCTTTAGTCATCGGTTCTCGGCTGAAACAACAGTTTATACATGCTTTCAAATAATTTTTAACGAAGTTACGAGCTCTTGGAAACCAAAAATTTTTTAAGAAGACGGTTAAGTGTGCCATCTACTCCTGGGTGACCGGCATCATCAACAACTTTCTAGTTGCTTAACATCGATCATAGGTTAAGTCAAAATATGTAAACAAAAGCTTTCTATAATACTAACAACAAAATTTTTGCATAAAAAAAAAATATAAGAACTCTTATTGAACAATGCCGATTAAAGAGATGTAAGTTCTTCAAATTGACACATTTTTGTCAATGAAATATGTGTTTTGTTTTTTTTTTATTCAAGGTACTCCATTGAGTCACACTCTATTTGGTAAATAGGTACTAAAATTCTTAAATGCTTACATAGATTTTGCTATTTTACAATATATTACTATACAAATCGTATATACACAATATTATAAATTAAAGTAAATATTTACATTTTTCATAAAATGGCTTATAAGTTTAAAATGTTTTTTCTCTTTAATCGGTTTGTAGAGGGAGCTTGTAACAATGCTACAGCTAGAGGATTGGGATGAACTTGTAACCTGGCTTTATATCTTTCGCTATACTTTTTTATTTCATCTTTCACGGTATATATTTTGAGATCCCTATGAAGAGTGTAGTTTGACACGTACCAAGGAGCCTTGACCATCAATCTTAAAGTTTTTGACTGAAAGCGCTGTATTATTTCAACATTTGAATTGCTTGCCGTTCCCCATATTTGAATTGCATAAGTCCAAATAGGTTTAATTATGGTTTTGTAAATTAATATTTTGTTCTCAAGTGAAAGAACTGATTTCTGACCCAGAAGCCAATAGAGGCTCCTTAATTTAAAATTCATCTGTTCCCTTTTCGCCTTTATATGATATTTCCAGGTGAGTCTTCTATCAATGTGTAGACCAAGGTACTTAAACTGATCACTTACAGGTATAGGTGTATTGAAAATTTTTATAGGAGGACAATCTCCTTTTCTAAGAGCAAAACTAACGTAAACAGATTTGTCGGAATTGACTTTAATGTTCCACATCTTTAGCCAGGCTTCGAGCTGAATTAAATAATTTTGTAGTATGGCAGAACATTCAGAGGGTGATTCGTTTAAAGTTAAGACTGCAGTGTCATCAGCAAATATTGCTATGGTAATATTATTATTTTTTGGTATATCCGCTGTAAAGATTGAGTACAGTATTGGCCCTAAAACGCTTCCTTGTGGCACTCCTGATTTAATTTCATAAATATTTGAATGGTCATTACCAACCCTAACATAAAATTGTCTATTTTTTAAATAAGACTTAAGCAGAAAGAAAAAAGGTGCAGGCAAATATTTTTTTAATTTATATAGCAGCCCGGCGTGCCAGACTTTATCAAATGCTTGTTGCACATCAATGAATACCCCTGAACAGTATTCTTTTTGCTCCAGCGCCAAATTTATTTTATTATATACTCTATGGCATTGCTCAGGAGTTCCATGATTTTTGCGAAATCCATACTGTTGGTCAGGTATTATTTTTAAATTTTCCAATATTGGCATCAGTCTTCGTAAAAGAATTCTTTCAAACACTTTAGAGAAAGCGACAAATAAACTAATAGGACGATAAGAGTTCACTAAGTTTTCTGGTTTCTTTGGTTTAATTATCATAATTATTTCTGCACATTTTCAGGCTGTTGGAAAGTGCTGAAGCCTTAGTATGGCATTGAATATAATTGTAAGTCCTCGAATAGACTTCTCTGTTAAGTGCTTTAGTACCATATTGTCTATTTGATCGTAGCCTGGGCTTTTTTTGTTGCTACATTTTGCCAATTCTTCTTTCACTTCTGAAAAAAGAATACGCCTTATTGGAAAATCCATTTGACATGGAGTATCCAAAAAGTGCATTACTTCTCTTTCATCAGAAGCATCAATGTATTTAAATGGGGTGAACACTTCCTTTAGATACTTAGCGAATGCCTCAGCCTTATTTACATCGGACCTATGCCATGAATTGCTGGAGTCTTTAATTGGGACCTTCCTAATTTTTGGCCGTTTGAGATATTTTGTAGCATTCCACAAACTTTCTGAACGTTTAGCGTTAGGGCTAAGGTTGCATAAAAAGGATTCTAAGGAGTTATTTTTAAATTCTTTAAACCTTGCCTTTAAATTTTTAGTAGCTCTGTTTAATAATAGTTTGTCATATGGATGTTGGGTTCTTTGCCATACTTTTCTTAATTCTCGTTTTTCAGTAATTAAGTTTCTGATTTCCGAAAGGACATACGCGTTTCTCGCTACATAAGTATCTTGTGGAGTTGATATAAAACCTGCTTCTACAATAGTGTTGTTGAATTTCTCAACAAACTCATCTAATTGGCCAGTTGTACTTAAATTTACATTGAGATCAATTTTATTGTTCTGCTGAAATATAGGGTATGATTGGGTATGAGTATGATTGAATTACTGCAATTAAAGGTGAATGATCGGAACTTTGTTCGAAATTTTCTTCAATTTTCAATAAATTACTAGATATGCCTGAGTATACAATAAAATCTAATAGGTCCGGGATTTTCGCAGGGTCTGTTGGCCAGTAGGTTGGCATACCAGTCGAAAGAACTGTCAAATTTTTATTCATGACACATTTGAATAGTTCATTTCCTTTTGGGTTATTTGAGCGGGAGCCCCACCAAGAATGTTTGGCATTGAAATCTCCTCCAAGAATAAATGTTGATCCGATTTCGTTAAACATATTTTCATATTCAAAGCAACTAATTTTATGCCTGGGAGGAAAGTAACCAGCTCCAATTACTATAGAACGTATGTTTGTATCGATTTTTACGCATGAAATTTGCATCGAAGGCAAACATATTTCTTTCATTGGTTCGTATTTAATTTTCATTTTGATGATTACCGCTGACCCACCTCGGGCTCGTCCCCCAGGGTGATTACAAATTACTATATCGTAGCCTCTTATTTTATAAAAAGATCTTTGTGACAATGAGTTTCAGAAACTAAAAATATGTCTATTGAATTTTTAATGAGAAATGTTTCGATTTCATTAATATGGTTGACAATGCCGTTGGCATTCCAAATTGCTATTCGTAAATCTAATTGCATACTTTGTTTAATAAGCTATTAATTATAGCTAACAAATTGTTTAATTAAAGTAAATTTAGAAAAACAACAATAGTTAAAATCAAAACAAAACTCAAAATTCATTGATAATACAAACAAAACAAATAATGAAATATTAAGACGGCAATAAAGAGAGCTAGAACAAATTCAAATCAAAACAAAAATAACAAAAGTTGAAGTAAATTTAGCAAAACAAAAGAAAAGAAAAATAAGAAAAGCGTGGTGAAGAAAAACAAAATTAATGTATAATCAAAACAAAACACATAATTCATTGACAAAAATGTGTCAATTTGAAGAACTTAGATCTCTTTAATCGGCATTGTTAAATAAGAGTTTTTATATTTTTTTTTTGTATGCAAAAATTTTGTTGTTAGTATTATAGAAAGCTTTTGTTTACATATTTTGACTTAACCTATGATCGATGTTAAGCAACTAGAAAGTTGTTAATAAGAATTAAATAATAATATTAAGTGATTTTGAAAGAAAAATATAAACCATTAAAATGAATTTTGAAAAATGAATAAATTGTTGAAATTTATGAAAATGTTTCCTTAAAGTTTAATTAAATTTCTACAATAGGGCAAGGACCAATGAGGTAGAAGGGTAAGCTTGTCATGACGAGGGCTCACGAGGATTATGATATCGTGAGTAGGATAGGCGGGTACAGACGAGAAAGGAACATAACACCTTTTCCTTTCCACTGTTATAATCACCCCTGGGGAATGTCTGTGGGTAAGTAATAGAGTAGTTTCAGTGTGTTTTATTCATTTTAATCTTTTTTTTTTGGGTTTTGTCAACTGTTTCCCTGTACCATATCTGCACCTTTTATTTATTTTTGTAACCGGCTGTGTTTCAGTGACTTGAAGCAAAAACCCCCCCTTTTCCCTGAGCTACGCTGAAGCAGAGCTATGTGTGCAGATTCGCTTCAAGTTCACAGATCTTGGCTAGTTTACTATCTTGGCCAAGAACAGTCAAGTTGTACGTTACAGAAGAATTTGGCGCCCAACGCGGGGCTCTCTCAGGTTAGCTCTCTCAGGTTAACTCTCTCAGGTTTACTCTCTCTAGGTCCTCTCGTCTACGGATTTTTACTTTAATTTTCAATCTTGAGAGTACACTTAGATACAAGGTTTTTTTTTTCTGACCTTCTGAGCCAAATGTTTGCTTCATTCCTTTACTCCTTACCCTCTCCTTCACCTTATAAGTTAGACATGACTTCACTCATTCTTTAATTTATTGTTTTTTTCTCTTATGTAGTTATTTGGATTTCTTTGTGGAATTGCAGTTAATCTTAAGATTTATCTTGGATTCTGACCTAAAGAAAAACCAAGCATTATGTTTCAGGTACTCCATAGTTTTTTTTTTGCATAAAATATAAATTTTCACATTAAATGCGCTCAAATGAATGATTTCAGAAAAAGATGGCTGGATATTTAAATATTAGTTTTAACCGATACTTTTACCGAATTTATTTCTGTGAATTGTACATCTGAGTGGCTAAATATATTTTCGCCTTTTCCGTGCTTAGAGACTTTTTCTTTGTTTGGATTATTTCGAAGTATACTCGCATGGATAAGGATGATACCTTTTCTTAATTTTTTTTGTAGCACGGATATTCTATTAGATGGTGATCCATGATAACCTTACCTCCTCAATGTTCCTATGTAAGACCCAGAATTATTGTAGAATATATTTCTTAAAAAAATTAAATCTTGAAAATTGTTGTTGAAAATATTTAATATCAACTTAATAAATAGTTTTAGAGAGCTTTTTAGGCTTGTGTGTGTTGCTTTTATTTTGTAAAAAAAGATCCGGTTGTTTTATATTTATTTATTTTTTTTTCGATAATATAATTTTCTTGCGAGTAGTTCCAAATTTGATTATACCTTCTTGCAATATTGTTTTTTTTTTGCTGCGATGGCGATGGTTCCTCGTAGTCCTGAACGGCCAGCCCCTAACAATATATCGTTAGTACTGGATGATACTTTTTGTTCAATTTGTAGTGAAGTTATTCACAATTGTGACGACAAAGTAGAAACTGCTTGCAAACATAAATTTCATCGTCATTGCCTATGCTCCTGGCTCAAAAATAATCAAACTTGTCCAGTCTGTAGGCAAAAATGTAGATTTTCATAACTTGTTTCTGTCGGTCCTGCAACCGCGCTAAGTACGTCACAATCTACGGCAAGTGCAAAAAAATCACCAGGAGGTGCTGTTCCGCGTGGACGCACTCAAACAAGGTTTACTCAAACAGGGAATTATACAATCGATACCATCGAATTCCACTTCCAATTCGATACCAATACGTGGTCCGGCTGGATCCAATGAAAGTAGTCAAATTTCCGAACGAAGGATACAACAACTAATTTCTGACTCGTTGGGAGAATTTCGTCAAGAAATGTCTTCTGCCATAGCTAGTGAGTTACAAACAGTAAACTCGGCCAAGATAGTAAACTAGCCAAGATCTGTGGTACAGGGAAGAGGCTGACAAAACCCAAAAAAAAAAATTAAAATGAATAAAACACACTGAAACTACTCTATTACTTACCCACAGACATTCCCCAGGGGTGATTATAACAGTGGAAAGGAAAAGGTGTTATGTTCCTTTCTCGTCTGTACCCGCCCATCCTACTCACGATATCATAATCCTCGTGAGCCCTCGTCATGACAAGCTTACCCTTCTACCTCATTGGTCCTTGCCCTATTGTAGAAATTTAATTAAACTTTAAGGAAACATTTTCATAAATTTCAACAATTTATTCATTTTTCAAAATTCATTTTAATGGTTTATATTTTTCTTTCAAAATCACTTAATATTATTATTTAATTCTTATAAACAACTTTCTAGTTGCTTAACATCGATCATAGGTTAAGTCAAAATATGTAAACAAAAGCTTTCTATAATACTAACAACAAAATTTTTGCATAAAAAAAAAAAATATAAGAACTCTTATTGAACAATGCCGATTAAAGAGATCTAAGTTCTTCAAATTGACACATTTTTGTCAATGAATTATGTGTTTTGTTTTGATTATACATTAATTTTGTTTTTCTTGACCACGCTTTTCTTATTTTTCTTTTCTTTTGTTTTGCTAAATTTACTTCAACTTTTGTTATTTTTGTTTTGATTTGAATTTGTTCTAGCTCTCTTTATTGCCGTCTTAATATTTCATTATTTGTTTTGTTTGTATTATCAATGAATTTTGAGTTTTGTTTTGATTTTAACTATTGTTGTTTTTCTAAATTTACTTTAATTTCTTTGTTTTGATTTGAATTTCTCTAACTTTCTTTTTCTTTCTTAAAATCTCATTTTTTGTTTTGTTTTGATTTTAACTATTGTTGTTTTACTAAATTTACTTTACTATCGTTATATTGTCTTCATTAACTTAACCAACAGATTAGTTGTTTTGATTTCGTTGATAAATTTCCCACAATTGATAGTTTTGGCGAAATTTATGAATGAAATTTATTTATGTTCTGTATGAACTGATCTGTTTAGGTATGATTTTATTTGATTTGTAATTTTTTTCTACTTTAGCACAGATAGTTATATTGGAGAGCATTATAATTGAGTAAGAAATTAAGGAACAAAATAGAGTAAACTTACTTTGGAGTTGAGGTTGTTTGTTGTTGTTGATGCTCCAGCGATGCAGCAGGCCTGTTGAATCGCTTGATGATCAATCAGTTGGAAAATGTTGTCTTTTTTCCTTTTTTTTTTCTTGCCTCTTTTCAGATATTATATACTTCTCTTTTTTTTTTTTTTTTGTTTTCTTATTAAATATAACAACAAGGTTTGTTGCTTTAATCAATGGTTTCAAAGAAAACCATAACAACAAAAAAAAAGAAAGAAAGAGTTTTTAATTAAGAGTTTAGATTTAGTTATTCGAATTAAGATTAAGTTAAATAAAAAAAATATTTTGTATAAAAATATATTTATATATTTAAAAGAAAAATATTTAAGCTAATAAGAAAGCGTATTTTTAGTTATTTTTTTTTTCCTTTTTTTTTTTCTAACTATTTCCTTCAAATCTTAAGATCTTTTATCACTTAACTCACTTTTACGGCATAGCTAAGGCAAAAAAAAAATATGCGACCATGTGTCGACTATTAGCACCAGACGAAGCTCATTTCATCAAAGTTATATTTGGTTTTTATGTCAGGTTCCTAAAAAGGATTTTTATTTGGCGGCCTTAGGTGTGACTTGGCTTTTTCAAAAGACAGCATTGATGGCTCCGTCTCGATCGATTCGAGTACAGCTCGTTTGAAGGGCACTTGAGGGGGAACACCAGAGCGGCGTTTAGCCGGATCAGACTTATTCCTTGTGTGGAGCTGCTGGAGCTAGCGCTCCACAACTAGTTTGTGCAACTTCGCGTGATGACGGTGTTTATCGTTTTCGTTTTGGATTATTTAAAACTTATATTTAATGATTTTATGTGAAACAGATACTTTAATTTAGGATATATTATAAAAATTCTTTGTCGGTATGAATTTTCTGTTTGCCTAATTAAGCTTATGAGCTGAAAACGTCTTGATGGTGGCACGGTGATTAGAGAAAGAGATCGGTTGAGCGGAAATCTTGGCCCTGTCAAATTGTGGCAAACCGCGTGGGTGGTTTTGACATTACGTGTTGTAAGCAGGTGTGTAGAGATTTTGACGTGAGACTGATCAGTGCAGCCACGCACAGGGTGAATAGTATTATGTAAGGAATTATGTAAGTTCACGCATTAGATACTTTTACGCGTCGAAGTGTTATTTAGGGTTATGGACAAACTTCTTGTTCAACCTGATTGTTTCAAAACCCATTAGAAACAACAGTTAGCCAAACTATTTTCAATATCTATTTCTTTGAAAATAATTAAAATTTTTCATATTTATTTTCCAATATTAATTTAAAATATTACGAGTAAAGACAAAATTTTATCCCTCACAAAACAGACGCTTGCCCAAGCCAGCTACACGCAAGTGACTGAAAAAGGGTGAAATTTTCTATTGCATAACGTAAAAGAGACCAAAGTTTTTACAGTATTTCTTATGACCATATGGCTTTTGCGTGATAAGTCCCTACGGTTTTTCCCATTAGGTCTTCCAATACATAGTACGAATTACCAATTTTTTCTTTTACACGAGATTTTATTCCTATAGGAGCAAATTTTGCATTGAAATGTTTTTACATGCTACTAAGTGCAAAATTTCGTCGAATGACTTCGTCACCTACCTGGAATTTTCTTGGTCTGGTCCTTAAATTATATGTTTTCACATTCCTTTCATAAGATTCCTTCATTTTCTGTTTGATTGTTTCCCTGAGCAAATCAAATTGGTCCTGACGATTAAGTGTTATGGCTCCTTCGTTCACTAGATTCAGGCTTCGCAAAAGCTTGTACTCTTCACCATGTGAAGTCATATTCTGGCCAAAAATAACTTGATAAGGCGAACTGCCAATGCTTTGATGAATACTATTTCGTAAGGCACTATTGATGCTGCCGATATATTCGTCCCAATCTCTCTGGTCTTTTCGTAAAAAGGAGCGCAGAGCTTCATTAATGCTTCTATTTACTCTTTCCGAGGCATTTGCTTGAATATACAGGCGAATGTATGCTCTACAGCAGTACAGCATGTAGGCGAATATACAGCAGTGCATGTATGCTCAATACCATATTTCGTTAAAAATGCTTTAAATTCTTTGCTCTTAAACTGACTGCCGTTGTCAGTTATTACTGTTTCTAGCACACCAAAACAATCGAAAATTGCATCTTTCAAAAAAATCGATGATATTCTTAGATACAAATTTTCGCAGAGGTTTCAAAAAAGAAAATTTTGAGAAATGATCAAGTACAATTAACAAACCAATGTTTCCATGTTTACTGCGCGGGAAAGGACCTATCAAATCTAAATATAATTTCTGAAATGGTCGTTCACTTTCGGTCATTTTTCCCATGGGTGGTCTTAGTGTATATGTCGGAGCTTTCGAGGTGTTACACAACTCGCATGATCCAACATAGTTTCGGACATATACTACCATACCGGGCCAATAAAAGTGTCGTCTTATACGTTCAAGTGTCTTAGCCATTCCTCCATGTGCAGCAGATGGGATGTCATGCGCGGCATAAGTAACACTTTCCTGTAATTGTCTTGAAACCAACAACTTTCAGTTATTAGACCTGTCAGACCTATCAAAGTTCGTGCGATGATATATAAATTTATCAACAACTTTGAAGTCTGGCAAGTTTGCGATCTCCCCAGACACCTCAGTATGAGAGAACCAACAGACCTTCCACAGGCAGTACACATATGCCTTAAACTAGAAAACATTAATTTTAGAACTCAGTATGCTTTCCATAATAATCATGCAAATAGATAAAATTATAATTTTATGCCACCCAATCTCCCTCCAAGACAAAAAGTAGCACCTCGTATGCAATTCTTTCCAGAATAAGCCTACATACCGAACCCCCAACCGAGACAAAATGTGTTTATGCCAAGACCACAATTATTTACACTAAGACCACACAACTTTACTCAAAATCGACAACAAAACTTTGGTACTCCTAATTTCGCATACCAAAATCAATGGACTCGTGCAAATACTAGGAATTTACCCCCAAACCAAAACCAAAAGTGGAACAGATGGACGTTGATAGATCCATTCAATCAAGAATGGTTAATTATCAAAATAGACAAAATTTCATGCCCCAAAATTTTAAACTCCAAAACAACTTAAATTTCCAACCACAAAACAATCAAAATTCATATCGACCACAGCCGCAGAAAATACATTACGGTTCTTAATAACAACATCAAGTTCCGTATAAATTCCAGAGAACATATTATACCGACACAAAACAGTTTAATAATGACGACTACAACTTTTAAGAAGAGAACGAAAATTACAACTTTGATCAAACTTCCATAGACTTTAATCGACCAAACCATGAGGAGCAAATTGAACATCTAGATCAGAGAACTGCAATGAGTATCCGATAGAAATTGGATACTCGAATCATACTCGAGTTACTTGTTGTTCTTTACCCTATCCGTACTCAATAAAATATGTACAATACTTATACTCATTCCACTCATTAGCATATTTTCGGGTATAAGTACATACTTATAACCGAGCGCGGCGTGACCCGAAGCACTCAGACTCGTATTCAATGAGTGCGTCGAGTTAGAGTCTTGAAAAGGCGCTATATCCGAGTATTTTCAGGTATATTTTGAGTGTACTCTGAGTACTGCTTTTTCTCTGCCAACGACTCTAAGCGACAATAAGTAAAAGCTAACGCTCGCATATTTTGTTTGAGTTTTATGCTGCAAATTTGTTGTTGATATTTTATTTCGTTGTCAGTTCTAGTGTTTCGTTGTTAATGGTTTCGTTAGATAAAAACAAAAAACAATACATAGCACTGCATAAACAAAAAGAAAAAAAAAAACACAAGACGAACACGTGTTTTTGGAAAAAGAAGCACAAAGCAAATACAACAAACTCATTCATTCTCACTGCTACGCTCTACTGCGCTCTGCTTTATATCAGCGGCAGAATGACCAGAGTGATTTGAGTGAGGCTTTGTCGATGTTGAGATTTGCAAGGACCTTTTTAACTGATCTCGTTCGAAAATATATATCCCCCATTGCAGAAGATGTACTTTCAACAAGAGGCAGTGGCTGATTGCTAACCGGGATTGTAGAGTTCTGTGCGAACAATTCAGCCAACAGGTTCGCTTTATCGGCCGGGTCAGTGAAGATTTGGTCATCTTTCAAAAGAGTTGGGATTGACGAAGAAGTCTGGTTCTTCACTCTCTTTACAAATTACCAAAAGTTATTGCTTCCTTTGGAGTAGAGAAGAACCTGTTCTCTGACGCGTGTTTCGTGAAGAAACTTTTCGCGCTTTAAGACTGCATTACAGCGATTCCTAGCTTGGATGCGAAGTCTTTTAGTATCAGCATTCATGTTGGAACGCCAATTCAGAAAGGCTTCCTCTTTGGACCTGACTGCAATCCTGCAAGTCTCATTAAACCAGGAGTGGTCTTTTGGTTTAATGCTTCTCATCTTATTGGGAATGAAAGACCGCATACCCAATAAAATAATTTCCTGTACCATTAACGCCGCGGCGTTCACATTTCTATCAGCGAAACATAATTTCCAATTGAAGTTGTGGTAAAAATTATTTAACGCAACCCAATTTGCTTTTTCATAAAACCAAGCAATTCTCTTCGGGGCTTTAGGCGTAGAGGTGCGTAGGCTAGAATATGGAAAAGCAGCGGAAATAGTACAATGGTCCGAATTACAAAGAGGTGCATTGACACTCACTTCATATTTTTCATGATGTGAAGTCAGAAAAAGGTCTAGGACTTTTTCGCTCTGCAAGCCAATTCGTGTACTATAAGTTGGCTCTTTCACAAGTTGAATCAATTGGTTCGATTCAGCAAAGATCTCAACATATTGGCCTTCAGGTGTCGATTGTCCCGAATGACTTAGCCAAGCCGGATTGTGGACATTAAAATCGCCGGCAACAACGATTTCGCTGTCAGGGAACAACCCCAAAATGTACGTAATCGAATCAGAGAGAGAGTCCAGTTTGTTCAAAGTAGGCTCCCTCCCTAGATTCGGACTTCTATAAACGTAACAGAAATTCAGTACGTGCCAACGCACTCTGAACATTACCCAAATGGAGCTGAACTCCGGATCGGCACTGCCCAGATCACGCAGGCATTGGTATGCTATATCTGAACGTATAAAAAGATCGATGCCCCTATGTAGAGAAAACAATGGCAGTAAGCGATACCCAGGGATATGAAAATCCAGTGGATCTGCATCCTCACTCACCTGGGTCTCGCCAAGTGCCATTATTTCAGGCCTATTGGTAGTACAATGTGCATATACTGAGAAAAAATTTGACCTCAGTCCACGTTCATTGCAAAAATCTATGCGAAAATGACCCGACATTTTCATGTATGTGACTCCAAAGTACTGAGTAGGGTTGCCATCAGTTTTTATTTGTTTATTTTTGTTATGTGGGTATTTTTGATTTTCTAAAGATATTTTTATAAGATTGTTTATAGTTTTAATTGGGAAATTATTTTTGTACAAGACGTCTTTAATTTTGTTAATGTTTTCCTTCTTGAAGCGATCATCACTTAATGTCAGGACTTTATTTATAAAATTATTGGCCATATTAATTTTTTGTCTTGTTGGTTGCATCGACAAATAGTTCATCATTCGGCCCGATGAGGAAGGTTTTGCATACCAGTTGAAAATTATTTTTTTGTTTTCCCTGTAGAGTCTCGCGTCTAAATATGGTATGTTTCCATTTTTCTCTTTTTCAATAGTGAATTGTAGTTTTGTATGGTACGAATTTAGTGTTTGGAGAATTATGTTCTGGTCCTTTTTATTTATGATAGCAAAAACATCGTCGACATATTTTGTCATGCATTTAATTTTTATGTTTTTTTGTAATAATGGTCCAGGAGGTCATCTAATATTATGTCCGCAATTGTAAGTGATAATGGATTGCCCATTGGCATACCAAACGTCTGGTTGAATAACTTTTTGTCATACATAAAATAATTGTTTTTGTTTAAGCAGAAGTCTAGAATCTCTAAAAACTTGTTCTTGGGGATTTTCGTGTTTTTTTCCAATTTTTTCCCATTTTTCCATTATAGTCCGTATGGCTAGGTATATTGGAATGTTTGTGAACAGTGATACCACGTCAAATGATACCAGGATTTCGTCATTATGTAGGTTTATGTCTGCTAATTTTTGTTTTAGTTCGAAGGAGTTTTTTATGTTATATTTATCAGACATTATATTTTTCAAGATATGTCCTATATGTTTTGCTAACTTGTAACATGGTACATTGGTTGACGAAGAAATGGGGCGGAGTGGTAGTCCAGGCTTGTGCGTTTTAGGGAGTCCATATAATCTTGGTGCCTGTGCTGCTGGGCAATATAGTTTAAGTTTTTCTTTGAAGTCAATGTAATTTTTCTTAAAAAGTTCATTAACTATGTTATTGTTAGTTCTGGTTAGTTCAAGTGTGGGGTCAGTTCTAATTGTTTTATACGTTGTTTTGTCTTCCAGTGGTTTTTCCATTTTTTGTTTATATTCTGCTTTGTGCATTATTACCGTTGTTTTGCTTTTGTCCGCTTTTGTAATAATTATTTCTTCCCTGTAGTTATGTATGAATTTCCTCGTTTTTTCGTATATATTTAGAATGAGTTTTTCTTGAGTTGTGTTTTTCATTTTCCTTTTGTGTTCTATAATATTTTGTGAAACTTTAGTTCTGGCAATTTCTTTCTCTTTATCGTCTTTTATTTTTTGGATACTTTGTTCTACGTCCGCAATTATGTTTATTGGAGTCAAGTTTTGTCTATTTGCTGGTAATGCAAATTGTCACCAAGAGACAACATCCATTTAATTTCTTCTGGGAAAAAGATTTCTGTGCGATTGTCAAACCAGTCTTCGTTGAAGGCAATTTTTTGATTTTTTAGTTGTTTGTCTTTGAGCATTTGTATTTTTGAAGAATGTCTTGTTTTAATAGTTGTTTCTATGTACTTGTACATATACTGCTGTGTGGTTGTGAATTTCTTGTATTCTCCGTCATTAAGGGTCTTTTTTATCTGATTGTCCATGTAGAAAATGTTTTTTTGCATTCCTTGTATTACAATGTGTGTTTCTTTTATCTCCAAATTAAGTATTTTTTTGTGGAAGTTATATGTGGTTTTTCTGATTGCGTTGGCAATCTTGTCCGATCTCTGAACTTTGTCCGGTTGTATTAGTGAGATGTTTTGGGATGATCCCATACTCTCTACATGTCAGTAAGAATTTCAGTCTCTCCTTTTGTCGTATTAGTTTGTCGTTTTGCTTGCAGTAGTGTTTTAATATATTACATCAAGAAGTCTTAACAAGACAGAAGAATCATAAGTGACAAATGAAAAAGAAATGCTTTCAATTATATGGGTATTAGGATCATTAAGAAACTTTTGTATGGAGCAAGAAAAGTCTGCATATTTACTGACCATAAACCGTTGACCTTTGCTTTGAGAAATAAAAATACCAACACGAAAATCAAACGTTGGAAAGCAATTCTAAAGGAGTACAATTATGAACTCAAGTACACTCCATGTAAGTCAAACTTAGTTGCAGATGCTTTATCACGAACTCCACAAAGAAATGTTAATGCTCTATCTTCAACCGGACACAGCGACGTAAGCTCCTCGCATGACTTAATACCATGTGTGGAAGTTCCCTATCAATGTTTTCTATAGCCAAATAGTTGTCAAAATAGGAAATGAATCCAGTTACCAACTAAAAACTGCCTTTAGTGGATACAATAGACACATAATAATAGAAAGGAACTTCCCCGAAGAAATGATAATAAAATTATTTAGCTGATTATTTAGCTAATGATTCAGCCCCAGAATCTATAATGCAATTGATTCAACAATTATACGTAATGCATTTTTCTTCATATAGAATACTCACACTCACTCGCACTCACAGCAAGTTAACAACAACTTATCATGTTTTCCTTCTATTTCCACCATCCGTAGAAGTGCCTCTCACTGGCAGACAGCATCAGTTCAGCAGGCGATTTCTCCACAGAGCTATTCTAGTGTACTTAGAACCCGAGAAGAAAATTACAATCAAAAGCTGTTTTCAGAGTCTGAAATCACCCAACTCACTTTCGAGCTTGTAAATAAGCTAAAACCTTGCAAATCAATAGCCAGCGGGGTGTTGGGGTTGCAATTGTACTAAAAAAATCGATAAAATTCTTCGAAGTGAAGAAAATTGAAACAAAACTAGTTGAAAATATTGGAGTGAAACTTCTACTCGAAGATTCAACATACCTTAGTATTTTTGGTGTTTATTTCCCAGGAGGCACTACTTCTTCTGAGCTGAGAATCAAATACAAAAAAGATTTAAGAAAACTGCTGAATATGCGTGAAAAGTTTGTTTTGTGTGGTGATTTAAACAGCAGACATAGGTCTTGGGGCTGTAGTAGAGCAAATGCTTGGGGAAATGTTCTTTCAGATTGTACAACCCAGTGTCGGGTGGTTGTATCCTATCCAAGCGACCCAACGTACATCCCAGCCTCCACAAGAAGTAATCCTTCTACAATCGACTTAGTGCTATCTAACATCCCTGCATTCATTTCCAACCTCACCGTTTTAAACGAATTTAGCTCTGACCATCTCCCCGTTAAATTTAATCTTGCGCTTAACGTTCCTTTTAGTGATAAGTTAATTTTAGATTATAAAAACACATGCTGGAAACGATACCAATCATATCTCAAGCAATATTTTCATAATTTAGTCTGCAATTTAGATCATGTCAGAGTTCGCAATCAGGTTGATAAATATTCTGAGTTTTTCACATCTAAAGTAATGGATGCAGTAAGAGTTTCCGTTCCAAAAGTTTTGCCAAAAAATACCACTGCCAAAATTCCACTTTATATTTCGAATATGATTAAAATTAGAAATTGCTATCGACGTGACTGGATTAGATTTCGACTTCAATCGGATTGCGATGTCATGCACAGATACTCGGTTCGTATTCGCGAAGAGTTACTAAAATTTAGAAATAATACTTGGAATGAAAAAATCAAAAAGCTGGATAAATGCTCTAAACCTTTTTGGAATATAACGAAAATATTAAAAAGAAATTTGTGTATATTCCGCCACTTGTAGAGGGTAGCGATAATTTTATTTCCAATGAAGGCAAAGCAAACACTCTTTGCAAACAATTTTTAAGCAACCATCACGTTTCTGAAAATATTGGTTTTCAAGTTCATACGGACTTAGTTGAAGAGACTATTGAGCAATTTAATAACTTGGAATGTATTACTAATATTGATGAATATATGTCAGTTGAAACAGTCAAAAACATCATAAAAGATCTACATCCAAGAAAGGCTTCGGGACTTGACGAGATAAATAATCGTATGCTAAAACAGTTACCGCACGTCGCATTAGTTTTTTTTTACTTTTATTATAAATGCCTGCCTTAAGTTACAGTATTTTCCGGACACCTGGAAAGTAGCGAAAGTTATTCCAATTCATAAGCCCGGAAAACCTCTTAACAGAGCTGAAAGTTATCGCCCTATTAGTCTCCTCAGCAGTTTAAGCAAAGTGCTTGAAAAAGTGTTGAAAATGAAACTTTGGCGAGTTATCGACAGAAACAACATCATTCCAAATGAACAGTTCGGATTCCGTAGTTTTCACAGCACAGTTCATCAAATAAAAACGATACAAAACCATGTTAAGCAAAATTTCAGATCACAGAAGTCGACTGCACTTGTTTTGCTTGATGTTGAAAAAGCTTTTGATACCGTTTGGCATAATGGTCTGATTTTCAAATTGATTGAACTCCATTTTCCTCTTCCTATTATTAAAATAATTCAAAGCTTTTTATCAAATATATATTTTTGCGTGAGCCTAAACGACGTATTTTCTGATTTCGTGAAGGTACCAGCTGGCGTTCCACAGGGTTCAGTCATTGGCCCATTACTGTATATTATTTACTGCTCTGATATTCCGAAACATGCAACATGTGAATATGCTGTTTATGCTGATGATACAGGCATGTTTTACTCGCATTCCTTTGGTCAAAACATTGTGACTGAAATGCAATGCTGTCTTAACCAGTTAAATAACTATTTTACAAAATGGAAAATTAAATTAAATGCCAATAAGACGCAAGCTATTTTTTCTCGAGAAAAAGAAATCCTTGCTACTACCCCAACTCGCAGCTTCGAGTTGGTAATTTTAATATTCCCTGGTTAGATAATGTGAAGTATCTCGGCGTCATTCTTGACAAAAAACTAATTTTTCGAGATCATGTCAGTAATATTATTAATAAATTCAATATTGCTAAAAATCTACTTTATCCATTATTAAATAGAAATTCTGAACTTAGTAATGAAAATAAAATAATTCTCGCAAAAGTCATTTTTCAATCCATAATATTATACGCATGTTCTGTATGGGGTACGTGTGCTAAAATGCATATTAAAAAGCTGCAAATTTGCCAAAATAAGCTTCTTAAAATGGCACTTAAACTACCTTGGCATTATTCTACTACAAGACTTCATGAAAGAAATAATGTTGATCTTATCTCTGTTTTCATCGCTAAAGCAATTGATAGGTTTAAACTTTTTTGCAGCATGTCCGATAACGTACTTATCTCAAATCTATACTATTCAGCATAGTACAGATTTTCGTTCTTTTTTTTTTTTGTTTTCATTATTTATTCGTTATTTATTTATTGTTAAATAAAATCACTTATTTATTTTCTTGTTATTTATATCTATATATTTGTTATTATTGTTTTTCTTTCAAATAATTTGTAATCTTACATTATTTGTTAAATTCACTCGAATCTTGTAATTGCTTTATACATGTAGGTATAAATACTCTAATTTATTTATGTTTGCATGTATTTAAACGTTTACTTTTATTTTCAATCTGTGATATTTTTTATATACTTCTTCTTTTTATAGAAGGTTTTTCATGTAGTTTTCCTTCTAAGTTAATATTTTCACCAAAATTTGACTCCCATTGGGAGGTCGAATAATGTCCCGTTTAGTCGGAAACATTTGTTGCGTATACGCAACATTGGCGGTTAAGCAGCATGAATTAAACAACATTTTTATTTTTATACCCTCACGTTTAAAAAAGTAAAAGGGATATATTAATTTATCACTCGGTTTGTAACGCCCATAAGGAGGCGTGGTAGGTATAGAAAAATGTATATTTTCTTGATCAGCATCACCACCCGAGTCGATTAAGCCGGACATGGCTGTCTGTCTTTCTGTGATCACGATTACAACCGTAATTTTCAAGCTATCATCACGAAATTCGATATTTAAGCTTTTATCTAAAAAATAAAGGTCAAGTTTAAAAATGAGCCAAATCGGATGAAAACCGCGCCTAGCTTCCACACAAAGTGACTATATCAAAACGGTAAAATCTCTTCAAATTCCACAAAAATGAATATATGAACTTGAAATTTGCATATGAGCTTTGCTATTTAATATACACTCTGAATATGAAATTCAACCAAATGGGATGAAAACCACGCCTAACTCCCGTACAAAGTGACTATCAAAAAACAATTGCAAATATTTTCTGCTAAAACTATAGCGAAAATTTTTTACAAATAAACATTTTATTGATTGCTTATGACTTTGAATATACTTTGGTTCGGCCGTGGGTGTTTTAAATTTCGGACCAGTGGAAAATCATTTCTTACTTGTTTTTGTTTTTTTTTTGCTTACCTTTGAAAATTGTAGAATAAATTTCATCCATATTTATTATTTTTATCCATATGTATTAACATTTTTTTATTTATTTATTCATATTTTTGTGAAATTTTTCAAAACACTGTTGTGGGTGGAGGGATACATTACATTTGAAGCATCGAAAAATGGAATTACTTTTGTACACCTTGCAATGCATTCTCTTTTTGATTTTGTCTTCATTGACAATATGATGCGGCTGATTGAAATTAAGTAGGTTGGGATCTAGGTATTCATTGTCAGAAACTTAATCGGATTCAGATTTGTTATCAGGCTGTTGAGTGAACATTAGAAGGCGGGCAGTTTCCGCTTTAAAACTCAATTGTGATAAATATTTTGTATTTTTTATTTTGCACACCATGACGTGTATTTTCCAGGTATTCACAACCGTGCTGTTAATAGTATTCGTCCAAAGTGGGCACCACCACATCTTCCCTCGAACCACAACTCTATAGCTAGCAACTCCATTAGCGTGGACGAAAACGTCGCTCAGTTAGTAAACACATCAGATAGTAAGATGCAAAGAACTTATCAAAATGAACTGAATAGTGCTCAGGATTCTCAACATTTCACAGCGAATACAATATAACAATGCTCCAAGACCAATATCGTTGTTATGCGCTACAGAAGCACCTTCATATTGCATCAAACGAAACAGATAGCCATCCTAAGAACACAAGCACCAATATTTGAACCAGAGTCTGATAAGCTGTCCGCGGATTAACATTTTAGATGAATGCCTTCCAAAATATGGGATTATTTACTTGTCAATACTTGAATAAGTCGCAAATAAACCCTATTGCATATATCTCTCATTTAGCACTGTCAAAAGGAGCATAATTTTTGCAAATCGATCAGCCGTATCAATGTTGTCGTTTTCTGTCAAATGAGAATATGTTTTTATGTCACGGAATCTGTTGCGAGGTAACGACATCCTTACTATTTTCACACCAAATTCTGGTTGAACAAACCAATACAGATCCCATCATGGAAGTTTATTCCGGAAGTCATAATTGTATCATAATATGAAGAACCTAACTCGCAAACAAAAATAAATTAAAAATTTGGAAAAAAAGCTATATGTCAGTTAACGGCCAATGTTGCGTATACGCAACACCATGTCGTAAGTAGTCACCAAGACAGGTAAGGTACACATTTTCGGTCATTATGGAGTGTGTCTGTTAGGTTGGTCTATTGACTGCAATATTTCAGACAAATGTTAATTTTATAATAAATATAGATATTTTTAATTAATTTTCTAAAAAAGATACTTTTTTGGAGACTTTTTCAAGACCCCCCTAACCCCCTTTCCACGAATGGATTATTATTTTTGTTTCCATTTATATATTAGCAACATGTCAACCTTTAGGCCTAATGCAATAGCGACATGGTTTTTATTCTATAACACATTAGTGTTTCAAATTAAAGTTGGTGTTGCGTATACGCAACAATGGTAAGAAATGGGTTAATTTGATCGGCACTGCATGGAAATACATAGCATGTAGCCCAGATCATGAAGACTTTGAAATATTAAATAATAAAGAGAATGAATTAATTACACAGCCCGACAGACATTTTGGTGCCGGAGATTTTTCAGCTGATTATATACTAGTTTGGTTTCTTGATTTCAAGTATGGACTCCGTTTTTCTCCATCAGCTCGAGTTTTTGAGTTATAGGCAAAAACATAAAAATCAGTTCTTTTTCTGATAATTTTGCTATATCTATTACATTGATCTACCGATTTGTATTACGATCACGAATTTCAATGAAGAAATATTAGACTTTTCAATTTTTGCACATAAAATTACAATATCTTTGACGGTTTTGAAGATATCGACGTTCAAAGTGGAAAAAATGTCACAATTTTACGTAGGCTGCGCTTTTGAAACCCTGAATCTTTAATATTTTTCAACGGATTTGCAAAAACTTTTTTTTACTTGATAGAAAATATCTCGAATTTTAATAAACATTTTAGTTTTTTTTTATTGTCTTCATTTTTTCAAAGAAAGAAGATAAGGCAGCTAATGAAAGACCCTAATTTTAAAACCTCAATGACTAATCGTAATACAAATCGGTAAATCAGTGTAATAGATATAGCAAAATTATCAGAAAAAGAACTGATATTCATGTTTTTGCCTATAACTCAAAAACTCGAGCTGATGGGGAAAAACGGAGGGCATATTTGAAATCACCAGCCAAAATGCATTCGGGATTGACTATCGAGAACTCTGCACGTTTTATAAAGTGTCATTTTGTAACTCAGTGTTATCAACAGTAATAAGCAAGTAGTTATTAATAAACAATAAAATGAAAGAATAAATAATCTTACTAAAATTACAAACGAATTGAAAAATGTAATAAGAAAAGATAATAATATTAATGAAGAGTTAATATCAAATAATCAATATAGTCTAAGATTAATAAAATAAGAATTAATAAATATAAAATTTGCCATAGAGTGGACAAAAAACGATATAATAAGTTCTATGTTATTATCGCATAACGAAATTAAAGCTGCAATTGATATTTTTAATAATGAAAATCTTTACAATGGAAGAAGCATTAGAATTTACTTAAGTAAATATATTAACAATATGATGACGCTTTTGTACATCGTTAAAGTTTAACTTACATCAAATTTTAATTAAAATAAAATCCTTATTAAACCAGTAAAAAAAGGAAATAATACTGCAATAAGATTGTTATTTAATGAAGTTATCCAAAATGAAAAAAATTTATTTGGAATACAAGAAAAATGTTTAGAATACAATTCTTTATCAGTCTGTAAGCAAAATCAATTAGTAGATATCACTAAGAATGATAGTTGTATAAAAAAAAAAAAAAAAAAAAAAATAACTGGCCATTTTAGCCCTTGAAAGGACTTTGACCTAGCTTCTTATGATCAATTGTGTTGTGCGTGTTATTAAGTTTGTACACAATTGACCGAGAACCGGACTTACATGTTTAACGCCGACTCCGAACGGCGATGATCGGAATGTTCTTGTTCTCAAGAAGCTTTACATGGCATTTTGATTACTCTCTGAGGTTTGCCATTGTCTGCAGAGAGGTGGCGACCGTACAGAAAAATTATTTTGATTCAAATAATTTTCTGTCGCTGCTGGGGTTCGAACCCGGGTCTCCAGGTTCGTTGACATAGAGGCGACGTACTTTAACCAACTACGCCACGGACGCCACTAGATAGTTGTATACCAAAATTATTAATAAGCCTAAACTCATCATTACTTACTTACTTATCTGGCGCTTACAACCGAAGGTCGGTTTTGGCCTCGTCTAAGAAATTGCGCCAGCCATTTCTGTTTTGCGCTTGCTGGCGCCTGTTGGAAACACCAAGTGTAGTCAGGTTATCCAACACCTGATCCTTCCAACGAAGATGTGGGCGTCCTCTTCTGCGTTGACCACCACCGGGCACCGAATCGAATATTTTTTTCACTGGAGCGTCGTTTTCCATTCGCTCAACATGACCTAGCCAGCGGAGCCGCTCGATTTTAATACGCTTAACTATGTCGATGTCAGCGTACAGCTCATACAGCTCGTGGTTCCATCGAATTCGGTACTCGCCATTGACGCAGATTGGACCGAAGATCTTACGAAGGATCTTTCTCTCGAAGGCTCCCAAAGTCTTTTCATCAGAACTGCTCAACGTCCAGGTTTGTGCTGCATATAATAGGACGGGCATGATTAGTGACTTATAGAGCGTGAGTTTTGTTCGTCGAAAGAGGGCTCTGCTTCTCAATTGCCTACTCAGCCCAAAGTAACACCTGTTGGCAAGAGTTATCCTTCGCTTTATCTCAATACTGACATCGTTGAAAGAGTTTACGCTGGATCCCAGGTAGACGAAGTCCTTAACAACCTCGAAGGTGATGTCAACAGTGACGTGGTTTCCAAGATGCTGGGACTGTGTATTTGTTGACACTAGGTATTTCGTCTTATCTGCGTTCACTACAAAACCCATTCGACTCGACTCTTTCGCTAATCTGGAGAATGCTGCGCTGACTTCGCGCGTATTATGGCCAATAATATCGATATCATCAGCATACACCAGAAGCATAATACTTTTGTAGAATACCGTGCCACTGCGTCTCAAATCAGCAGCTCGGATGATCTTCTCCATCATTAGGTTGAAAAAGTCGCACGATAAGGAATCACCTTGTCTGAAACCTCGTTTGGTATCGAATGGAGGAGTGAGGTCCTTCCCGATTTTAACTGTGCTGCTGGTGTTGCTCAGTGTCATTCTGCAAAGGCGGATGAGCTTTGCAGGAATACCAAATTCAGACATGGTGGACTATAGATGATTCCTTATTGGACTGTCGAAGGCGGCTTTGTAATCGACAAAAAGATGGTGTGTGTCGATTTGTTTTTCTAGGGTCTTCTCCAAGATTTGTCGTTGCGTAAATATCTGGTCTATGGTGGATTTGCCAGGTCTGAAGCCACAATGATAAGGTCCAATCAGCTGGTTTACGATGGGCTTCAGTCTTTCACATAGTACGCTCGACAGGACCTTATATGCGATATTCAGAAGGCTTATCCCACGGTAGTTGGCGCAAATTGTGGGATCGCCTTTCTTGTGGATTGGGCAGAGCACACTGAGGTTCCAATCGTTTGGAATGCATTCTTCCGACCATATTCTGCATAGAAGCTCATGAATGCATTTAAATAGAGCTTCGCCTCCATTCTTGAAGAGCTCAGCAGGTAAGCCATCGGCTCCTGCGGCTTTGTTGTTTTTAAGCCGAGCTATAGCTTTCAAGACTTCACTATGGTCGGGCAGCGGAACTTCAACGCTGTCGTCCAAAATTGGGGATTCCGGGATATCATCTCTATTGGCGGGATTGTTGTCGTCGTCGCCATTCAGAAGCCTAGAGAAGTGTTCCCTCCACATCATCAGTGTACTCTGGATATCTGTCACTAGTTTCCCATTTTCATCCTTGCAGGAAGAGGCCCCGGTCTTGAAACCATCTGCCAGGCGTCTTATTTTTTCGAACAAATTTTCGGACCTCATTCCTGTCATCATGCATCTCAATTTTCTCACACTCACGCATTTCCGCTTCCCTTTTCTTTCGCCTGAAAATGCGTCTCTCTTCCCTCCTCTTCTCTTTGTATCGCTCCTTAGCAGCACGCGTTACAACCGACTGCAGGGTGGCTTTGTAGGCGGCGTCTTTTTCTGCAGTGGCGTCGCGACACTCTTGGTCGTGCCACTGGTTTCGGCGAGGGCGGTGATAGCCAATCACCTCTTCGGCAGCCTCACGCATAGAGTGGGAAATATGATTCCACTGCGCGCATATATCGTCGATCGGAGGAGTGCTTTCTTGAAGCAGGAGTGAGAGTCGAGTAGCGAAGTCTTCGGCTGTTTGCTTTGATTGCAGCTTTTCGACGTCTAGCTTTCTCTGTGCTGGATTGCGCGCATTCTTGGTTGCGCACAGGCATGTACGGATCTTGGCTGCGACAAGATAATGATCCGAGTCTATATTGGCTCGTACATCTAAAACACTGGAAGAGTGCCTTCCGTCAATCAAAACGTGATCAATTTGGTCTTTTGATCAGGAGACAGCCAAGTTGCTTTATGAATATTGAGATGTTGAATCTAGTGCTACTAACGACCATGTTTTGCGCTGCGGCAAAGTCAATCAGCCTCATTCCGTTATCGGAGGTATTGTCGTGGAGGCTGAACTTTCCGACTGTTGGACCAAAGATATTTTCTTTTCCCACCTTGGCGTTGAAGTCACCAAGCACTATTTTTGTGTCGTGGCGGGGGCTGCGCTCATAGGCCTCTTCAAGGCGCTCGTAGAAGCTGTCTTTGGTCTCATCGTCCTTATCTTCTGTCGGAGCGTGCGCACAAATCAGGCTTATGTTGAAAAATCTTGCCTTGACTCGAAGTATGGCAAGTCGTTCGTTCACAGGTGTGAATCGCAGAATATGATGTCGTAGTCGCTTGCCAACCACGAATCCGCATGCAAATTCGTGCTTCTCCGCATGGCCGCTGTAGTAGATATCACAGGATGCTTGCCGTGAGCAACCCTGTCCCTTCCATCGCATTTCTTGGATTGCAGTGATATCAGCTTTGTATCTTTCTAAGATATCTATCAGTTGGATAGAGGCACCATCCCAATTAAGGGTTCGGACGTTCCAAGTGCATATCCGTAAATCATTGTCAGTTTTCCGTTTGCGGTAGTCGTCATCAGATTTGGGGTTCATATTTATCTTTTTTCTTAAACTTTTCATTGAAATTTGTTTTTACGTGGTGGGCTTCAAACCCAACGCACAACCCTTTAAAGGCAGGGGGAGCCCGCCGCTCAGATTAGCCGTCAAATTAACGGTTGCCAGTTTGCAGTTTCTAGAGGACACCACGCAGAGGTTCGAGTCGACTTGAGACGAGTTCGACATGGATAATGCTGGCCTCACCAAGTTGAAGCAGTCAGACACGTTGCAATGTGAAGATCGCCCCCTTGACCCTCACGCGTTGCCTTGTGAGGATCGTCCTCTAAACTCATCATGCACAACAATTAATAGCCAACATTTACCCACTGTTGAGGAACTACAGATCGGTATTCTAATGCTTAATCAATTCAATGGAACAATTACTGTAAATAAAACCGACCACTCTTTGAATGGGACATATCTGGTGAAAAATCATGATGTTACAATTAAAATCAATGGCAAAATCTACAGAACATACAGTCATCTTCGGTAAAAATCATGCCAGACCTATTGCAGCCATCACCTTTGCAAAAGAGTCACATAAATTTATTATCGTTAGAAGCACTGAGCGAACTCTATATCAATAATACAAAAGAGATACAACGCCAAAGTTCCGGAAGGATTTTAAACCAATCTCTGTTAAGCGGAACAGCAATATTAACAGTTTATTATTAATTAACTATTAATTTAATAATATATATTAATATGTATTATTATAAACTATTGACAATATTTATAGTTTATTTGTCTATTAACTCGGATGATACGTTAATATATAATGAAGGAAACAATACGAAAGAGTGTAAAATAAAGTTAATGGAAGATAACGCGCAGATTAACATTTGGTTAAAAATGAATAAATTAAAGTTAAATTAAAAAAAAGACAAAGTTGATGTAACTAAACATGATCAGTGAAGGAAACTTTGAAATAAACGGGGAAACAATAGAAAAAGTATATGGTATCTACTCATGTTGTAACCAAACACAAATCAATAGATTGCAAAAATTACAAAACAAAGTGTTCTCCAGTGTAACATATACACGCCGATATAATACATGCTAGAGGCGTTAAAAAGGTTAAATGTGCAACAGAGACTCGAATTCAACACTCTTATATCCGTGACATGCTATTAAGGGACAAGTCCGAAGTTACATAACAGACAATATAACTCTTGTGAGAGATGTGCAACCATACGGACTAAGAAATGTAAACGACTTCAGACTACATCAACACAACACAGCAGCAGCACAAAATAATTTCTTTTATAAAGGGCTCAGATTATATAATATGATTCCAGATGATATTAAAGACTAACGAAATTTTAGAAGATTTGGGAAAAATGCGACGCAAACGGCTTGTTGTGATTGGTTGATTTCTGATTGGCACTTGTCGTCGTCGTCGTCGTAGCAGAAATTTGTGAATGTGGTCTTCGTGTTTCGCGATAAAGAGGATGGTCCCGGCAAATTGTTGGTGTATGCTGTTGATGTCTCTGTCGTCAATTGGCGATCCAAAAATATCGTGCACCACTCGCTGTTTAATATTGTTCCGACTAATTCCTTCAGCGAACACTTGTTTAATTCGATCTTTTGCGCTGATAGGACCTTTTGAGAAGATGATAGTATTTCCATCAAGGTCTGTAGATATCTTTTCGCTTGCAATTGCTTGTCCTTTAAAGCTTCTATCAATACTCTCTGACATATGTCCGAAAATATCAATAGGATATTCGGAGTCCATATTATCATTAGTATTGATACCAAAGGAATTAAAGCATCGTCCTCCATTTCCGTCGCTTCTGCCATTATTGCGTCCACATCTAATTTTTGTTTCTTTAGTCCAGTTCTTGTTGGAATTGATTTCCTTTTTTTTAATTTTTTTTTCCAATTTCTCTACTGGAATCTCTTCTTTTTCCAATATGTCTAATTTTTGTCCAGGAGTAATATCCACGTTGTCCGTACAATTCGGACTGTCTGAATCCGTAATCTCCAGCATTTTTGGGTGTGATTCTTCCAAATGTAGTTTGTTCATCTATTAAAAAATAATTATTAAAATATATAATAATTAACAAGAATATTACCTTTTAAATTTTCACTTTAAGGAGATTGATCTGGAGAATATTTATAATCAGTAAAGTCACTTTTGTCACTTATATTAGAGTCTTCAAATTCACTAAACATTTAAATTTGAAAAGAAAAATCTTCTGTATTTATACTTCTTCAACAACACGAAAATAAATTTATACGCAGTAAAATTAATACAACAAATTTCTGCTACGACGACAAGTGCCAATCAGAAATCAACCAATCACAACAAGCCGTTTGCTAGTCATGGCTTAGCTAGATATTAACATTTTAAAGAATTTTTATTTAGCGACTTTAAAATATATAATAATGCTAATAATAAATAAAATTTAAAAACATATCATGATAAATAATAACTTATGTAAACGCATGTAAAATAATTTTATATTTATAATATAAATTAATCCGCCTTCTATGTGGTTTTTAAAATTGTTTTTAATTGGGCTTTGGCCGTCGATTTCGATAAAAAGACTGATATTAACTTTTTAAAGAATTTTTATTTAGCGATATTTCGACTCTCGCTGAGAGTCATCATCAGGCATAAAAACACTGGGCTTACGATACAAACATCGATAACATTAACATCCGCGCGTCCATCATCGTCGGTTGCTTTTTTGTATTTGTTACAATCGCAAAATAAAATCGGGTTGATGTTACCACTCACTTTGAAGAAACCATTCACCAAACGTTGAACACTCCAAGGCACGTCGCACATGTGACTTCGGCATAAAACGCAGTTGTGTGCGTATCAGCTGCACCCGGAAGTTTGTATTCAAGATCAGCAAACCAAGATAAGCAAGATTTAGGCAAGATAGAAGACCATCACTAGACACCAGCACCAGAGAAAGGTAAATATTTTCTAGTTTAAGGTATTGAGAGGTAATAGACAAAGATTATCTCGATGTTGCAAGCTGCCTGAAGGGCCACTGTAGACCATTTGACATTTGGCAATTTTCGGAAAGACCAGCGGAGTCATTTTATTCCAAAAGTTCGAAAAGTTCGAAAGAATAGTGGTCAAAGCATGCCCGTATTTTCTCCAGTAACCATTGAGAAAGTATCCAGCAACACAATGTTTAAAATACAGATGATGAAATTAAGCAGCTCACAGAAGAGATGTTTGGCCGCATAGCAGAAATGAATACCTTGTAGTCGGTTGTGACGTATTTTACCAACATTTTACGACGTGTTATATATGTTTCCTCCGGTACTAGTGCATCACCAACTTCCACACAAATGAGGGAAATTAAAAGACTACCGCCTGCATTAGCAGCAACATGATCACCCATTGATAATAACGCAAATAGACTCGCTCCGTGAGAAACCTGTTTTGAAACAGGTGTTGGCCCGATTAAGAACTAAATGGGTCAACCTTCATTTCATTTTTTGTTCGCAGCGCCATTACAGAAATTTTTCTTGACACAGTTGTGGGATCAGGTAAAAGATTTTCTAAGTCCACATTTTCTCCAAATTTTGCTCCAATGAGAATAAGATTTCGAGCTAAATTTTTAAACCCTTCTCCCGCCAAAGCAGAAAATGGTCTGCAGTCGCCTACCACCCACTCCACACAAGCATCAAACAAATCTGCAAATTAAAAGAACTCTGTTCATTCTAATATTTTTCTGATAGATCGTTTATTGATATTTATAGGTGGCATATTTTTAGGTGGCAGCCCTATAGGGCTAAAAATTTCATAATTTTGAAATTCTGACAACGTATTCGGATTCAGCGACCCATTTTTACCTAGTGTTCGCCCCAGCATCGAATTCGTAAAAATAAAAAAAAAATTAGGTGGCAGCCCTATCAGCTATCTTAAATTTTAAAATTCTGATATCAGATTCGAAATCAGCGACCCCCTAAAAATATTGGATAATGTTTAAAACTCTTAAAAAAGCACATTATTAGGTGGCAACCCTATAGGGTTAAAAATTTCACAATTTTTAAATTCTGACAACGGATTCGGATTCTTACTTACTTACTTATCTGGCGCTTACAACCGTAAGTCGGTTTTGGCCTCGTATAAGAAATTGCGCCAGCCATTTCTGTTCTGCGCTTGCTGGCGCCAGTTGGAAACACCAAGTGTAGTCAGGTTATCCAACACCTGATCCTTCCAACGAAGATGTTGGCGTCCTCTTCTGCGTTGACCACCACCGGGCACCGAATCGAATATTTTTTTCGCTGGAGCGTCGTTTTCCATTCGCTCAACATGACCTAGCCAGCGGAGCCGCTCGATTTTAATACGCTTAACTATGTCGATGTCAGCGTACAGCTCATACAGCTCGTGGTTCCATCGAATTCGGTACTCGCCATTGACGCAGATTGGACCGAAGATCTTACGAAGGATCTTTCTCTCGAAGGCTTCCAAAGTCTTTTCATCAGAACTGCTCAACGTCCAAGTTTGTGCTGCATATAATAGGACGGGCATGATTAGTGACTTATAGAGCGTGAGTTTTGTTCGTCGAGAGAGGGCTCTGCTTCTCAATTGCCTACTTAGCCCAAAGTAACACCTGTTGGCAAGAGTTATCCTTCGCTTTATCTCAATACTGACATCGTTGAAAGAGTTTACGCTGGATCCCAGGTAGACGAAGTCTTTAACAACCTCGAAGGAGATGTTGTCAACAGTGACGTGGTTTCCAAGACGCTGGGACTGTTTATTTGTTGACACTAGGTATTTCGTCTTATCTGCGTTCACTACAAGACCCATTCGACTCGACTCTTTCGCTAACCTGGAGAATGATACACTGACTTCGCGCGTATTATGGCCAATGATATCGATATCATCAGCATACGCCAGCAGCATAATACTTTTGTAGAATATCGTGCCGCTGCGTCTCAAATCAGCAGCTCGGATGATGTTCTCCATCATCAGGTTGAAAAAGTCGCACGATAAGGAATCACCTTGTCTGAAACCTCGTTTGGTATCGAATGGAGGAGTGAGGTCCTTTCCAATTTTAACTGTGCTGCTGGTGTTGCTCAGTGTCATTCTGCAAAGGCGGATGAGCTTTGCAGGAATACCAAATTCAGACATGGTGGAATATAGATGATTCCTTATTGGACTGTCAAGGGCGGCTTTATAATCGACAAAAAGATGGTGTGTGTCGATTTGTTTTTCTAGGGTCTTCTCCAAGATTTGTCGTAGCGTAAATATCTGGTCTATGGTGGATTTGCCAGGTCTGAAGCCACACTGATAAGGTCCAATCATCTGGTTTACGATGGGCTTCAGTCTTTCACATAGTACGCTCTACAGGACCTTATATGCGATATTCAGAAGGCTTATCCCACGGTAGTTGGCGCAAATTGTGGGATCGCCTTTCTTGTGGATTGGGCAGAGCACACTGAGGTTCCAATCGTTTGGAATGCATTCTTCCGACCATATTCTGCATAGAAGCTCATGAATGCATTTAAATTGAGCTTCGCCTCCATTCTTGAAGAGGTCAGCAGGTAAGCCATCGGCTCCTGCGGCTTTGTTGTTTTTAAGCCGAGCTATAGCTTTCAAGACTTCAGTACGGTCGGGCAGCGGAACTTCAACGCTGTCGTCCAAAACTGGGGATTCCGGGATATCATCTCTATTGGCGGGATTGTTGTCGTCGTCACCATTCAGAAGCCTAGAGAAGTGTTCCCTCCACATCATCAGTGTACTCTGGATATCTGTCACTAGATTCCCATTTTCATCCTTGCAGGAAGAGGCCCCGGTCTTGAAACCATCGGCCAGGCGTCTTATTTTTTCGAAAAATTTTCGGACCTCATTCCTGTCATCATGCATCTCAATTTTCTCGCACTCACGCATTTCCGCTTCCCTTTTCTTTCGCCTGAAAATGCGTGTCTCTTCCCTCCTCTTCTCTTTGTATCGCTCCTTAGCAGCACGCGTTACAACCGACTGCAGGGTGGCTTTGTAGGCGGCATCTTTTTCTGCAGTGGCGTCGCGACACTCTTGGTCGTGCCACTGGTTTCGGCGAGGGCGGTGATAGCCAATCACCTCTTCGGCAGCCGTACGCATAGAGTGGGAAATATGATTCCATTGCGCGCATATATCGTCGATCGGAGGAGTGCTTTCTTGAAGCAGGAGTGAGAGTCGAGTAGCGAAGTCTTCGGCTGTTTGCTTTGATTGCAGCTTTTCGACGTCTAGCTTTCTCTGTGCTGGATTGCGCGCATTCTTGGTTGCGCACAGGCGTGTACGGATCTTGGTTGCGACAAGATAATGATCCGAGTCTATATTGGCACCACGGATCGTGCGTTCATCTAAAACACTGGAAGAGTGCCTTCCGTCAATCAAAACGTGATCAATTTGGTTGCGCGTCTTTTGATCAGGAGACAGCCAAGTTGCTTTATGAATATTGAGATGCTTGAATCTAGTGCTACTAACGACCATGTTTCGCGCTGCGGCAAAGTCAATCAGCCTCATTCCGTAATCGGAGGTATTGTCGTGGAGGCTGAACTTTCCGACTGTTGGACCAAAGATATTTTCTTTTCCCACCTTGGCGTTAAAGTCACCAAGCACGATTTTTATGTCGTGGCGGGGGCTGCGCTCATAGGCCTATTCAAGGCGCTCGTAGAAGCTGTCTTTGGTCTCATCGTCCTTATTTTCTGTCGGAGCGTGCGCACAAATCAGGCTCACGGATTATGGCAAGTCGTTCGTTCACAGGTGTGAATCGCAGAACATGATGTCGTAGTCGCTTGCCAACCACGAATCCGCATCCAAATTCGTGCTTCTCCGCATGGTCGCTGTAGTAGATATCACAGGATGCTTGCCGTGAGCAACCCTGTCCCTTCCATCGCATTTCTTGGATTGCAGTGATATCAGTTTTGTATCTTTCTAAGATATCTATCAGTTGGATAGAGGCACCATCCCAATTAAGGGTTCGGACGTTCCAGGTGCATATCCGTAAATCATTGTCAGTTTTTCGTTTGCGGTAGTCGTCATCAGATTTGGGGATAATTTTTATCTTTTTTCTTGTCGTTTTCATTCAAATTTGTTTTTACGTGGTGGGCTTCAAACCCAACGCACAACCCTTTAAAGGCAGGGGGAGCCCGCCGCTCAGATTAGCCGTCAAACTAACGGTTGCGAGTTTGCCGTTTCTAGAGGACACCACGCAGAGGTTTGAGTCGACTTGAGACGAGTTCGACATGGATAATGCTGGCCTCACCAGGTTGAGGCAGTCAGACACGTTGCCATGTGAAGATCGCCCCCTTGACCCTCACGCGTTGCCTTGTGAGGATCGCCCTCCAATTAAATTTTAAAATTCTGACATTAGATTCGAAATCAGCGACCCCCTAAAACTGTAAGATATCTAATGTTTAAAACTCTTAAAAAAATATATTATTAGGTGTCAACCCTATTGTAAAATATCATAATTTTGAAATTCTGACATCACATTCGGATTCAGCGACCCATTTTTACCTAATGGTAAAAAACAAATCATTGTATGCATGCATTTCTTAATTTAACTGCAATAAAATATTTTTTAACAAAAAATGGTTTTTGCATTGATGTTAAAAAAGTTAGTGAATTGTGACTTTTCTTTAGACATGTGTATACTTGAAATTTTTGTAATAAAATTCTCTATTACATAAGAGGGCTAACTTTTTCTCTCCGATATAATTATTTCGAGATATAGGGCTTCAAACATAAAATATATTTATAAAAAAACGAAAAAAATTATTTTTTTTCACCTGTTTGCGGTCATAACAGCCATATCACTGATGCTATTGGCACATATTATGCCTTCAAATCACATATTGTGCCTTCATCCGACTCTCCTCTACTACATGCAGTTAAATTAAAATTCATTGACTGAACATGTAAGTTTTTACAAGCATTTATGTGGAGTATGTGTTCCCAATAGTGGTTTTTTTTTATTTTACCAAAAAATTGGGGCCAATCGAAAAAAATCATTACGATATTCGGATTCTATGGAAAATTTTACTATAGAAAATGTTATCGCAATTCATTGTGGAAAACCTTGTTGAGTAGTGTTATTGTAACGAACTCAGGATTAGGTTACAAGTTTCAATAAACAAAGCCGCGGAACTAGCAAACATAGCAAAAACAAATAGAAAAATTATTAGTGATAAAATTTGTAGACCAAATGATATAGAGTTAGGAGACTTAGTTCTTGTAAGAGTAGGTGTTTGCGTTAGTAAGCGGGAGTAATAGAAAATGCGAAGGTTTCGCTTGCCGGTTCATTTATTACTAAAAACTAAATTTTCTTAACAATGATCAACTACTTGTATATACAAATTAAATATAACTGAATATATAACAGTAAATCAAATAAGCGAAAATGGTAATTATTATACATGGTGATTAATACATCACGTTCGGCGCCAACATACCGGCCTCCTTAAACTATTAAAATAGTTTAATATATATATAATTGAAATATGCATAAACGCGAAAATATTTGTTCATTTAAATGGACTTTAGTAAACAAAGGAATTAATAAACAATAAACAGTACTTCAAAGTTCAATGAAAAGAAATGAATTCGGATGGGAATTGAAGCTTAACAAGAAATAATCAAATTAAAATTTTTTCGGAGATTAAGAAATTAATTAAATGTATATATATATATATATATGTATAAGAACTTTAAGTGACAACAATACATGTTAATTTTCCCGTGAGTCTTGCGGAAGAATTGGAATAACCTTTACTATAGGTCGGGTGAGAAATCCATCTGATGTCTTTAATTGCACAGCACGAACCTTTCCGTCATCACCAGGACAACACTTGATTTCCCTCGCGAGTCGCCATTTAGCGGGGGGAATGTTGTCCTCTCTGATTACGACCAAGTCATTTTCTGCAATATTTTTCTGTGGTCGCAACCATTTCGATCGCTGTTGTAGAGTAACCAAGTATTCCAAGTGCCAGCGTCTCCAAAAGTGTTGTCGAATTCGGGAGAGTAGCTGCCACCTTTGATTGAGGCTTCCCTTGAAATCTAGTACTTCAGGTTCAGGTAACACTTTAAGAGGTTCAGAGATCAAAAAATGCCCAGGAGTAAGTGTTTCTAAGTCGCAGGCATCAGCAGAGAGTGGACAAAGTGGGCGCGAGTTAACACAAGCTTCGACTTCTGCAAGAACGGTGTAAAATTCCTCATAAGTGAGTAGAATTGGAGTTAAGGCACGTTTCAGATGGAATTTCACCCTTTTAACGGCTGTTTCCCAATAACCACCCATGTGTGGTGCGCTTGGTGGATTAAAACTCCATTCCGTGCCTGAATCCGCAAGATATTTCCGAAGCTTGTCATCTTTTAATGCTTGCTGAAATCCGTCCTGTAGGTCTCGTTCAGCGCCCACGAAATTTGTGCCATTGCCTGAATAGTACTTTTAGAAAATTTAATAAAGTAGGGACCTGCCAAATCAATACCGCTGTGTAAAAACGGACGTCCACTATTGACTCTAAACTTTGGCAAGTTCGCCATCATTTGGTGTTGCTTAGTGACGCTGTGACGTTGACAGGTAACACAGGAGCGATATATCTTTCTTACTAAATTTCGAGCACCAACTACCCAAAAACGGCGCTGCAATGTCGTCTGCATGAGCTGGGGTCCTGCATGTAGTAGCATCTTATGAAAATCGTTAACAATCATGTTGGCAAGTGGTGACTTGGCAGGAATGATTATAGGGTATTTAGCGTCCTAAGACACTGCAGCATGCTTGATGCGACCACCTGCTTTGAGTATACCTTTCTCATCTATAAAAACATTTAATCGGGCGATAGCGCTTCGCATTGGTACTGGATTATCGTTGTTACAACAAGCTATTTCCTCAGAGTAGGCACTCAACTGAACTTGCTTAATCCAATAGTTTTCCGCATCTTGTAGCTCAGAAGTAGACAAAGGACCTTTTTTGGGTAAACTATTTGAACTAAGTTTTTGTCGAATATTGAAAATATATCGCATACAATACGCTGTGACGCGCTTAAGACGAATAAATGACGAAAAAGCTGTATACAAATTACAAATTGAAAAAGTAGTAGAAATGTGCGTCATAACATTCTTTGAACGTAGCTCTTCATCAGTTTTTGGATTTTTTATTTGAGGTGGTGGCCAGAAATTGGGATGTTTGACCAGCCAGCTCGGACCATTCCACCATAAATGATAGTTGAGTAGTTTCGATGTAAGCATACCTCTAGATGCACAATCCGCTGCATTGTGGTCTGAGGCAACATGAAACCAATTTTCTGGTGCTATGATGGCTTGGGCTTTAGCAACCCGATTAGCTATGAAGACAGTCCAACGGCTGGGGTGGCTCTGCAACCACGCTAGTGCATTCATCGAATCTGTCCATCCGAAAATTGTATATACAAGAGGACTAAAGGACTTCTCGACTTGTTTTGCTATATCGGCGACCAAGGCTGCTGCACACAGTTCAAGTTTGGCTATGGAAATGGAACGTAGAGGCGAAACTCTAGTTTTTGCACTAACTAGAGAAACCTTAATCGAACCATCAGCGAATTGTGTTCTAGCGTAGACGACGCCAGCATAGGCAAGCACAGAGGCGTCAGCAAAGCAATGAAGATCGGTAAGAGATCCCTCACTGCTGGTTCCAAGCCATCTCGGTATTTTTAGTTCAACCAGTCTTTTAAGATCTTCTCGTTGCTTAAGCCAGTATTTTGCAATATCATCTGGTACTGGATCGTCCCAGCCGATATTTAGTAACCAGAGACGTTGAAATAACTTTTTTGGAATTACGGTTATTGGTGCGATTTTTCCTGTAGGATCGAACAAGCGACAAGAGTCCGAAAGCAGCGTTCTTTTGGTTAATTTTTGCGGTAGTGGGCCCAGGTTCACAGCATAGTACAAATAGTCATCTTTTGAATTCCACATCAAACCAAGAGCACGAACAGTGTCATCTTCAGCCAACAAGTGCGTAGTGTCTTTTTCCCTTGCGTCTAGTGGAATGTTTTTAATAACAAATAGCGAATTGGAAGCCCATTTACGTAGTTCAAAACAGCCTTTAGCGAGAATTAAACATATTTCCTTGCGAATGTTGCCGAGCTCTTGCTCCGTAGAACATCCTGTTAAGAGGTCGTCCATGTCAAAGTCGGTACTTATGATAGTGGACGCGCGAGGATACTGAAGGCTTGCTTCCTTTGCGGTTTGTTGAATGGCTTTGACTGCATGGTGAGCACTTGAGGCCAGACCATAAGTTACTCTTAGCATTCGAAAGTCTTGCAAGGGTTCATTTGGTGATTTGCGCCATACAATGCGCTGAAGGACAGTGTGTTTTCTGGAAACTAATACTTGGCGATACATGGCAGCAACATCAGCGATTAAAGCGAATTTGTGAGTTTGAAACCTGTTTAGAATAGATGTTAAATCCTGCTGCAGCTGCGGTCCGACCATTAATGCATCGTTAAGCGAAATTCCGTTGGAAGTTTTTTGTGAGGCGTTAAATACGATTCGTGTTTTTGTTGTAGTACTCGTATCTTTTAAGACACTAAGATGAGACATATAGAAATTCAATGGAGGCATATCGTTGACGGGCTCCATGTGACCTTGATTCAACATATCTTCAAGAAAGACGTGATATTTATCGCGTAATTCGTGATTTTGGCTTAGTCTTTTTTCCCATTTGAAGCCAAGACTTAACAGCGGTTGCTCTAGATTCTCCAAGATGAACATTTGACTTCAGTGGCAAATCTACAATAAAACGTCCATGCTCATCTCTTTTATGCATAGCATCGAACAGGTTTTCACAAAGCATTTCTTCTCGCGTGTGGTAGCGCTTTTCTGCATCATCTTCTAGCTCCCACGCTCGGGTAACTGCTCTAGTCAGATTCATATCTGCAGATAGACAAAAGGATGAATCTTGTTGGTTTTGTAAGCTTACCTTGCCAAAGAGAATCCAGCCTTAAGCTGTCTTCTGAGCTATTGGTGTCCCCGGTGGACCTTTAATAATCTTTGGTTCTAGCAGCATTGTCATTTCATCGGCACCAATAATTAAATCGATGCGACCAGGTTCATAAAAAAGTGGATCAGCTAGGTTGAGTCGTGCGAGATGTGGCCAATAGCCAGCGTTAATTTGTGATGTTGGCAAAAGACCAGTGAGCCTAGTGAGGACCAAGGCTGACAACTTGAACGTTCGAATTTCTTTCAAAGGTGCTATTAATAATGATATTTGACCGTTGACTGAGTTTTTGGAGCATCCTATTCCCGCTACGATTACATCGCTGCGTATTCGTGGTAATTTCATCTTTTGTGCACATGCTTCAGTAATAAACGATGAATGAGATCCTGTGTCAAAAAGAGCACGCAAAATGTGTTGGTTTCCATCGAAGTCTTGTGCCTTTACTAAAGCTGTAGCCAGTGACACGGAACCTTCCTTAAAATTTACCTTTTCGTTGTGTGACGAGACTGTAGATGATAATGCGGTGTGCTGTGACTCCGGAGCAGCTGATGCCGTATTGAATTCAGCGGTATGCAGCAATGTGTGATGCCTTTGGTTGCATTGTCTGCAGGTTGACAGGCATTTTTGCGCCGCGCTGCCTCTATGCGTGCTTCTACATGTAATTCGCGGAAAAGTGAACATTTGTAAATTTTGTGATCAGCTGAGAAGTAGAAACATTTGCTGTTGGCTCATTCCACCAGTTTTCGCCCAATTTAAAAAAAAAAAGTCGCAACATGTTCTAGAAAAAAATTGACAAAATTATATGTTATTTTTGTGTTAAAGTAGGTAACAAAAAACATTTTTTTAATTTTTTATTTTTAACCGTTAACCAGTGGTGGCGCTCGAAAAATTTTTGGCGGGCCCAAAAATCACGATTTAATAGTTTACGGTTTCATTTATATCTCCGCTCCTGTAATTGGTATTGACTTAATTTAAAAACTGTTTGACAGATAACAAATTGGCGCAACTTCCTATATAAAATTCAAGTTCGTAAACTTATTTTTAATAAATAATAAAATTCACCAAACTTATGCTAAAAATTGATTTTTTTTTTATTTTCATCACCCTGTTTCAACAACTTACAGGGTTGCCAGACCTAAAATTTTTTTACAGTTTCTTCTTCTATTACCTTTTAACAAGATAAGTTGAAAAAATTAATGAAAATGTGTAAATATTTTTAGTTTGACTGCTTTGAAAGTGTGGATTTATGAGAAATGGCACAACTTCAGGACCCTGTATCGGCAAAAGTGCACATTTTAAAATTCAAATTTTTTTTTCTATTTTAATTTCATGTATTGACAACACACTGAAAAAAAATTGGGAGGGTGTTTTGCCTTGTTTTTGAAAAATGATTTTTTGAAAATTATGTCATAACTCAAATAATTGAAAAAAGCAAGATGTTTAGGTGCCTCCCTATCAAATAGTACACAAGCAAAAGTTTTATAAATCAACGTAGATATTGTTGAACTCACATTTAAAATATCAATTTTTTTCTAGAACATGTTGCGACTTTTTTTTTTTAAATTGGGCGAAAACTGGTGGAATGAGCCTGTTGTTACTCTTGTTATTGTTGTTGTTGTACTCTGACTGAGCTGCATGACAAAAATGTGATTTGTTGGTTTTATTTGGCAGCACTGCTCTCTTTGTCTTTATAGTATGCGTTGATGCTGTTAATACTTCCAATGAGCGGCAACGAGTTTCCAGAAATTCTTGTAAGTCATCTAAAATCGGCATTTTGTCATCTTTCAAGTTAAGCTCCCACTGCCTTCGTGTTTCATCGGCAAGTCTATAAACTATTGCATGTATTAGCCAGTCCTCCCAAAATTCAACTGGCATTGAGAGTGCTTTAAGAGCACGGACATTTTGCATGATTGGATCAAGTACGCTTTTTATGGCAGGAGCGGTATCGTTTTCAACTTTTTGGACAGCGAAAATGGCACTAAGATGATGATCTTTAATGACTCGTTGAATGTTGTATCTGGTTCTTAACAAATTCCAAGCTTCTGTAAAATTTGCATCCTGAAGCTTAAAATTTGAAATCAAATTAAGGGGTTCTCCTGATAAGCAGCATCGTAAATAATGAAGTTTCTGAGTGCCGGTTAGCGATTCTTGCTCGTTTACTATAGCATTGAAACTGTCGTAAAATGCCAACCATGTGGTAGGGTCACCTGCAAAACGTGGTAGATCAAACACAGGCAGTTTGATATTTGGAATTAATGTAGAACGTCCGAAGGGTGGATTGGAGGCTGGTGTTGATATTTCAGTGCTTTGTGATTGTTGTGCAGCTAAACTGAGCATTCTTTTGAAATTAGACAGAGCTGTTGCATACCAAAGCTCTCCTTGCTTTCTTTCATTTTCTTCGATTTCAGCCAATTCCGTTCCACATGATTCTTCCACGCCCTCTTGAGCCTCAGAGAAACGGGTCCATTGTTCTCTTAAAAGCTCAATGTATGTTTCTACTTGCTGCATGTCGTAAAGACCGGTTTCATCTTTGCTCAATTCCATATACCTTCTGATATAATTGCGCGCAGAGTCTCTCTTTTTTGCATTAGACATAATTTACAAACGACTGAGACTACGGTACTTATGTACAATTGAATGTAATGAAACTAGAATGATGCGTTTTCTACTAAATGCGGTTTAGTCTGCGTTGACTAAATTTTAGAATTAATATGCGGTGCAAAGGAATTCGTAAAAAATTGTATTATAGAGTTAACTTTATTTTTATAATTAAATGCGACGTTTACCGACATGAACACTGAATAAGTTTTAAACGCGAATTTAAGTTAAAACTAATTAGTGCACAATGCGCGGGCTAGTGATATTTAAATTATTGAAAATAAAGTGCGATTTTGACAAATTTATTGCGGTTGATTAGTTATTATGAGTTGTACAAATCAGGTTCGAAGGACCAAATGTTTGCGTTAGTAAGCGGGAGTAATAGAAAATGCGAAGGTTTCGCTTGCCGGTTCATTTATTACTGAAAACTAAATTTTCTTAACAATGATCAACTACTTGTATATACATATTAAATATAACTGAATATATAACAGTAAATCAAATAAGCGAAAATGGTAATGATTATACATGGTGATTAATACATCACGTTCGGCGCCAACAGTAGGTAATAAGAAAAAATTAGACAACCCATATAGCGGTCCGTGCAAAGTAATAAAAAGAAATGGAGTAAACTCTATATTAGATGTAAATGGTAAGCAAAAAGAATACCATAACAATTTATTAAAAAAATGGAATGTAGAATTTAAAAAAAAAAACGTACTTATATTTGAAACAATTGTTGTATACGAAAACAAAAATTTAGAACAAAACATAAATTTTGTTTGTGGGTCGTAATATTACGACCCGCTCTCCAACATTGCAACCCGTTCAAACCAAACATGAATACCCGCTCTCATATTCCATACCGCAACGTGTTGTGCTCATTGTTTTTGTTATTAAACCTGTCTGATGTGTTCGCTTGCTTAAGCCATGGTATGAGAGAAGGGAATCGGAATTTGTATACTTTTGCATCTTCGCGGGCGCAGTAATTTCTATCAAGCAATTTTCTGATTTATCGGTTTTCGATCAAATTAATTGCAATTATGCTTTTATAGTAATAAAATATTATCAAGTTCCCATAAAGAACGGCAAAATATGTATTATAAAAATTCAAATAATAAGAATAAGAATAAGAATAATAATAATAAGAATAAAAAAAAAGAAAAAGAGTAAGAATAAGAATAAGAATATGAATAAGAATAAGAATAAGAATAATCGTGGCGTCCGTGGCGTAGTTGGTTAAAGTGCGTGGCCGATATGTCAAAGAACCTGGAGACCCAGGTTCGAATCCCAGCAGCGACAGAAAATTATTTGAATTAAAATAATTTTTCTGTACGGCCGCCACCTCTCTGCAGACAATGGCAAACCTCAGAGAGTAATCAAATGCCATGTAAAGCTTCTTGAGAATAAGAACATTCCGTTCATCGCCGTTCGGAGTCGGCGTTAAGCATGTAGGTCCATTTCTCGGTCAATTGTGTACAAACTTAATAACACGCACAACACAATTGATCATAAGAAGCTAGGTCAAAGTCCTTTCAAGGGCTGAAATGGCCAGTTATTTATTTATTTTTTTTTTTATTATAATAAGAATAAGAATAAGAATAAGAATAAGAATAAGAATAAGAATAAGAATAAGAATAAGAATAAGAATAAGAATAAGAATAAGAATAAGAATAAGAATAAGAATAAGAATAAGAATAAGAATAAGAATAAGAATAAGAATAAGAATAAGAATAAGAATAAGAATAAGAATAAGAATAAGAATAAGAATTAGAATAAGAATAAGAATAAGAATAAGAATAAGAATAAGAATAAGAATAAGAATAAGAATAAGAATAAGAATAAGAATAAGAATAAGAATAAGAATAAGAATAAGAATAAGAATAAGAATAAGAATAAGAATAAGAATAAGAATAAGAATAAGAATAAGAATAAGAATAAGAATAAGAATAAGAATAAGAATAAGAATAAGAATAAGAATAAGAATAAGAATAAGAATAAGAATAAGAATAAGAATAAGAATAAGAATAAGAATAAGAATAAGAATAAGAATAAGAATAAGAATAAGAATAAGAATTAAGGCCTGAATATAATAGCCACATGCTGGCAGACGGATCTTTCAAAATGAAAGCGACCCCATGTAAATATATGTGCATACCCATAATTGGAATTGCCACAGTTTCGTTGACTTTCAGTGGCTTTTTGTAGAGCGACTCAAATCGCTCACAGCATAGACAAATGTCAAATAATTGTATATTCTAATTTATTGAAGTAATAATTGAAGCTTAACAGCAAAGGCTTCGTATGATTAAATTTTTTATATTATTTTGCACATTAATTTTGAAAAAAATCTCACAAACAAGCACAAATAAAAACAAACTATTTTGTGACACTTCTCAAAGTCAGTATATGGCAATTATAGACATTTTTGATTTTGACAACAGCCTGCTGGCTTTTCGTTTAAATTTTGGCATTAGCGTAAGCCAGCATGTGGCTATTATAGTCAGGCCTTAAGAATACTTCATAATACTAACTTCATTTGAATATTCTTTAGGTCTTGAACGTACTAATAATTGGCAAAAAATTGTAGACTCTTTCTTAACACTTTCTAAGTCTTCAATAAGCCTTCTTTTTTTATGATAATTAAAACGATTTAGTATTTTTGTTTAGGGTGAATAAATATATTAAAAAATTATTTACAAGAAATGTTTTTTATTAATATTTAACATTTGTTATGCTTTAATTTGAAGTTGACGTGGCGATATCGGAAAGAGCTAATGGTTACCATAATAACTTAAGTTTGGCAGCACCTAGAAAAACAAAAAAACCAAATTTATATATAATATGTGTATGGTTATCGTGTGAACTAAAATTTTTAAGTTTGGCAAAAAAATAAAAAAATTATGAAGATTTGAAAAAAAAAATCATAAACGCAAGTTTTTTTTTGATTTTGTGCAAATAACTATAGAAAAAATAAAAATTTTTGCAATGTTTTAGTTCACACGGAAACTACGCATGTGGAAAGTATGCGGTTAAAGTTTGAAGATAATCGGTTAAGGTCATTTTATGTTACGATGATAACCAAGTATAAAAATGTAAAAAACTTCTTTGCAAATGTACAAATTTTTTCGTGCATAAAAAAAAATAATAAAAAATTTTTTTTGAGTGTATTAAATCACCCCAAAAATTTATCCATTATCTTTTGCCGTTTTGCTGTCAAAAAAATGTTAAATTTTCACTCGAATACAGACAGCGCCAAGTAGCAATATGCCTTAATTTAACATATTTTTCGCAATTACTGCAATACCCTTTAATAACGTCGTTAAACTTTCGTCTTTTAGATGGAGTTTCGAAGTAAGAAAAATTTTCTTCCAAGTGCCCTTCTACCACTTCATTTAAATTTAGTGTTGGAATAGCACCAGATTTATGTTTTTCTTTCCTATATGTATATGAATTAAAACTACTAAGAAATGATCTTCGACTGGGCCGAAGTTAAAATACCCCCACGGCCGAATCAAAGCATATTCAAAGTCTTAAGCAGTTAATAAAATGTGTATTTGTAAAAACATTTTCGTTATAGTTTGAACAGAAAATATTCGCTTTTGTTTTTTGATAAAGTCACTTCGTATAGGAGGAATCGGTTTTCATCCGATTTGGCTCATTTTCGAACTTGACCTTTATTTTTTAGATAAAAGTTTAAATATCGTGATGATAGCTTGAAAATTACGGCTGTAATCGTGATCACAGACAGACAAACAGACAGACGGACACTTACACTTATTTTACGTTTTTTAAGCGTAAAATCTACAAATTTGAACCGTAGTCCAGATGTGAGATATTGCATTTTTTTCGACATATTTGACCGATTGTTAAATGGTGGGAAGGAAATTTGAATAATTTAATATTGGGGAAATTTCTTTTTGATTTTTTGCAAGTCTGCATACAGCATGTAATGCCAGACTTCAGCTTGTTTTTCTTTATTATATTTCTTGACATTATAACGACTTGTCGCATTAGCAATTCGTATAATGAAAAAATTTCACAAAGGCCAGCAAAGCTACAAGTGCCGATCATGCTAACAACATGATCGAGCTCAGAAAAACATTGTGTGCTTTGTCAAACAACACCATTCCTGTTGCAACCGTTGGTTGGTTCGCTCAAAATGTTCGATGTTGCTTAATGCTGCTTACATCGTATCTTCGTCTTGTTGCTACCCCCCGCATCTATGAGTAAGAAAGACAAATGTTTGCGTTTTGTACCAAGATGCGCATTCTATATATTGTATATTCTTTGCTAATATGTATCTACATATTTCCCCTTTACCACCTTCTTAGTTGCACTCATTTAAGTTATTGCGCGTTTTGCTTGCGCTACATTAATCATTTTTGTTTATATTCGTTGCTGCATTTGCTTCACTAATGCACATACAAAGCAGCGATCTCATCTTACAAATCCAATAGCATGCAAAGCAGTTGTGACACATATATTGTGACGCAATTATGCTTGGACGCAAGAAATTTGATGAACCAAAAGAAATTGGATCATCAATGACTATGACAGTATTTTTGAGTGAAACTAAGAATACAATTAAGAAACTATGTAATACTATAGGAATAAGTAAAAATTAAATATAAAATGCAGTGTTAGAACTATGACATTTTTTTATTATAAAAGAACAGAATTTTCAATAAAGAAAACAGAATTGATCTGAGCTTGAAAACGAGCATAACAGAATTTTCTCTTACAATATACATACGTTCCAACTTATGGCGACACTGCTTGGTTGATCGTATGTGGTAATATAGGGAATCACTAAATTTAGAAAGGAGTTTTATCCTCCAGTTTAGATACCATACAAATTCATTACATATTTCATTACAAAAAGATTGCAAAAATTATACCTCCATTTATATTGCTCGAACAGCCTATTTTTAAACGTAGAGTAGATGTTAATATTAAAAATAACTAAAAATATCTATAAGTAAAATAATGTAATGATGGAAAAATTAATGACGTCTTTCACGTAGTTCGAATCAGCTCGCTGCAAATTGCAGATATTGCAATTAATGTCAAAATTACTCCTATTTTAATAACGTCCGAACGCTTTATATCAAAACCACTGTACATGTAATTACACTTATATTGTATTTTTTCTGATATTTATAAATATCAGCCCCTTAATACTTAATGTTGCACTAGTTCTTTTTTCCCAAACAAAAAATTTTCAGCATATAAATTGGAAAAAAATGCGTCCGAATGTGACGTCCGACATGCTGGATTTGCTCATATATGACCCAAGAGTGATAGAAGGTTAAGAAAAGTAAAAAACTGAAAACGGACATCACTTCTACTATACAAAAAATAGTTTAAGATCTACTTAAGATGGGTCATATTTGACCCATTGTTCTCACAGGGTTAAGGATAAAAAAATCAGTAAACAAACATCAATTAATAATTTTGTTGCAACAAAACGGTTTTAATGTTCACCTACAAAAAAATTTGGAATGGGTTAATATGACCCAATGGTCGTTAAGGATATCAAAATAGGGTTAAGGATATCAAAAATCGAAAAACATACATGATTAAAAACTGTTTACCCAATAAAATAATGTCGGCCGCCTAAACCCATGAAATACCCCTATATAATGTCGGCCGCCCAAGCACATAAAATACCTTTTGTATTCATTTCCTTCTTCAGGATGTTCGGATACAATTTTCATTACATCTGCTGCTGAAAGATAGCCAGTCGCATGTTTAGCCATTTGGGCAGCATATGATAACTCCGCATCGGATCTCGACTCCAAAAGATCACGCATCTTAACACGCTTGGTGTGTTCGCCGCTACTCTCAAATGGTTTTTCTGGTCTATCGCGTTTGGAAGTACTAGGTAACTCCGCCTGATTTTCCTCATTTTTTCATAGATGTCATTTAAGCCGTTTTTCCCTTCAATGACTCGGTTAACAATGCAAAATGTTTTTGTAAATAACTAATTTCATTAGTACACTTAATAGTAGGTCCTACTGACCATGGTAAATGCCCTACATTGCATTACAGATGCTTGTCATCCAGACAAACCATTTTAATATGCAATTTCCAGATGTTACAATTTGGTACTGCAAAAAAAAAAAAAAAATTAAAAATAAATATAATGGACCGTCATGAACAACCTAATAACTTTTGATTTTACAAACAGACATAATAAGCTTATTTTAGTAAAAATTAAGTAAGACCTAGACAAAGTGCAGACACTTTTAGATTTTCCATTTAACATAAAAATAAATTTAGATAAAAAAATCTATATTTTTTAAAATTTAGAGATAAACATGTATAAATAATTAATAAATTATTTTTAAGTGTACTAAGAACATAATGTATTGCTTTCAAAAAGTGATCTACGGTTTCTGTGAAACCCTTTCTTTCAGGAGTTATGCCATTTTAAAGAAACTGGGGAAATCGTTATGTAGAGAAGCAAAAAGGCTACTTTTCCCATACAAAATTTTGTAACTTTGGTTCCACTTCGGTTTGAATTTACACGTAAGGAAGATATGCTTCTCAAAAGCTTAAGTCCAAAATTTGAAATCATTCCGTACCCTACAATCCGAGTTACAGATTTATCTCCGTCTAAATAGGCTAAACAGAACGCTGTGCGGTGTCTGGTGTTGAATTAATGTTGTATTAGTTCAGTAAATCGGTTGTCATCAACGTACTTAATTGTGGTGGTCATCTTAAATCTTTCCTCGACTTGAAGAGTTTTAAAACTTGCGTCATTCCCTCGTTGAATGCAACTTTTTATGTGGTTAGCCCTTCGAGCCACACCCTTACTCCAGTAACATAGCACCATATGGGGGTATGTCATCGCCCCACGTCAAAAAATCGTTGTAAAATCCCGAATTTTGGATATATAAGTTTAAAACTTTACATCGTTACTATTTTTGGTCTTGTTCAACATTTTGTGTAGTTATTTTCTAATATTTTACAAATGGCTAACTTTAGGAGCGCGACCAAGTTAAAAAACGTGAAAAATTAGCTCTTTTACTAAAAAATTCATAACTTTTACAGTTTTTAATTTAAGACCTAAAAATTATGTTTGAAGGCATCAAATACGTTGCTACAAAGACAAAATATTAGTCATAGCGTTAGTTACAAAAAAACATATTTATTCTAAAAAAAAAGATTTTTTAACAATAAAATTCAAAATAACTCGTTCAGTGTTGATTTTAAGACCTGAAAATATTTTTTTAAGTAATTTAATAATATATTTAGAAAAAAGAGGAGTAAAATATTCAAATTCAACAAAATTCAAATTCAATAGTTCAGACAGTAAACTTATAAATTTTTACACAAAAATACATTTTTTTATTTTAATTTATCAATTTATATTCATACATACCTTAAAACAATAAAAAAATAATTAAATTCAATGCAATGAAATATTTCAGTTATTTCTAAAAATATACACTAAGCCACACGTGGGGTATATGAGAACACCAGTGGATTTTAAACGAATGCCAACGACACATTAACGCATCCCTGACCTTCTAAATTGCTTGAGAGTAAAGCTAGTTAAGTTGTGAACACCCAGAGTAGTAAGGAGTATGCATAAAAAGTTTTTTATATAAAAAAATGGTTTCTTTAAGTCATGGGGCGATGAAAAGCACCAGTGTGGCTCAAAGGGTTAAGAGCTGCATTTTGAAGCTTTTGTATTTTTTGGATTGGGTTTTAGCTTCGCTACCCCAAGCAAGGTCCATACCGTATCCTCGACTACATCAAAGCATAATATACTTGTTTTATGACGTCTTCAGAAGTGTGGTACTTCAAATGTGAAATGGTAAATAAAGCTTTCTTGAGGTTCATCCATAATTTGTCAATGTGCTTATCCCAGAGAAAGTAATAGTCTATTACTGCACCAAGATTTTTATAGTTTTCAACTAACTCAGTACGTTCCTTCGAAGTGTTGGGGCAAGCATCATTTTCCAAGTATATGCGTTGTTCTGTTGGCTTAAGGTGCGAACTTCCAATGTGCATCATTTTTGTTTTGGAAGCGTTAATAACTAAATCATTATCGTGGCACCATCTCACAGCCGCATTAAATTCTTCTTGCATAATCCTTACTGCAGTATCAAGCGAATTATGTCGGACAACTATAGCCGTATCATCAGAAAAGGCGAATGGAATGCTTTCTTCGAAAACTCGGAGAAGCTCGTTGATATAGAATATGAACAGAACTGGTCCCAATTTTGATCGTTGTAGAACTCCAAGTTTCATTAACTTTTTACGCTAATTACACCTTTAATCCTAACACAAAATGTTCTATTTTGAAGGTAGTCAGTCAGCCAAACATTGTGCCGCATATTCCAACCCTTTGTAGTGCTTCTATAAGGTAAGAGTGGTTCAATGTGTCGAACGCCTTACTGAAATCCATGTACAGTACTAATACGTGGTGCCCTTTATCCAAGCTTTTATTGACATAATTTGCAAAATCACCAAGTAACTTTCCCGAATTTTTGTTTTTCTGAAAACCATAGTGGCTTTTATGTATCAGTGAGTGTTTTTCAATACAACTTTGTAGCCTGTTGGTAATTACGCCTTCCAAGCACTTTTCAACTACTGAAGAAATAGTCGATTGCGTAAGGCTCAAATTTATTAATTTACATAGTATTGGAACAAAAATATCGGAATGGTTTTTGATATCAATTGATCTGTTGCCATCTGTTCCAGGCGCCTTATTTTCTCTAAGAGCTTTTACAATATTTTGTATCTTAGTAATGTTTGCTTGGTAAGCAAAGATTGAGTTTGCCACTGTTACATTCAAATTGTTTGACGTTACTGCATTGCATTTATAAACTATGTTCTCCGTCTGGGCAGAAAAATACTCTGCAAGTTCATTAGCAAGTGAAGCCATATCTATATTGAAGTTTCTTTCCATTGTTTCGTCGATATTTGCTCTCTTTCTTCCTAGAATTTCATTGATCAAACCCCATGTTTTCCGCGGATCAGTTTTAAATTGCATAGACTTATTTTTGTGCATAAACTTTCGTGGCGTCCGTGGCGTAGTTGGTTAAAGTGCGTTGCCGCTATGTCAAAGAACCTTGGAGACCCAGGTTCGAACCCCAGCAGCGACAGAAAATTATTTGAATTAAAATAATTTTTCTGTACGGCCGCCACCTCTCTGCAGACAATGGCAAACCTCAGAGAGTGATCAAAATGCCATGTAAAGCTTCTTGAGAACGAGAACATTCCGTTCATCGCCGTTCGGAGTCGGCGTTAAGCATGTAGGTCCGGTTCTCGGTCAATTGTATACGAACTTAATATCACGCACAACACAATTGATCATAAGAAGCTAGCTCAAAGTCCTTTTAAGGGCTGAAATGGCCAGTTATTTCTTTTTTTTTTATTTTTTAAACAGAACGTCAACTTTGGCAACCTTCTACACAGAACAGTTCCAACAAATAATGGCAGTCATCGCTGGTAATACTAAAGCAGATTCTTTTACTCGTTGCACCGCGCGTTTCAAAGGACAGCGTGACATGGCTGCGGTAAACGAATTCATAGAGACGGTAGGCTTTTACAAAGATATTGAGAAAATATCAGATACCGATGCACTTCGTGGAATGCCACTGCTACTTGAAGACTACGCAGCGTCTTGGTGGATGATGTAAAAGACAACGTTAAAACTTTCAAAGAAGCATTAGATCTTTTACGGGCCACATTTTCCCCAGAAATTCCAGATTGGAAAATTTTGCAAGTCATTTTTGAAACCAAGCAGCAGACAAAAGAACCAACGGACAGCTTTGTTTGTAAAAAACGACTTTTGTTGTCACAACTTAAGGAGCCTGTCAACGAAGCCGTGCAAGTAAGCATGGTTTACGGTCTCTTAAATATTAAAATAAGAAAGCGCGTGCGCCGTGAAGAACTCAACAATTTCGAGCATCTGATACAAGCCAGCAGAGAAGCAGAAATTCTTTTTGCCGAGACAAAGCAAATGTCATCAGTCGCAGATAAGTTCGAGACACACACAATAAAGAACACACCTTCAGCAGGATTAGGAACATCGGCAGCAGCACCTTCAACAACGACAGCGTCGTCAACAGCGTCATCAGCAGCTACGCAATCAATTCGATGCGCGTTCTGTAGAATCCGTGGACATACCACAGAAGTTTGCAGAAAACGGCTAAAACTACTGTCACATCAGCCACCAGCACAACAAACATCATTGCAAAAACGTCCAACATTTTCATGCTATGGTTGCGGTGCACCTGGGGTATACAGAGCAAATTGTCCACAATGCAGCACGCATAGTAAAGAAAGCCCACAATATTAAGCATTCAACAATGTGGCAACAAACATAATTGGTCGAGACTTGCCGACAGTTCATATCGAGATTTTCGGCCTATAAGGTGAGGCTTTCTTTGACTGCGGGGCCAAAACCAGCATTGCAAGTGTTAATTTAAAAAAATCTTGACCAACAAAGGCTGTGTCTTCCAAAACATGCTCGCTGAGGTTTCATTGGCAGATGGATCAACGTCCACCCAAAATGTCATGGCTACAATTTGTGATGTCATCATTGGAAACCGAGTTTACAAAATACGGCTCCTCGCATTGGAAAATGCGAAAAATAATCGTACGCTATTCGGTACAGACTTCTTGGAGCAGACTGGCATCGTACTAAATATGGCACTGCGTTTTTGGTATTTCGAAAACGACCCCAAACCAAAATTTCATTTTGTAAAGCCAAGTCAAATAGAAGTTCTTTCAATGGACATCTTAGGCGAAAGTGTTGTTACAACACCATCGAAGCAGTCACCATTTTCACAAGCGTTGCAGGAAATGTCCAATTTCATGAATATTATGAAAAACCAAGCTAACATCAGTCCATTATGCCGTACACCAGAGGCCCATCAAGAAGAAAACTTCGGCCCAACTTCTAAGCGTCAAGAAGTTCAACGAAAAAAGAACAACAACGACTATTCACCACACTCCGTCCAGTCTATATTCAAAAATTCTTTACCAACAGGGCAACTGACTCCAGAAAATAATTCAAGACTTTTTGCACCACCAGCAAAAGCAAGAAAACCCGATACAGATCATCAAGATTTTGTCAATAAATATTTTATCCCACTTTACTCAGTTTGTTTTCATTTTTTAAAAGAATCGAATGGACTCGGGTTGTCAGAACAACAAAAGATAGAGCTAGACAATACTCTGTTGGCTAATTCAGATATCTTCGAAGAAAATATAGAGGCAACTCCATTTGCTGTTCACAAAATAGAAACCGAAGATCACTCCCCTCTTGCCACGCCTCCTTATAGACTATCGCCTCAAAAGAAGGCAGAATAAAAGTTAGAGGTTAAAAAATGTTAGATTCAGGTGTCATTAAAGAATGTGAGTGACCTTGGGCAGCTCCAGTATTCATGATACCAAAGAAAACTGGTGGAATAAGAATCTGCATAGATTACAGGCAACTGAATGCTATCACAAAACCTGATAGGTATCCTTTACCAAGAATAGACGACTTATTACATGAAGCTAAAACAACAAAGTTGATGTCTACTCTGGATCTTGAAACAGGTTATTGGCAAATTGGAGTGCATCCACCCCACCAAGATAAAACAGCATTTGTCACACCATTTGGCATGTACAAATTTACTCGAATGCCTTTCGGCTTGCGAAATGCACCAGAAACGTTTCAGCGCCTGATAGATAGGTTAAAAGTAAATCTGGGCGACATTACACTCCTGGCATATTTAGATGATATTATAGTTTGTTCTGAAACTTTTGTTGACCATCTTGATGACTTACAACGCATTTTCTGTCGGCTACCAGAGTTTAGGCTTAACCCTTCGTGGGACCCTAGGGTGACTAAGGTGACCCTAAGGGACTTTTTCGATTTTGAATCGCAAATTACTCCTATTTTGGCCACTACGACCCCCCCCCCCCCCAGAGCTACCATGTATTCCTGGAACATTTAGTTCTGCGTCTTTTACGGGTTCGGTCATTAAAATCGGACCAGTGGTTATCGAGATCTAAGGATTTACTTTTACTGCCTACGAGAAAGGTCCCTAAAGTCCTCTGGGACATAGTATGAAAATTAAGCAAATTAACGGTATTACTTCGTGGAATTCATTGTTTTATGGCTCAAAATTGCAGCTGCATTTAGTTTCAAGGTAAAATTAATATTTTTGCTAATTGGGTTTTCCACGAAATGAGCAGGGGGAGGTATTCTCTTGAATTGGCTGAAAACTTGATTACCCAAAGAACAGCATATGTTGGTACCTTACATACAAATAAAGCTTGTATTCCCAGTGAGTTTAGGAAGAATCGCAATCGCCCAATTGATAGTACATTGTTTGGCTACCATGGCAACAACGTTGCGCTATGCTCATATGTGCTGAAGAAAAATAAAGCAGTGGTATTCATTTCAACAGCACATTATACAAACGCCGTCGAAGGAGCACATAAAAACCAATGGCCATTGTGGATTACAACAAAAATAAAGCTGGAGTGGACACGATGGACCAAATGCTAGGTACATACACGTGCAAAAGAGGTACTAAACGCTGGCCACTGGCCATGTTTTATAATATTGTGGACGTTGCTGCATTGGCGTCATTTATCGCCTATAATGACCTCAATCCGAGCCAGAAAGCGACAGGAGGCGGTCGTTCTTATACAAATTAGTTCAGCAGTTGGCTACTCCCGAAATCGAAGAAAGGGCGCTCAATAATCGTATAACCCGCTACCCCCATATCAAGAGAGCTATGATGGACTACAACGTCATACCACTAGAAGAGAGCATTACAAGCGAAGCACCACCAATCCAACACAGGGATCAACGGAAAACTTGCTATTTATGTCAACAACACAACAACAGGCAACGTAAAACAAGATTTGCATGCTGCGATTGCAGGAAGTTTGTTTGTATAGAGCATTCAGAGCAGATGCACCGTTGCATGCCGTGCAAAACGTCCAGGATTCAGCGAGCAGAACAATAAAATAATATTAGATTAAGACTATATCTCAATAAAAATAATTAATATTTAATTTAAAACCAAAATTTGCCCGTGTTCAATCATTTTTAGTGCATTTTATAGGCAATTTTCATATTATGTCCCAGCGGACCTTAGGGACCTTTGACGTGTAATTTGCTTAGGGTCCCACGAAGGGTTAAAGTAAACGAAAAGAAATGTCGTTTTACCTGTAATGAGATAAAATATTTGGGCCATATTCTGACGACCGGTGGAATCAAGGTTGATCCTGAAAAGATTATTGCGCTCCAATCTCATAAAGAGCCCAAAACCGTCAAAGAGCTGCTATCATTTCTACAAGCCTGTTCTTGGTATCGACGGTTTATACCAAAGTTTGCAGATATCTCCAAAGCACTATCTCAACTTACAAAGAAAAACTTCGTTTGGTGTTGGGGCAAAGAACAACAAATAGCTTTTGACACACTAAAAGAGCTTCTTGCGACCACACCGATATTAAAGCAAGCTGAAGATGGCTTGTCATTTATATTGAAAACAGATGCCAGTGGATATGCACTCGGAGTAGTTTTATTCAGGGGGAGGGCCCTGAGGAACATCCCATTGAGTATGCTAGCAGGCTTCTGACCGATGCAGAACGAAACTATTCAACCATTGAAAGAGAAGCCTTTGCAATTGTTTGGGCAGTACATAAGTTTCGAGGCTATCTTGATGGAGCTGAAGTAAAACTCATCACTGATCATCAACCCTTAAAATGGCTAATGACAATAAAATCTCCTACTGGGCGCCTTGCAAGATGGGCTCTCTTGTTGCAACCCTTCAATCTTCAAATCGAGTATAAGCCTGGAAAAACGAACGTGGTTGCTGACACAATGTCCAGACCACCATGTGGAGAGATTCATCAAGCTTCTGCCAGCTGCGAAATATGTTCGTTCGATGTTGAAATTCCCAGAAAAGGAGCAAAAGAAATTCGGGAGGGACAACTTAGCGACTCTTCTTTAAAAAGAATTATCGATTGTTTTGAACAAAAATCAGATGACATGCCATACTGGTTAAAGCGTGGTTATGTTATGAATGAAGGGGTACTCTACTGTTATAATGACGATGATAGCGAAAATGCGCAATTAGTCATTCCGATAGACGAACGACCCGCTATAATGGAAAACTACCATAACAAAGACACAGCTGGACACTATGGAATCGATAGGACTATCAATAAAATAACCACTAGATATTTCTGGCCCGGTATACGAAGAGACATTGAAAAACATGTCAAAGATTGTATTGATTGTCAGCGATATAAAGCAACAAATATGAAGCTTATACCAAACAGTTTCAAGCAATCAAAGGTTTGAAGTAATCGCCATCGACTTGTTTGAACCATTATCGGCAGCCTCAGATGATTACCAATGGATTTTTATTGTCGAGGACATAGCTAGCCGTTGGGTCGAACTTTTCGTTTTAATAGATGCAACAGCCGAGGTCTGTGCGAAAACCCTTATAAATGAGGTATTTTTCCGATACGGCGTCCCAAGAAAAATCATTAGCGATAATGGAGTACAATTCGTGTCTGCAAAAAGTTACATTTTGCCTGAATATTCAACAAACTTTCACGCCAGTATATCATCCAGAAGCCAATCCGGTCGAGAGAAAGAACCGAGATCTTAAAATCCAACTCGCAATACTTGTTGGAAATGATCATCAATCTTGGGCAGAAAAGTTACCAGCCATACGATTTGCGATGAATTCATCCTACTATCAAAGCACTGGTTACACAGCGGCTTATCTAACATTTGGGAGAGAAATGCGCACTCTTGATAACGTTCAACATGATTTGAGTTCAATAGTACAGTCCGAAAATTTCATTCCAGAGATAACACCATATTTAAAAACTATAGCCGACATATTTAGAAACGTTCGAGAATAAGAGGAGAAGATGCAGGACCGAAACAAGAAAAATAGTAACAACCATAGACGAAATCAATCACATTTTGACATCGGCTCTAAAGTACTAGTTACCACCCATGCAACGCCACTAAAGGTATAACTTCAAAATTCATTCCGTAAAGAGATGGCCCTTATACAATCATCAAAAAGACTGGATCAACAAGCTACGTTATTGTACATGAAGACGATTTGAATTTAGCACTCGGTACATACCACGCCTCAGCATTAACACCATTTCGAAGCTCAACAGACAACGAAGAAAGACCAGTCAACATGATACGACGTCGAGGACTTCCAAAGAAAACATAATTTCTGATACTTCATCGGGACGATCAAAGTATCAGAGGGGGAGACTGGAGCACCTCTAGTACTATTTTACCCTGTGTGTTCACTAGGCCGGGTCGATTTGTGGGGAGGCAAAAAAATCGCCCATTGCTCTGTGAAAATCGTATTCTAGGGATCAAAATAAGAAACTTTGCCGAAGGAACCATACCTCTAGAACGAATTCTGATGTCCCCCATATTGGGTCGAACTTTTGGGTAGGGGCAAATTTTGAGAAATCCCACTTTGACCCATTTAGAGTGCTCCAATCGAATCCAAATGTATGACCGACCCCCACTAACTTTGGAGGCCCGACCCACCCATGCCAGTGGCACACCCCCTGGGGGGTTCCCCATACAAACATTTCAAAAAATCGCCAGTTTTGGCACTTTACATGAAAAAATCAGCGAAATGCCTATGTTTTTTTCTTTTTGGAGTTTTTTTCTCTTTAGAAATTTATTCAACCCTTTTAAAAAAATGAAGGTATCACTGTGACACAATTGCAAATCGGAAAATTGCTTGTGTGCGTTTTTTAAGGCACTACAAGACACAGCTGCATGTCGTAAACTTACTTAAGTAGTTTTTTTATAGCAACTACTTAAGAAATTAAGGTTGTTTTTACAACCCTTTTTGTGGGTATTTTATGGCACCTTCTTAAGAAATGCGCGTTTTATGCAACCATTTTAACAATAAAGGTATCACTGGAATGCACCGCAACCCTTTTAAAAAATTAAGGTATCACTGTGACACATTTGCAGATCCTAAAATTGCTTGTGTGCGTTTTTAAGCCACCAAAAGACCGAGCAGGTAGAATTGAAATTACCATTTCATTCTTATAACCCCGTCTCGTAGACCATATATAACGCAACAGTTTTTGTGAATGCATTAAGTCGTTGTGAAGAACTCAAAGTGTGAAGTGCTAATTTCAGATAAAAAAATATTTAAAAAAAAAATATTAAGTGAAGTTGACCATTCCAAATCAAAAAGTTTACAATGAATCCACCATCCTCTATACCGCAAGATGAAGCAACAACAACATCAACAACTATCGAAAACCCAATGAGTCATATACCCAAGCACGAGTTACTGTTTTTGGTGTGTCTACTGATTTAACTGATCTTAATTTACCAACCCATCTGGATATCTTGAGATATTATTTTTACTTAAGCGAACGTGCTAAAACAGAACAAAAATAGTTTTCCCATAAATCATTCACTATTCAAGTACAAGATAAGTTGAATGGAATTTGAGAAAAACTTGGTATGGAAATAATGCTGAAAAAAAGTGTATTTAATAAATTGAATAAATTGCTTGACAAGTATCAAGAGCAAATCAAGAGAAGAAACAAAACCCAACAATTTACAGAGTATGTAAAATCTCTGGAAACAATTTTTTACATTGGAACATGTAAATGCGATTTGAAGGCAGCTCCATGTGCATGCGGCTGGGTTCCCGAACGCCTCAAAGAGTTCATGCACGATCAACATAATCAGAGAAGACTAACAATGGATTCAGTTGTGATGGAAACTGAAGAGCAAGGAGCAACGTCTATGTCATCAATGCCAACATACCAAGATCCCGATGATTCAACATACGCACCGCCACCGGTTCAAGAAGATATGGATAGAAGCACAAGTTCACAATACGCAGAGAGATACGATTGTTTTAACTTTGCCTTGGTATGTGACAGATTTGGTGTGCCTGATAGAGTAGCATCGGCATTGGGAACCGCTCTTTTCCAAGATTTTAAAATGAAAGATAAGCATGGCAAACCTCTCATCATGGATAAATCGAAAGTTCGCAGAGAAAAAGAGAAATGCAGACAAGAAGTGGTTCGCAAACGGTTAGATCATACCAATTTGTTAGCGTTTTCATTCGATGGCAGAAAAGATGATACTTTAACGACAGCTAAAGCTGATGAGAAGTATCATACTAGGATGATTAAAGAACCTCATCTTGTTATTTTGAGAGAACCCAATTCTGAATTGATTGGTTTCGTAAGACTGGAACATGAAACCGCTGAAAACAAAACAACCAAAATAAATGATTTTTTCAACGATAAGAATATATCACTGGATGCATTAATTGGAATATGCACTGACGGTGAGCCAACAAACACTGGCCCACACGGTGGAATTATACGACGATTCGAATTGCTGTTAAAAAGACTATTGCATTGGTTCGTTTGCCTTTTACACTTCAACGAACTTCCGTTTCGGCATTTGTTTGAAGCTTTGGATAAATCAACCAGCACTGGACCAAGATCGGCAACCGGAAAACTGACCCGTCAAATCGAAACTTGTGAAACTCTTCCGGTAAGTTATTGCTACCACTCATTTATTATAATTGTCAACCATTTTTAATTATTTTATTATTATATATTTTCAGGTGGTAGACGGCTTCCAGAAAATTGAGTTGCAAAATATGCCCCCGCTCCAGAAAAAAATTGAATTTTCCACCGATTCGAAGTACTTATACGATTCATTTTGGGTTTCTACTGAAATGTCCAAGTACTCTAGAGAAGAGCTGGACAAACTTTTTGAGGAATTAAACGCTCCAAGAAGCACAGATGAGTACATCCCTTGGACCCAGGATTTCCAAAATACACACCCACTCCGAAGACAACAAGATTGCGACAACAAAAAAAAGCAATAAACAATAAGTCGCAGAAACATGGAATTATGTTAGAAGGCAATTACGCCAAACTATAGCAGCAAATGTCTAATAAAATAAAAATAAAAATATAATCTTAGCTAATAATTTGACATAATAATGGAAGTAGCTACAGGCTGTTTTTACCAAGGATGTTTTGGGATGTAACAAAAAAATAATAGATATAGGAAAAATAAGATATCTTAGTTACAAAAATATGAGTTTTCATTACAATTGTTTCAGGTATAGCTTATGTAAATTATTAATTGGCAAAAACAATTTTGCAACAATTAAAGATAATTTTATATGTAAAAAAATGTTTGTAATAGGAAATCAATTAAAATATCAGAAAAATTACGAAAAAGACAAAAACAAAATATGTAAGCATGAGTAAAGAGTTCAACACATTAAAAGACATTTTAACATTACTAAAAAAAAAGTCCAAATAGAACATACACGCAAGAATATATTAGCAAAATAAAATTTACTTTAGAAGACGTTTTTAAAACTATAACAAAGGAATCAAGCAACCAAGACTTGAAAAATAACATAGATCTATTTCATAAAATAGAAACAGAGATAAAAAAATTTTTGAAGCCTAAAGATATAATCATGTCGAGTTTTGAGTTATTAACTGCGGTGAAATTGATGCCAGAATATGACGGAGATCAGAAGACTCTGTCAAATTTTTTAAATTTAGAATTTAAAATTCTCCATAGAATTTTATGGAGATACGCTCAAAGATGAAAATTAAAGAAAAAATTAGTTAAATTCGTCCTGTCAACAAAATTAACAGACAAAGTCAAGAATAAACTACTAACAGAAACCAAACCAGAAACAATAACAGATTTAAAATCAACATTGAGTAAGAATTACAAGTCTAATAAAAATTCACTATATATTCACATTGAGTTGTCAAGATTGTATCAGGGGAGCACAAGTGTCAACGTTTTTGTTGAGAGAATAGAATCTCTAATAGCTACACTAAATCAGATACAGATAGAAGAGCAAGGAGAAGCAAATAGGGAGCTTATAGTAGTTCTAAATGACCAACTTGCTTTGAGTGCATTAAAAAACGGACTCAATGACTATATTAAATCGGTCGTCATAGCTTCAAGAGCCACAAAATTCAATGAAGCAGTTCAGATTGCTGCAGAAGCAGAAACAAGACCAGGACAGAAAAACATACATTTAGCCACAGGATTTAGGTCAAACTATACTAGAAACTATAATAGTAACAGATTTAATAGTAATAATAATTTCAGAAACAACAATAATTATCAACGACAAAACTCAAATAACAGGAATAATAATAACAACAACAGGTTTAACAACATACAAAATAGGGGGTATAGACAGTACAATGACCAAAGATTTGGACAAAATAACGGATAAAGGGTAGGACAAAACCAATCGGGAAACGGAAGTTTCCCCGGGCAAGCGATCCGGGGCAATTTCGTGCAGCAAAAACGTTAAATTTAGCACGCACATTGTGCACAACAAATTTTGTGACACTCAATATAAAAGATGAAAAAGAAGTATTCACTTTTCTGATAGACACCGGAGCAGACATTTCGATTTTTAAGAATTATTCAAAACAAATAGATTATAATAATACATGTAGAATAAACGGGTTCACAGAAAAAGGTATATACTCGAAAGGTACGTCTTATATAAACTTAGTAATAGGTGAAAACAAAATTAACCATGAATTTCAAATTATTGATGACAATTTTAATTTATCAACTAATGGCATATTGGGGCGAGATTTCTTGCAATTATACAACTGTAAAATTGATTATGAAACTTATGTATTTAATTATTAATTATTAATTACAATGAAGATGAGATAATACTACCAATGAACATGAATACGAAGAATATAGGAAGCATAACAATACCTCCAAGAACAGAAACCATACAAGCTGTGGAATTTCAAGTAGAACATGACAGTGTTGTGGTCGGTAACGAAATAACCAAAGGAGTATTTTTAGCAAATTCAATTGTACCATCGAATGGTATAAAACATGTCAAAATACTCAACACTAGAGACACAGAAGTTTCAATTAACAATATTATTATAGGAATTCAACCGCTTACAGACTATGATATATTCACATACACAATCAAACAAAATCATGAAGAAAGACGACTAGATCTAAGAAAAGAATTAAATATTGAAGGTCTAGATAAAAAAGCACAAGAAAGCATATTAAGATTATGTGAACAGTTTCAAGAAATATTCCATTTAGAAGGAGAAATTTTAACAAATAATACTTTTTATAAACAAAAGATAGCACTAAATGACACAACTCCAGTATACATAGAAAACTATATATTACCTCATACACAGCTGGAAGAGATAGATAGACAAGTCTCAAATTTGCTTGAAGAAGACATAATAGAACCATCGACTAGTCCATATAATTCTCCCTTACTTATAGTACCAAAAAAGGGCAAAGAAGGTAAAACTAAGTGGAGGCTAGTTGTAGATTTTAGATCTTTAAACAAAACAATAGTGGATGATAAATTCCCGCTAACAAGACTGGATGACGTACTTGACAAACTAGGAAATGCAAAATATTTCTCCACTCTCGATATGACCACTTCATTCCACCAAATACCACTAAATAAAGAATCTAGACATGTAACAGTTTTCGCAACGAATCAAGGTCATTATCAGTTTAAAAGACTACCATTTGGTTTAAAAATTTCAACAAACAGTTTCCAAAGAATGCTATCGATAGCTTTAAGTGGTCTACAGGCATCAGCTTTTCTATATGTAGATGATGTTATTGTATTTGGTTCAAATCTGAGAGAACACAATCAAAATCTGTTAGCAGTATTTGAACGTTTACGCGAATATAATTTGAAACTCAATCCAGGGAAATGCAACGTTTTAAAACCAGAAGTAGTATATCTTGGTCATTTAATTACTTCCGAAGGAATACGTACAGACCCAGCAAGATATGAAGTAATCAAAAATTATCCTATACCCGAAAATGCAGATGACGTAATAAGATTTGTTGCATTTTGCAATTACTACCGAAGGTTCATTCAAGATTTTGCAGACGTTGCTAAACCATTGAATCAGTTATTAAAGAAAAAACAGATTTTTAGCTGGACAACAGAATGCTCTAAAGCTTTTAACACATTAAAAGAAAAACTCATGAGCCCTCACATTCTCAGTTATCCAAATTTTTCCAAACCGTTCATTTTAACAACAGATGCATCAAATCATGCTCTAGGAGCGGTGTTGTCACAAGGCGAAATAGGGGCAGACAAACCAATAGCCTATGCTAGCAAAGCCTTGAACAAACATGAATTAAATAAACCTATAATTCAAAAAGAGTTATTAGAAATTCATTGGGAATAAACTATTTCCGTCCTTATTTATTTGGTAGAAAGTTCATAGTTTACACTGACCATAGACCACTAGTTAGTCTTTTTACACACAAAAATCCTTCATTAAAATTGACCAGAATAAGAGTTGACCTAATGGACTATGACTTTGAGATAATATTTAAGCAAGGAAAAATGAACACAAACGCAGACGCACTTTCCAGAATACAAATAGATTCCAACAAACTAAGAGAAATGATTCCAAAATATGATGTTAATGTTATAACGCGCGCAATGAAGAAAAATATAGAAGAAAATGTTAAATTAAATAATAAAAATAACTGTGCAAATGCCTTAGACTCAAATGTGGGGATTGATCACCTTCATATCTGGGACTGTGTATCAATATCAGACACTAGGCGGATAAAGAAATTAGAATTTACGAAAAGTATTAAAGAAAATAAGGGTACCCAAAGAAATAAAATAAATGTAGCAGCAAACACTGTAGTTGTAGAATTTAACGATAATTCTCTATCAGAGGTAAAATTGATTTTGAAGAAGTTAATATTCGTGATGAGCAATGCAGATGTTAAAACGGTAGCGCTTCCGAGGAATAGTAAAATTTTTAAAAAAGTGAACGTAAGTGAGTTCAAGGATATATTTAATAAGCTGCAAAAGAATAGAAGAAATGAAGAATTTTTGAATATTATTTTATATGAACCTCCAAGACAGGTTAGAAACGAACAGGAAATGCACAGGTTAATAGAAGAACATCATAATTCAAAATTAGGAGGACATTGCGGAATCAGGAAATGTATAGGAAAATTAAAACAGAAGTTTGTCTGGAAAAATATGAATAAAATGGTTAAGAAATTCATTAACAATTGTGAAATCTGCAATAAAGTAAAAATAACTAAATACACCAGAGAAAATTTTGAAGTAACGGAAACTCCAAACACGTCATTTGAAACAATCACGATTGACACTGTAGGCCCTCTAAGACCATCCAAGGGTTACAGATATATTTTGACATTTCAATGCGAATTAACAAAATTTGTTGAAGCATTTCCATTGGAAAGTAAAGATGCTATAACAGTAGCAAAAGCAATAGTAGAAAAATTCATTCTTAAATATGGATGTTTCAGAAAACTGTTGACAGACAAAGGAACTGAATTTACTAACGAGTTATTAAAGAATATATGTAAATTATTGAATATAGACAAATTTGTTTCGACACCTTTCCATCATGAAACATTAGGCTCAATAGAAAGAAATCATGGAGTACTAAACGATTATTTAATGACAGTAGGTGATACAGATAATTGGGATGATTGGCTCCCATATTACACATATTGTTATAATTCAATGCCACATTGTAGCACAAATTACTCACCATTTGAACTAGTTTTTGGTAAATTAAGCTCACTACCATGCGAAATAATGACGAATAAAGAACAAATATATGACTTAGATAATTATCTAAATGAATTAAAATTGAAATTAAGATATTCACATGAACAAGCTAAGAACAACCTGCTAGAAACTAAAAATATAAGATGTCAAAATCAAAAAACTATAAATAAGTCAAATTTTAAAGTAGGTGATTATGTTTTTTAAAAGTACAAAATAAGAAAAAATTTGATAAGCCATTTAAAGGCCCGTATAAAATAATTTCGCAAAATAAATGTAATAGCGTTATAGAACTAGATGATAAATTATACGAAATACACAATAATAATTTAGTAAAGTCTAGACAAATATATTAAGTATTTTAAGATACATAGTTAGAAACAGCGCTATAGATTATAAATACATAAAAAATGACATTTATTTAAATTTTAAGAAATATAAACAAATATCATTATTTTTTTGGGGGAAGGATGTAGTGTGCATATAGGCAAAATGTGATTCATAGCGTACCAATAACCCACTCAACAGCAGCTATCATATGCTGACTAACTAGACCGTCGCTTATTGTTATGACACACTAGCAGCGTCAACTTAAAGTGTGACAAACTGCAATTTAAGCGACATGCAGAGCAGAATTGGTGTGTGTCCCAATGACTGACTTTTCGTTTCTTTTTATGTTTTGTTTGCATTGCATCTACTTGTAAATATCGGTCAAAGATAATCGATTTACACATGTTACCAATATGTCACATATTCCCGTAATTTTATATTAGTAGATATATATGTTAAGAATTGTAATTAGAATACCAAAAATCTTGGTATAAATACCAGTAAATTTTAATAAAGAATTCAGAGTTAAATTATATCAAAAACAGTGCGCTAGTCGCTCTTTTATTTTCAAGTTCTCAAGTGGGGCATTTTAATGCTTTGAAAGTCGGCAAAGCCTTGCTGGAAGTTAACACAAAAAGGCAAAAATAGGGAATTAAACCAAAAAATGTAAAAATCCTTTACCGTCGTTAAATACACCACTTGGCGGTGGCTCACCAAGGCCGCTAGATTATTACGATTATATGTGACAACGGAAAATCCAGATGCAAATTTAAGAATTCTGGTTGAATTTATAGTTAAATGTTATGTGCCAATGAACTTCAATATCAAGTATTACAGCTCTGGCGTGTACGGCAGTGCATTATTTTTCAACTTCATTAGTTGGTCACGATTTCTAGAACCTCGTTTACGCAAAATTGTCAATCAAGTAATTACAGATAATTCATATTATGTGCATTCGGAAAATATCTTGTTATCAATGTTGTTTGATGATAGCAAAGAAAAGCGCGACTGTGCTATCAACATAATTCTACGCTATCGAACAGATGTTGACAACCCAACGCAACTTAGAGCTTATAAAAAACCAGATATAAAGTTTAATTGCACAAGTTACACGGAAATGATCAATATGAATGACATAAATAACGTATTTGAACCACCATTCACGCGAAGCATTCCGTACGATACATTGAAAGAATATTTAAATCAAGATGATCCACCGTTTAATGATCCAAAAATTCCGTCACACATACAAGGAACGGAACGGCTCAATTGCTAGCTAGCGTTTCCAAACGGGTTATACCGGAAAATGTAGAGGCTGTTATGGCGACGACATTAGAGAGCCGTGCGAAATTGCCCAGACTTGAAAGTGTAAAAGACTTCAAACAATAATTTTTTTAGTTTCTTTTCTATAACTAACTTAAATTAAGTTTTTCATTTACATATGTTCTGACTAAATAAATTTCAAAAGAGAAAAAATAGATATTATTATAAATAAATAATTAATATTATTATAAATAAATAATAAATATTATTATAAATAAATAAATAAAAATAAAGAAAAAACATAGCCATTTCGCTGATTTTTTCATGTAAAGGCCAAAAATGGTGATTTATTGAAATGTTTGTATGGGGAACCTCACAGGGGGTTCCAGGGGGTGTGCTACTGGCATGGGTGGGTCGGGCCTCCAAAGTTAGTGGGGGTCTGTCATACATTTGGACTCGATTGGAGCACTCTAAATGGGTCAAAGTGGGTTTTTTCAAAATTTGCCCCTACCCAAAAGTTCGACCCAAATTGGGGGACATCAGAATTCGTTTTAGAGTTATGGTTCCTTCGGTGAAGTTTCTTATTTTGATCCCTAGAATACGATTTTCACAGAGCATTGAGCGATTTTTAAATCGATCCGCCCTAGTATATACATTAGAGTGGCCCTTAATTTTTTTTTTAGAAATTGAACATGTGCGGTGCTCTCGTTTATTTCTTATCATATCAAAAGTATATTGTGAAAATTTCAAGAAAAAATATTAATATTTAGACGTGCCGCAAAGCGAAACTTCATTCAAAATATGCCTTTATATTAGAAAAAACTGTTTTTTTTCCAGCAATAATTAAAATTAAGACAATTTAATGTTCTTTTCTAGTCTACTCAACATAATATCGTATTGAACATAACATTATCTCACAAACGATCTATCATCCGTTGAAATTGGCTACAAAGTGAGAAAACTACAACTATTTTGTCGAGCGAAAAAAAAAATTTAATTTTTTTCGAAAATTATTTTAACTAACGTTCTACAATTATGTTTTACCGATCAACTTATTACATTTAAAACAAAAAAGATACAGTAGTTTCGACTATGTCGTAACACAAGACGTAGAATTATTCAATTCGCTTTTGATGACATCTTTTTTAAAAATATTTATTCCATACACCTGAGGATATGACCTTTAAGAGAGTGCCGGAGAGGGTTAATATGTATCACCAACCCCCATTACTTTTGCAAAAGGAACATTTTTGCCTTTGATACCTATTCCCTCCGACCACTCCTTAGGGGCGCTCCCATACAAATTTTATGCTTTTGTCGATAAAACCGGAAACTGTCCATAAATAGGTAGAAAACTTAAACAAGCAAACAAAATTTGTTCAATGCTATCAAGTTCAACAACCCATGTGTCAAAATTTCACTGTCGATAATATGCCCGGATATTTAATTGGCTGCGTTTGACATTTCAATAACAGATTCTGTTAAAAAAGCATGCCCCTCAAAATTACTCAGTATTACTGGGCTACGCGAGTCTGTTAAAAACAACATGCCCCCAAAAGTATGCTTTTTTTTAATTATAAGATTTATGTCTTCACGCTAGATGGCGCTGTCTTCGCCGTCGAAAAAAACCGGAAGCCGTCGATAAATAGGTAGCAAGTTTAAGCAAACAAAAACATCAAATGTTGGCTTTATATTTCATGTAATTGTGTAAAATTGATATAAGTTAGACAGTTCTAACATGAATTTTTGTCGCATTGAGGATCAAGCAGACCAACAAGTGCTAAGATCAACATTGTACGATTAGTACTTTAGGCCCACCAAAGGCTCAAAAAGTAATGTAAATACCGACACCTGATCACTATCAACCACACTCACACTCACACTCATCAAACACTTGTACTTTCTGTGTTTTTAAAAAAGTTTATTATTTTTTATTCACTTCACTTAAACACTCTATGAACTCAAGTGGCTGAGCTGGACTAAAAACCTATCTGTAAAAATCAGTTCTTCTCTTATTTAAAGGCTTTTAATATAAACAAAAGTGAGGATGGCTTGATTGCTTTATTATAAACAAAAGTATTTCATGACAAGATGAAATATTGCATCAGCCAGAATATTTGCTGACATAACAAAATTTTAAGCTTAAAAAAAGAATCTAAGACAAAACCATTCTTGAATCTTTAAGATACAATTTTGTTTACATTTACAATTTACTTATTGAATAAAAGGTGATCTTAACTTGCATAGATTTTTGGAAAAAGGCAAGCATACCTGCGAGTTCCCCCATCGATGTTTTCAAAAGTTGTTAGATTTGCACAAATGTTCGAAAAATTTACAAAGAAGTCAGAAATGCACAACAGAAAAAACTTTATTCTGCGATGAATTGGACAATCTATTTGATATTTCACACAGGGACGTTCTGCACCTAATCCGAATAGAGGAAGACAGCCAGTTCTTACTACTCCAGAGAGAAAATGGAAGACCCGGTTGCATGATTGACGTTGATGACGTCTGAAGAGCATGGCAGAAGCTCAAACGTAATCGGGGAAAAAAAAAGAAAAACATAGAAAGCGCAAACTCGAGGAGAAGAAGCGGGAAAGAAGTATGATTTGTATAATAATTAAAAATTGGTTTAGCTTTGTTATTTGAGATCTTACGAGTATTATAATGTAGAAAGAGCACAGGAAAAATATCATATGAATTACAGTTTCCATGAGTATTATTACTACCCAGATAGACAAATGTACCTTTTCTCCTCCTTTTGTGTTGTTCGACGAAACAACAAAAATTAAAGTTGACATGGCTAAAAAAATCCAGGAAGATGACCAGTTTGAAAGTGATAGCAGAAAGAAAGTATTTTTATCCAAAGAAGATGTAGAAACATTTATTAATAAAAATATAGTCGACTTTTTATCACCACCATCGATGAAACTTTCCCAACGTTTCAAAATTGGAACAGATTTTCTTTAAGTACATTCGGAAGATTGGAAATCTCAAAAAGACTACACTGATGTTCTGAAAATCATTACTTCTCTAATAGTACTGAACGACACAGCTTAACATGCGGTAAAATTAATAACTGATTTTAATAGCCTCCTAACTAAAAACACTAACTAACGGGATTAGCTCCTAAAAGTATATATGTATTTCTGATTGTTTGATTGAGAATTTAAAGATTTTACTTTTTTAAATGTAGATTATTCGGGACTATCGTAAGAAATATCCAGGACACAGTCGTGAAATTTTATTTCGGCCCTACGAGCAATAACTAAAGTAAAAACAATTATGAATAATAAACGGTGTTAAATTTAAATAAAAAAAAAAAAATAAAAAAAAAACAAATCTATTGATTAAGATTTTATTTTTTGTTGTTATTGTTGTGTTAGGAACGTACAAACTTTATACAATTTATAATTCGAAACATAAACTTTTTTCAAAATAATTAATTTTACATATGTATTTTCGAAAAAAGTATTTTTTTAAAAAAGTTTTTTTGCTCCACAAAAAATTTTGAGTTTCCGCATTTTTTACCCGATTTCGACACATAATATCTCCTTGGAAAGAAATGTTTATACTCATACGCCAATAAAATATTGGAAAAAAAAAATGATTTCATTAATTTCATATGTTTTCGGAAAAAAATATTTCTTAAAAACAATAAAAATGTTGTAATTTTCGTATTAGTCAACCATTTTCGACGAATGATAGCACGTTGGAAAAATAAATTATATGCCTAATGCGATATTATGTTTCGTTGATTAAAAAATCCCACAAAATTGTCTTAATTTTAATTATTGTTGAAAAAAAAACAATTTTTTTCTATATGAATGTGTATTTCGAATGAAGTTTCGTTTTGCGGCACGTCTAAATATTATTATTTTTTCCTGAAATTTTCAGAATATAATTTTGGCATGATAAGAAACAAACGAGGGCACCGCACATATTCAATTTATAAAAAAAAAAATTGCGCATACAGTTAAGGGCCACCCTAATATATGTATATATATATATCATATATCATGAGGATCGCTTAAAACTTTTAACAATTTAATCATTGAGTGAGCGAAGGAGGTCTGCAGATATCGTTTATTTGCACCAACTCCTAACCGGTGTATTTGATTCTCCAGAACTTCTTTCTCTTATAAATTTTAACTCTAATCGTAGAAGCAGTAGAAATGCTAACAATTTAATTTACTCACCATTTAGTAGAACAAATTATATTGGTCGTTTTCTTCAATAACGTTATATTAAAAAAAACACAAAAATTGAGTTAATTACACAGCAACATTCGTGTTACCATTATCTATGCTGTGTACAATTTTGGTAACGATATCTTCTTTAATTTTTGCAGGAGAGTAGAATTTGTGATTCATTCACCTCAATATATTTCCGATTAGATCGTATTATACATCGATAATCTCCAGTTTTTGAAGCGAAGCTTTTTATGCCTCGTTCTGCGATTTGCTGGAGTGAAATCTGAAAAAATTACACTTTTTTCCGACACCGTTTTTCTTAGAATTGATATTGTTTTTTGCTTGCGTCTATTGCAACAAAGAATGTTAAATCTTAAATTAAAAATAATTATTTGTCCGCTGCAGGAATTGAACTCGTGCCGGCCGACTGATAGTTTAACGCTCTAACCATTAAACTGAAAGCACTCGTTAAAAAATGCCACTGATTCAATATTAAGTATTAGCTAAAGCTATTTTTCAGTAGATCGCAATAATTTATTTATAGGAATTTGTATTGGCTAGGTTTGGGTAGTTCATGAACGAAATAGTTCAATTGAACTATTCCAACTCATGAACGATGTGAACTAGTTCAGTTTTTTTTCTTTTAGTTCAACTGATATTGCAGCGAGTAGGAACAAGACGAACGAGACCAAAAATAACTAAATTTACCAAGCTATGGCTTGAAACTTCGGTTTGTCCAAGCGAACTAAAAGACCTATCGAACTAAAAGAACTAACGAACTTAAAGAACGAACGAAGTAAAACATGCAACGAATAAAAAGAACGAACGAACGGAAAGAACTGAATGAGCGAACTAGTTTATTACGTACGATTGAACTAAAAAGAGCGATCTTTGCGGTGTACTAAAATACCCAAGCCTAGTATTGGCTACATATCCTTCATATCTTACAATAACTATTAGCCAATATACAATATTCACTAAGGATTGTCTATTGGATGTTGTTTCTACTTACTTCTAGTGGTCGTTAATCTCTTAAAAAAAAACCTGTAAGTTGATTAAATTGTAACAAATTTAATGATTTTGGTATATTTATTCCGTACAACTGAACAGGCGGCTTTAAGAGAGGCCCTGAGAGGGTTAATATGTATGATCAACCTCAATTATTTTTGCAAAAGGAACATTTTCCCTTTAAGGATCTATCCCATCCGACCACTCCTTACGGGTGCTCCCATACAAAAACGTAAAAGGGGTATATTAATTTTGTCAAACCGTTTATAATGCCCATAAGGAGGCGTGGTAGATATAGAAAACTATACATTTTCTTGATTAGCATAACCACCCGAGTCGATTTAGCCATGTCTGTCTGTCTGTCCGTATGTACCTTATAAGTATTTACTTAAAAAGAACAAATTGAGTACTCTCGACTTGCTTAATACTTAAAAAAATACGAACTCTTATTACTACACAATTGTTAATTATGCTGTTGGTACATGGTGTTTTTTTCTTTTTTCATAGCGCGAAGGAAAAATTAACAATTGACTAAAAGTGCGTCGACAAGTGCGTTTTCTAAGTGACAGAAAAAAAAAAAATAATGAAATATAATAAACCTTACTGGTGTGAAGATAAAAACGTGTGTTTTTTAGTTTACTTTAATAGTTTAAAGTTTTAAATTTTAAAATTATTTTAATCGAAAGAAGACCATTAAATTATCAAATCTATGAAATTGCGAAAATGCTTCGCTCCACTCGTATGTCCAGTGACGCACCTGTTTTTTTTTATTGTCATTTTGTATGGATTAAACCATGTACAATACAGTAGTACTTGTAAATTTGATGTTGTGTCCATATATTGAAAATGGTGATTTTATTTCCTGTGTCTGTTCAAAACTTAAAATGTTTCTCCTGAAAAATCTAGTTTTTTGAGTTGTAACGTTATTGTAGAAAACGAGCGATATTAAACTGCTCCTTTAAACCGTATGAGTAAATTAGTTAACGATTGTAGCTTTTTTGATGTTAACTTGTCTAAAGGTCAACTAAAGAGTAGATTAAAAACTATTGTGTTATTGCATGGTTAGTCGTGTCGTCTTGTGTTGTCCTTGAGCCCAACCATATTTTGGTGGGCAAATTTTTCTCACATTAACGTATTTCGAGCCACCAGTATCAATTTCGTTGAATATTTCAAAGATTTTTGGACTGTGGCTTTTAATGCGTTAATGATGAGAATGTGCGAAAAAGCTGTAGTAGCTAAACCCGATTGCTATTGCATGAAGAACTTGCGAATGGAGGAAAAAAAAAATTTGGTACTTTTTTTTGTGTTTTTAACCCATACCGGCCCACCTCCGTTACAAAAGTAAACGCAAAAAATCGATTGCAATGTATTAAAAAATTTGAATATGAACTTTTCGGTATACCGCTTAACTATCTGAGATAAGATATTTTTATAAGAAAAATCGGAGGCGTATCAAAATTCCTATTTTTTTTTTTACTTTTTAATTTTTATTAAAAAAAACTATTCCAGATACGATATTGATATGTTCTACACCAATTTTTATTCCGTTTGTAACGCCCATAAGGAGGCGTGGTAGGTATAGAAAATTATATATATATTCTGGATCAGCATCACCACCCGAGTTGATTTAGCCATGTCCGTCTGTCCGTCTGTCTGTGATCACGATTATAGCCGTAATTTTAAAGCTATCATCACGAAATTCAATATTTAAGCTTTTATTTAAGAAATAAAGGACAAGTTCGAAAATGAGACAAATCAGATGAAAACCACGCCTACCTCCCATACAAAGTGACTTTATCAAAACGGTAAAATCTCTTAGAATTCTACAAAAATAAATATATGGACTTGCAATTTTGCGTATTTAGTTTTGATATTTAAAATACCCTCTAAGTAAGAAATTCAATCAAATCGGATGAAAACCACGCCTACCTCCGATACAAAGTGACTTAATCAAAAATGTAAAATCTCTCTAAAATCCACAAAAATTGATATATGGACTTGAAAATTTCCATATGAACTTTGATATATAACGTGTACTGTGTGTATGAAATTCAACCAAATTGAGTGAAAACCACGCCCATCTCCCATACAAAGTGACTTTATCAAAAAACAAACGCGAATATTTTCTGTTAAAACTATTACATTTTTTTTTTACTAAACAAAAAAAACAAAAAAACTCGATACCGATCTGAAGTGTTCCATACTCCACTTTTTCAATGTTTTCTGGGTTCCTGAACTGAAACTGATAGAATTAAAATTACTGCATATCCTTCTCAATTACTACTTTTTGAAACCCTGCCGCTTTGCATCCGGGTTGCTGAGTTTGGCTGTTTCGTTATTTTTGGATTTTAGTCGCATCGCTTTCCAATTGAGGCGTTTGGCTATCGTCGTTTTATTCGTTTTCTTGGCTGAGTTGTTGCAAAACCGTTCAATTTCTAGTTTTTGCAACTATAAAGGGGAAGTGTAGTGAATAAAAAAAGGGAATGCTTAATCGAAAGGTATAAATATTAAACCGTGATCCTCGCGAACTATCGAAAAGAAGTTTACCAACAGGTGAATTTGTGGTCTTATGGCTTCATTACGTGAAGCAACATAAAAAGTCAGACTGAAGAGAAGCCAAAACAAGTGAATCGTTAAAAGTTATAAACTTATGGGACAATGCAACCAATATTTTTCAAAGAGTTATTAGCTAGTTTTTAGTTAGCTCAAAGAAAGTATTAAAGTCCACGCTCCGGTAAGTATAGAAACCAAGCGTCACCCAACTAGCGTAAGTTGTGCACTACATATCTACAGGATCATCAAATTACCACGGTTTCTGGTATCCCTTGTGCCAACAGAAACAATGTGCGCGTTCAACAAATGCATTCATCGCATTGACTGTTTCGCACATCCTGAAATTATTCTTTTGGCGATGAGCAACGACGGTTGAGAACCGATTTATTTTTTGGCATATCGCTGAATTTTAGATACGCGAAATGCATTATCCGAAACTGCAGTTTTCGTCATCCGTGAGTTGAAAGTTTCAATGCTGAACTACTTGTGCATGGACTACGGTTACATGATGCGCTGGCAAAAAATTTCGCCCGGCCAAAAAGCACCACCAATTTTACGCAGTCTTCTGATTACAAAAGACAAAATTGTACGATTGAGAAATATAAAATCACTGATCCTCAGTTCGAAGGAAGATCTTAAATGTGGCAGGATGAAAAGAACTTCGATATTGAGCTTCGAAGCTTACCGTGTCATTCGCAGGCCGTAGAAAGTGCATCAGAACAGTGATAGAGGCCTCAAAAAACGTTTCGAGCGAGTCCCAATGTGTGTGATACACTATCGCTAAACTTCGCCATCAAAGCATGAGACCATATTTTCATACCAAAAACCAGCTTGCTGCTGACAGAAATTATTTTGCTTTCCAACCAAAACTTTGAATTCAAAGTTCACTAAAAGATAACTCCATTTTTATGGAGGGGCCTTTTGGCCCCTATTTTTTTTATTTTTAGCTTGTTCAATTCTAGTCCGAAAGTTAAGTGTTAGTGACATTAAACGTAAAAAAAAATTGACAAAAAGTAGGGTATATTATGGCAGTTGGGCTGGTATGGGTTAAGAGAAAGTCTTAGAGTTAAGTGTTTTGTACTTAAAGATGAGTAATGCAATAATGAAAATTGGTGTAGAACATTTCAATATCGTATCTGAAATAGTTGTTTTTAATAAAAATTAAAAAGTAAAATAAAAAGGAATTTTGATAAACCTCCGATTTTTCGTATAAAAATATATGTCTCTGGAACCAGCTGTCTCAGATAGTTAAGCAGTATACCGAAATGTTCGTATTCAAATTAGCTCCAACTTTTTAATACATTGCAATGACGTCAGTTGAATAATTTGGATGCGGCGAAAATTGCAAAAAATCGATTTTTTGCGTTAACGGTATGGGTTTGGGTCATGGAGGAGGGCCGGTATGGGTTAAAAAAGCAAAAAAAAAAAAGTATCAATTTTATTTTTCATCCATTCGCAAGTTTTTATCGCTAATCAAACTGAATCGGTTTCTATCATTACGCCCTACTGTACAGCCTCAATGTTCTCATCAGAACGCCTCGAACGACGTCGGCCTTGATGACTGGCATTACCAAGGCTATCTGTGGCTACAAATTTTTGGTGTAAACGCCTAATGGTGTGGTCTCTCCTCACTTGATATTTTGAACGATACGCACGTTGCGTTTTCACAAATGAGAACAAATGTCTGAATGTAAAATTAAACGATGACAGCACGTTGTGGTGGACTGTACTGTTTTATGGCACAAATTTGCTTGGACTGACGCTTCATAAGCCGATCTGCAAACAAAAGAAAAATTTATAAGCTTGCCGGATGCCGAAGGTTCAAATGATCCACCCTATAGGAAAATGGTCCAACTTCCACGTGGTATTACGAAAAAAGAAATTTTATTCAGAAAAATCCAACACTTTTATGGGAATTAAGCTGAAATGGAAAAAAATAAAATATGCATCCCAGGTATTCCTGACATGAAGTTTCAATTTCAGATGGTGATTGGTGAATGACGCCTGCAATGTTCGATTCCATCCAAGACTTTGGTCTTTACAAAGCCTCAAAGGAAAACGTTTAGAAATAATATCACTTCTCTACAGGGTTGCCCATATTCGACGGACCCATCTGGCAACGCCATAACTTTTGACAGAGATGTCAGATCGCTTAATGACATACCGCGTTTGAAGCGTCAGTCCAAGCAGATTTTTACCATGGAACAATACACGCCACGCGAGCGCTCTGAAATAGTTGAAATTTACATTCAACAGAAGAAGTCAATTGTGAAAACTCAACGTGCTTTTAAAAACTTAAAAAATGTGAGAAGTGCGCCTTCTAAGAACACCATTAAGCGTTTATACGAAAAATTTTCGACTGGTGAGGCTCTTTCTAATCCGAAGAGGCCAAATAAAAGTCGACCAAGGCGATCGGCCGAGAATATCGCTGCCGTACGAGCCAGTGTTGAGAGGTCCCCAAAACATCCCAAAAACGCCGTTCTCAGCAGTTGGGCATGGCTCGGTCCACTTTACAACGGATTATTCGCGTTGATTTGCATTTGTTCCCGTACAAAATTCAATTGACGCAAAGATTGTTGCCTGCGGACAAGCCTCGTCGATTGGAATGGGCCCAAAGAGTCATCGAAATGGTCGAAGATGACGAGCAATTTTGGAACAAAATTATCATGTCCGATGAAGCCCATTTCACATTGAATGGGACCGTAAATAAGCAAAATTGACGTATTTACGCCACTGAAAATCCTCAGGAGATTCAAGAAGTGCCTCTTCATGACGAAAAAGTCACAGTTTGGTGCGGCGTTAGTGCGAAAACGGTCATTGGGCCGTTTTTCTTCCAAAATGAAAATGGCCATGCTGTTACCATCAACCAGGAGCGTTATCGCGACATGATGACCAATTTTGTGATGCCAATTATTCGTCGAAAGCGTATGAGGCAGTTCTGGTTTCAACAAGACGGCGCTCCACCGCACACAAGTCGCATAACAATCGATTTTCTGAAGAATTTGTTTCCGGGCCGTTTGATGTCGAAAAGTGGTGATTTGGACTGGCCACTGCGTTCGCCCGATTTGACGCCGCCTGACTTCTTCTTGTGGGGATATTTGAAGTCAAAGGTTTACGTTAACAAGCCAAGGACCGTAGAAGAGCTCAAGGACAACATTCGTGAAGAAATAGCCGCTATTCCGGCCGAAATGTTGGCGAAAACGATGGAAAATGCTGCAAAAAGGGCACAATACGCCATCAACGCCAAAGGCGGCCATTTGAGAGATATCATATTCAAAAATTGATGTAAACAAATCTACTTGGAACAAATTAAATGATTAAGATTGCCAACCGCCAAATTTTTATTTTTTTCTTTGATTTTTTTAACAAAAACATGGGTCCGTCGAATAAGGGCAACCCTGTATACGCCAATATACTGGATCGAAGCGTGAAATTTCACGTTAAACCATGTTTTGTTGGAAACAAATGTCGTCAAGATCACGGACTCTAATTTCAGGCAGCAAACACTCCGTTGTCATGACTAGCGCAAGTTTTTGAGAATGTCGCCGAATCGAATCATCACGACCGTCGTGTACACGCACAGCTATCGCCGCTTTAATTTCTACACTATGCATAGTAATGCGAGCAATAGACTAAAGTCTGAAAATTTGATATTGTAAGTATCCAAGTGGAAAAACTTCCACTACAAAAAACTATAAGAACATCAAAAAAGTAATTTTGGTAATGTACTTTGTAGAAATCCAAAAAATGCTAGTTTTATGCTGCAAATTTCTTGCTCAGAAAATTCCAGTTTTAAAAGTTTCTGTGAGAGCAATAATCAATTAATAAAAAAAAACAAATGTTCCTATAGTTTTTGTTGTGGAAGTACTATCTTTCCTAAAAATAACAAATACTTGGATATTTACAATATCAAATTTTCGGACTTTAGTCTATTGCTCGCATTACTATGCATAGTGTAGAAATTATAGCGGCGATAGCTGTGCGTATGCACGATGATAGTGATGATTCGATTTGGCGACATTCTCAAAAAACTTGTGCCAGTCATGATAACGGAGTGTTGTTGCAGTGATGTGATTTGGTGGGATTTCGGGCTCATTTCGGGATATTTGGCCTATTTGAGAACGTGTGGGATTTCGGATGCTTAGGTGGAATTTTCTACTGAATCATAATTTTTTAAAGTGTAAATTAGCAAAACTGGTTGGATCACTTTTTTGTAATCTTTCAAAATTTTTCGTTTAATTGCTGTTTCATTCATTCTAAATATGTAAGAAAGGGATATGTATATTCAAGAGGCTTAAAATTAATGAAAATAAGATCCTCATTTAAAAACAAAAATATAAGCTCAGTTTCACTTTGATGCAACGAAAGAAATTTACGATTACTTCATACACTTGAGAGAGTTTTTATAAAAAACGCAGTGTTTAACTTTTCGTATTTTTTTTTTTTTTTTTTTTTATGGACAATTTGTTATATTTATTGAAAAACTTCATTATTTACATTATTAAACCATAAAATTATTATAATGTTAAAAAATGTAGGGGAGGATGCGCGCCTACCAAACACGTTTTGCTTGGAGGCTATACCTTTGGTTTAAAACATAATTTTTCAGAGCTCTTGGTTTCATTTGGAAGTTAAGTTCAATAACTAACAGGAATTTTAATCAAAATTTAAAATTTCCAAAAATTATAATTTAGGCAGTCGATCTAGCAAAAGTCTCGAAATCGATCGCTGAAAAAATCGGCCCAGCTACTGAGCACCTAAAACAAATCGTTGAAAAAAATTAGAAAATGAAGTAAAAACAATAGTTTTTGAGAGCATATAAAAAGTTTATTCTATCAATAGTTCATAATGACTCTTTGAACTTTAAACAATAGAGATTTGAATTTCTTTGATGGCTGCAGCCATCGCATCAGAATTTATATTCGTTCTTCTTTTCAATTTTTTTTTAGGCGACGCCATTCTAAAATTTTATCTGAACGTGGACGACAATCACGAAAACTATTTTAACTTATTTCAAACACTATTTTCAATCATAAAAATGCCAATTTTTTACTAACACGATTTCTGAAAATTTGTTCGGAAGGTGGACCAACGTTTTGTTCAGTAGGTGGCCATGATATGACGTGAAATATTTTTTTCCCATTTCTCAATATTCGATTGCTCGTCGAATTGTGAAAAATAAACATTAAATATAGAATTCTACTCATATTCACCTTTTTTTATCGATAAGAAACACTCTGAAATTCACTAAATAGAGATGAACTAGTTTTGCTCAGCTTCGTTTTATTCGAATATTTTATTTCTCAACGGCCGTGGGGCTAAAGCAGCATGCGCATTCATCTCAGTGATTTATCAAAAGTGAACATTCGCATGGCGCATCATACAGACGTCAGAACTCACAGTGTTCAGCAGTAGGTGGGCCTGTTCAGCAGGTGGGCATCCTTATTTCTTTTCAAAAATTGCATAAAAAATCGTTATTTGTATAAATATTTAGGTGGGATTTTTTGTGGGTTTTCGTGTCGTTTTGGTGGGATAAACAGGTCTAAATCGGGATTTTTTACTAAATCAGAATCACATCACTGGTTTGTTGCCTGAAATTAAAGTCCGTGATCTCGACAACATTCGTCTCCAACAAAACATGGTTTAACGTGAAATTTCACGCTTCGACCCAGTATATCGGCGTATAGAGAAGTGATATTATTTCTAGACTTTTTCCTTTGAGGCAATGTAAAGACCAAAGTCTTGGATGAACCCGACTATGATTGTGCAATTGGAAATTTGAACTTCTGAAAAGAACATGCACAATGGTTACCCGACAAAATTAAATTGTTTGCTCATATTTATTTTTGAAAAGTTCATCGAAATTAATCACCCATTAGTAAAACCTTTTATGGTATGACACACTCACCAACACTTAAGGCAGATTACTACTAAGTACATGTTGCAATAATAAGTCTTTACTTGATGAGTTGTGGTTTTGCTTAGTGATATCGAAAATGGCGACTTACTTATTTGTTAACTTAATCGCTAATCGAGTTTAAGTTTTTAATTATTTATCAAGTTTTTTCAGTTCAAACAATTTATTTGTATTTTCTTTTCAGGTTTCACATTCAGATGGTTTGCCCTGGATAGTTTGTGATGAATGCAGAAATGTATTATCTACATTTTGGAGGTTTCGTGCAAATGCCCACAAAGCTCAGATAAAACTTCGAAGTATTTTAAATTACGCCTTAAAACTGCCTGGAACTGAGGTTAACATTTTGCATATTATCTACACTATTAATAAAACGTGCGCAATGAACGCACATAACTTGTTATCATCTAATCCAACAAGATTATTGGATTAGATTGGAAATTCTTTGTGAAAAGTCATGTTATTTGCTTTTTGTAAAATGAGTGAATAGATGAGTGAAAATGGGGGTTTAAAAAAAAAGTTGCTTCTTTTCATGAAGTTTTAGTACAGAATAAATACAGGAATATGTCATGTTTTCGAATTTGAAATTTGATATCTATTTTATATTAAACGCTTTTTACAAATTTACGGTAAAGCTAAGCTACAGAACTTCTGAACCTATTTTAATTTTTTTCCCCTAATGTGAAGCTGCTTTGAGGTTAGAAAATTCTTTTTGGAGAAATTACTTTTACGGATATGAGAGTAAATTATTATTTTTGTTTTAGGTATACGCTTTTTTTTTTAAATCAGAACTTTGAAAGGTCAGTGAGGCCTTTTTCACATTTTCCCTCATGTTTAATGGTATCGAAGTCATTGCATTTTTATTTATGGATATTTTAAAACTATGTAACTCAAAAACAGGAGATTTCGGGTATTTACAATAATAAATCAGGTCATGATAGAATTAATTGTGGCGTCCGTGGCGTAGTTAGTTAAAGTGCGTGGCCTCTATGCCAACGAACCTGGAGACCCGGGTTCGAACCCCAGCAGCGACAGAAAATTATTTCAATTAAAAAAATTTGTTTCTCGCTTTGCAGTTGATACATCTGAAGGTGATATCTTTATTATTTAAACTCTAAGTTAAACCTTCTTAATAAGAAGATTTGGATTCACAAACTCAGATTTTCTTATCAGCGCACTATTTCTTCTTTTAAAATTACTTTGCCTAGTGATCTCTTCAATAATGTTCTGGATCAAGGTTTTTGGCCGGATAATACTTTGGTGCATGAATTTATTCAAAAATCACCGCCTCAAACTTCACTGGCTATCTTACATTATATCAGAACGTTCGTGGTTTAAGTACTAAACTCACAGACCTATACATATTAAGCCATAATCTTCACTTTGACATTATTGCTTTCAGTGAGACTTGGCTTAAACCTAGTACTTTAAATACTGAAATTTTGTCTAACAATTTTAATATATACCGCAAAGATAGAAACTCTATTGCTGGTTTTTTTTTGCAATGGTGGTGGCGTGTTAATTGCCGTTACATCTTCTTACTTTTCACAAGAAATATTAATATCTGAGTCTTTAGATATTGAATTTTGCTGTGTTCTTGTAAAGTTTGGTACTTTGAGAATTTATGTCACATGTTCATATATACCTCCACTTTCTAGTGTTGAAGTGTATGGAAAACATTTGGCGTCGATTTATAAAATTTGCTCACAACTTCAGCCTTACGATCATATTTTAATAACGGGTGACTTCAACCTTCCTAATGTTTCGTAGAACTGAAAATTCTGCAGTACTCTTGCTATCTTCAGAGTGTTCATCCGATAACTCATTTTTAAATGAGCTTTCGAGCTTTGGAGACCCAGGTTCGAACCCCAGCAGCGACAGAAAATTATTTGAATTAAAATAATTTTTCTGTGCGGCCGCCACCTCTCTGCAGACAATGGCAAACCTCAGAGAGTAATCAAATGCCATGTAAAGCTTCTTGAGAATAAGAACATTACGTTCATCGCCGTTCGGAGTCGGCGTTAAACATGTAGGTCCCTTTCTCGGTCAACTGTGTTGATCATAAGAAGCTAGGGAAAAGTCCTTTCAAGGGCTGAAATGGCCAGTTATTTATTTTTTTTTTATAAAATATAAACAACCGCTTGTTAGACCTTATTTATTTTGATGATAGTAATATTTTTTCGGTTAATAGGTCTGATCCACTTGTGTATCCTGAAGACGCACACCATTCAACTATCGAAATCACTGAATTTTCCTAAAGAATCTATATCAAACCGTATTTAAAATCCTGAGTTGAACTTTAAAAGAACGAATTATGTAATTTTGAGAAATAATTTGTCAATTATCAACTCATCTGTACTTAATATTAATAACACAAGAATATTGCCACAAACGCTTGACTCTGCAGTATTTGCCTTTAACAGTACTCGTAATAATTGTTTTTTAACTTGAGTGCCACAGAAAAAAATCCTCTTTAATATCTGGTCCCGTTTGGAATACCAAAGAACTGAGAAAGCTGAGAAACTTAAAATCGAAATATTATAAAAAGTATCAAAAAACTCATAACATTTTTGATATTGCTTCTTATACCTCACCTAAATATAACTACCGGCAATTATGCAGGCAATCTATAATATATATTTAACAAAAGTTAAATTAAACATAAAATCTGATGCAAAATTTTTTTTTTTTTAGTATTAACTTTGTTAATACTAAACGTAAGATAAATTCATATCCATCTTTTATGAAATATAACACATTTGAATCAGATATTGATTCTACTATTTGTAGTCTTTTTGCAGATTTCTTTAAGACCACGTATTCATCTGCTTCTTACGATAATTTTAGTTACACGTATAATGTGCAACCTGGTGATATTTGTTCCCGAATAATTAATGTTGATACAGTTTTAACCTACTTAAAAAACCTCAAAACATCTTACAAAAGCGGTCGTGATAACATTCCTTCATGTGTGTTTGAACTATTACAGTGAAGAACTTGTAATTCCAATTACGTTGCTTTTTACAGCGTCTTTGCAATCTTGCTATTTTCCACTGGCTTGGAAATCATCTTTTATTATTCCGCTGCAAAAATCCGGCAATAGATCTTTAATAGATAACTATCGCGGAATTGCAAAGCTACCTAAACTTTTTGAGGCTATTGTAACCTCACAATTATCACATAGCGTGATATCTTTAATGTGGATTCTTATCTAGAAAATCTACTGTTACTAACCTTCTCGAATTCACATCAAAGACTATTGACAATTTTGGAAAAGGTCTACAAACAGATGTTATCTATACTGACTTTAGTAAAGCTTTTGATGTTGTAAGCAGTGTTGCCATGTGGGCAGATAAAACTTGTTTTGCCAGTTTTTTGAGAGGCTAGAAAGTTTTCAAGTTTTTCCCTAAAAAAATAAAGTTTTATTTTATTTTACCCAGTTTTTCAAGTTTTTACGATTAAAACGATGCTTTCTATTTTAGTGAATCTATGAATCAAATAGATAAACTAAATTGTATGTTACTATAAAAACATAAGTATAATTTGAAGCTGCTACTACTAATTTTCACTCCTTTTCAAAGTTTATTTTTATGGCAGCGCTGTTGCTATTATTGTTGCTGTCATTGTTTCTGTTCTTTTGCTTCGGTTTCCCTTCGTCGAGTCTTGGCGGTCAATTTTTGGCATTCCTTTTTAAACTTGACGCTTCAGTTTGCATAAACTATGTTTCCATGGCGAGTTAACTTGGTGTTTACTCGGGGTTAACTCGCTATGGAAACGCGAGTTGAGTTGAGTTGAGTTAAATCCACGAAACTTGTAAGATTTAACTGGGTTCTATCTGTCAAAGTGAATGCTGCCATTTAATATAATTTATTATTTTTGCCATTTAATGTAAAAAAATAACAAAAATCTCAAATGAAATCAACAAGTTCAACTCGACTCGATGCTGTGCATGGAAACACTATCCATGCCATTTTCTTAACTCGACGAAAACCCTAACCCCGAGTTAACTCGCCATGGAAACATAGTAATACATTCAGAGTTGACGATCAAGTCTTCCGTATTTTCTTGAGAAATGAAGTGGCCAAAATAGCGGGACGACGAGGGAACAAAGCGAATTGCCAAAAAGCACACATTAAAGCACACATTTTAAAAATACATGTTTTAGTTCATTTTTAATATCAAGTTTTTTCACCAAAAAACAAGTTTTTTTTTCTGGAAATTAAAGTTTTTTTAAAAAAAAATATGGCAACACTGGTTGTAAGTCATAAGCTCTTAATTTTAAAACTAACCCTTTTCTGTTTTCCAACACCATTAGTGCTTTGGATTGAATCTTATTTATTAAATAGAACACAAAGTGTAATCTTTAACCTCGTTAAGTCAGAGGAGTTCCCTGTTACTTCCGGTGTACCTCAAGGAAGCCACCTTGGGCCTCCGTTGTTTCTACTTTTTATTAATGATTTACCATCTGTTGTAATTCATAGTAATATTTTACTATACGCTGATGATATTAAACTTTTCCTGTCATTTAAAAATGAGCAAAACTCTTTTTTCTTACAAACTGATCTTGACCATCTTTGTGACTGGTGTGAAATCAATTGCATGAAGCTTAACTTGAAAAAGTGCAAACACATGACTTTTTCTCGCAGACAACCTTCTCGAAGTTATTACAAAATAAGTGACTATACACTTGAGTTCTTAGAAGTTTTCGACCATCTTGGAGTAACCCAAAACTTCGCTTTCACATTCATATTAATAAAGCTATAAGCAGAGCAAATAGTACTTTAGGGTTTATTAAACGGTGGTCAAAATTGTTTAATGATCCTTTCATTACTAAAATATTATTCACTTCGCTTGTAAGGCCCATACTTGAGTATGCGTCAATTGTCTGATGTCCTAGATATGGGTGTTATGTTGACGATGTAGAATCAGTTCAGAAACAATTTCTTTTGTTTTGTTTACGCAATATTTATTGTCATACTAACATTCACTTACCACCCTATGAATATCGATTAAAGCTTGTTAACCTACCTTCTCTAAGAAATCGTAGAATCATGCTTAATGTTTGCTGGATTTATCAACTTATACATGGAGTCAAAAAGAAAAAAAAAATACTTACTGAGTAAAATTTACTTTAATCTTCCTCTTCGACCAAGAAGATCTTTTGAGCTACTTTTTATGAACTTTTGTAGAACTAATTACTAGCAAAATGAACCACAAAGAAGCGCTTGCAGAGACTTCAATTCCGTTTCAGATGTTATATCTTTTAATGAAACCCTATACTCAATTAAACTTAAAATACTAGATTATCTGCAGCACCGCCACTGATTCTCAACATACTCTTCCAAGGATACGGAATTTTTACTGTTGGATGGTAATCAATCAACACATTTACATTTGAATGGACCTGAACTTGCCGGATTTATTCCTATATAGAATGTGAGAACGATCTGCATAGTATATATACTAATATAAGTGGGAAGAGAATTTGTGGCACCCTAGGCCAAGGGTCTAAATTGCGCCCCATATTATTTAACAAGCAAAAAAAAAAAGAGTTGGAAACCTCTTCTTAATTTGATTTAAGGGGAAATATAGGTAACAAATTTAAAAAAAATTTTTTTTTCGGTAATTATATTTCATAATGGGTGTTTTTTTTAGGGGTTTGTTTTTCGAATAGCGATAAAACTGGCATTTTGTGGTCAAATCTGGCAACTCTAATGTCATTTATGTTCAGTTTGGTTTGCCATTTCATCATGAACAGGTTGACAAAAGAACAACGCTTGCAAATCGTGCAAATTTATTTCGAAAATAATGGTTCAGTTCGCGAAGTTTACCGCAAGCTCCGTCCATTTTATGGTCGACATAATCGTCCATCAGAGCAATTAATTCGGTTAACCATGGGTCGTTTTCGCACTACGTTTACTCTATGTGATAATACGCATCCGCAGAGACGTCGAACAGTGCGCACCGAAGAAACAATTGCCGCTGTAGAGCAAAATGTTGAAGAGGACCCGAATGAATCGATTCGCCACCGTGCACAGCAATTGGAGCTTTGTCCATCAACTTTATGGAAGATTTTGCGCAAAGATCTTGGCTTGCGACCTTACAAGACCTTACATGCCACACAGCGCACGTCACAATCGATTTATTGAAGGAAACATTCGATGAGCGCATAATTTCGCGGAATGGACCTGTCAATTGGCCACCAAGATCGTGTGATTTGACACCATTGGATTATTTTCTTTGGGGATATGTGAAGTCGCTCGTCTACGCCAACAAACCAGAAACGTTAGGGGACTTGGAGGCCAACAGTCGTGGCGTTATTGCCGACATACGGCCCCATATGCTCGAAAAAGTGGTTGAAAATTGGACCTGTAGAATTGGATTTATTCGAGCCAGCCGCGGCGGCCACATGCCCGAAATCATATTTAAACATTTATAGCATAAAATTATCCTTCCAATAAAGCCAAATTGATGGACATTAAAACGATTTTCTTGTGCTTTATATCAATTCGAAGTTCTATACCTCTAAAAAAACACCCTTTAAAACACGAATTCGTGCGAATGTTCAAGTACGGGAACAGACCTATGTATTTTATACATATTTTCATTCTCGATACCTCCGTCTTGAACCCTCTGGATGATTTATTATTAATTTATTTGTTTGCTTTATAATACCTTTACCCATATTATCTATAAGTCTGCACATTTTGAAACGTTCATACTTTAATTTACACTACATTGCAACTGAACTTATTTTACTTTGGTTTTGTAAAAAATAAAAATAAATAACTGGCCATTTCAGCCCTTGAAAGGACTTTGACCTAGCTTCTTATGATCAATTGTGTTGTGCGTGTTATTAAGTTTGTACACAATTAACCGAGAAACGGACCTACAGGTTTAACGCCGACTCCGAACGGCGATGCACGGAATGTTCTTATTCTCAAGAAGCTTTACATGGCATTTTGATTACTCTCTGAGGTTTGCCATTTTCTGCAGACAGGTGGCGGCCGTACAGAAAAATTATTTTAATTCAAATAATTTTCTGTCGTTGCTGGGGATCGAACCTGGGCTTCCAGGTTCGTTGATATAGCGGCCACGCACTTTAACCAACTACGCCACGGACGCCACGGACTTTGGTTTTGTATCTGCATTTAAAACGATGTTGAACTCTTTATTATTATTATTATTTTTTATTATTATTATTTTATTGAAATGCTAAGCCCTAAGGCTTTATAGCATTTTAAAAAATTCAGCAATTTGTTTGATTAACTTATATACCATACAATTCATTATACATTTGATTATTAACTTAAAGGATTTCTGATTTAATATATAATAGTAAAAATAAATTGCCAGGTACGAATTGCACTCACCTCATGCTCGCTGTCAATTATTTAAGTCGGTAGCAGGTTTTTGCAAAGCAAACAGAAGATCATTTGCTCTAAATGATATTGGTGTGGATGGTGATGCGCCTGTATACATCCACGAAAGTCTGTCGAGAGCAAATCGAGAATTAATGTATTATGCAGCCCAGATGAAGCGGCAAAGGTTACTCTCAACGGCATTTTCGATAAGAGGGCAAGTCTTTGTGAGGAAACAAAGCGGAGGAGAGGCCGAACCTGTGTATGAGAAGAAAAATGTGGATGATATCGTCAGCAGATGAACAAATGTTAAATAATTATTATGTTAAATATGTGTACTTTTCAGTGCAATCAATGTATTTTACTATGCTTTGTATACCTTTGTTTCTTTCTATATTATGTTTTGGTTACATTATGTCTTTTTAAATATCTCTTAAAATTTCTTTTTAAATTTCTTTTTAAATTTATTTTTGAATCTCTATGTATAATGTATAGGTTTTTTGTTCTAAATGTAAACTGCCGATTCAATAGTGTAAATGAGAAAGCATTTAATGATTAACAACCTAACGAGTTTCAACACTGACGGCGATAACTTAAAAATGCTTTTAAGATTAGTTGGTAAAAATCGTTCGGGCTTAAAACTTTGCTATTTTAATGCTCGTAGCCTCAACAGCTCCAAACTGGATTACTTTAACTATATATTTGGAAATCTAGATATTGATGTTGTCTGCGTAACAGAAACATGGTTTAAAGAAGAAAATGATGATAAAATCTATAAGCTTTGTGATTATATATTGATAAGGAATGATAGGAAGACGGGGACAAAAGGTGGTGGAATTGCGCTTTATTTAAGAAATGTTATTAATTACAACGTTGTTTTTAAATCTGAGATAGATGATCCAGTTGAGTATCTGATGGTAGAGGTTGGAGACAACACCAAGAAGTGTTTGAATGTGTGTGTGTATAATCCATCGAAAATGCTAAATTTGAAAATATTCTTCAAAGAACTGCAAGAACTCACTTCTATCTATGAACACATTTTGCTATGTGGTGATTTCAATATTGATATATTAATTGATGATGCCCGTAGCGAACAGTTATTAAATGATATAGGGGGTGTTGGAATGGTTATGTTGAACGAGTTTGCTACTAGGTTTAGTCCAAATGTAAAACCGAGCCTGCTTGACCTTTTGTGTGTTGCAGATAGGCAAAAAGTATTGCATCAAGCTATAACAGCTATCTCTGCCAGGTATTTCTGACCATGAAAGGCTCTTTATTTCATATGATATTGATTTAACCGTGATAAAAAAAGAATTATATATCTGTTTTAGGGATTTTAAGAACATTAACAAAGAGGCGTTAATGCAAGAAGCATCCTCCATATCATGGAATGACTGCTGGCTGTTCACAAGCGTCAATGATAAAGTTGATCATCTCACCTCGCATGTCAATTATTTGTTTGAGAAACATATACCTTTAAAAACATTTAAAGTAAGGAAATCGAGCCAACCATGGTTTACTGTAGAAGTGTTAAAAGCTATTAAAAATCGAAGCAAATTCTACAATCGCTGGAAACGAAACCAAACTGAGTCAAATTGGGAGGCCTATCGTGTCATTAGAAATTATGTGACGGTGCTGGTCTGTAATGCAAAGAGGGCTTATTTTCGATCCAAGTTGGCGACAGATTTGCCAACAAAACAACTCTGGAACAACCTGAAGTCAATCGGAATTGGAAATAATGGCAAAAACGGGTGTAATGTTGATGCCAACACAATGAATGAATTTTTCTTGCAGTCCAGTTCTACGTCTGATAGCTCAAAATTCAGAATCAATCAAAGTCTTGTGCCAAATCTTAACGATGAGCTCAATTTCAATATGGCGTGTGAAGAAGATATAATTAAGTGTGTTTTTGCTATAAAGTCTAATGCGATTGGTGCCGATGAGACGAGTTTAAAATTTGTAAAGCTTATTTTGCTTTTTATAATAAAATCATTGACACATATAATTAATTTCTCGTTAACAACAAGAGTTTTTCCAGAAAAATGGAAACTTGCAAAAGTTACTCCAGTTGCTAAAAAGAATAGCCCCACAATGCCACAAGATTTCCGACTGATTAGCATTCTACCTGCTTTTTCCAAAATTTTTGAGAAATTTTTGTCGACTCAAATTGTTAATCACCTAAATAGGCACAAACTTTTATCTGTTAACCAGTCAGGCTTTCGTGGTGGCCACAGTTGCGCAACAGCAATGTTGAAAGTAATGGATGACATTCGTACCAAATACGATACAGGCGATCTTACAATTTTGGTTCTGCTCGACTTCTCAAAAGCTTTCGACACGCTAAATCATGACGTTTTGCTGAAAAAGCTAAAGCACTATTTTGGTTTTAGCAATTTCGCGGTCGAGTTATTAAAGAGCTATCTGACAGATAGGTTTCAGCGGGTTTGCTGTCAAGACAAAATTTCTAACCTAAAAAGGATATTATCTGGTGTTCCACAGGGATCTATCCTTGGTCCTATCCTATTTAGTATTTTTGTAAACGACATTGAACAGTGCTGTGATAATGTTTCAATACATCTCTACGCTGATGACGCCCAGGTGTATTTTTCAAGGCCTATAGGTTTGTCCGAAGACCTTATTGCACGAATAAATGAAGACCTATGTGGAATTAGTCGGTGGGCTAAAGAAAATAGCCTAAATTTGAATGCTTCCAAAACACAAGCGTTGGCAATCTCGCATGACAAATATGATATAAAATCACTACCCCATATAACACTTAAAGGACTACCAATTAAATTTGAAAGATGCGTTACCAGTTTAGGTTTTAAAATTAATTCAAAGTTGGATTGTAAAGATCATATCAACTCCTTGGTTGGTAAAATATATATGGGGCTCAGGAAACTATGGTTTTCTGTTCAGTTTATTTCACAAGAGGTGAAGTTGAAACTCACTAGAACTTTTATAATACCATTGATATCATACAGTGAACTGGTCTATGGTAACTTAGATGCAGCGTCGAGACATAAACTACAGCTGGCTATAAATAGCTCTGCCAGATATGTTTCTCAAAAAAGAAATTTGACCATATCTCCTTTTACTCTTATCACATTCTGAACTGTGATATAGTAACTTATTATTCTATCCGAAATCTAATTTTTCTGCATAAACTTTTATACTCCCGTTGTCCAAATTATTTATTACATAAACTACGTTTCTCGCAATCAGAGCGAACATGCAATTTTATAGTACCTGATTTTAATTTTGTAGAGTCATCAAGAATGTTCTTTGTCAGTGTTGTCAAACTTTGGAACAGTTTACCAAATTCAATAAAAAAAATTCGAAATACTAAGCACTTTGAATTGGCAGTCAAGAGTTTCTATAATTTATAGTTTCTTAATTTTATTGTACCGTTATTAAATATACCTATATACCTACCTTCTAGCTCTTAGATCTATTTATTTAAAAATTATAATAACTTATGTAATATTCACTATGAGTTGATGTACTAAATAAGACTTTCAGTCTAATTGTACTACCATTAAATCAAATAAATACTAAATACTAAATACGATGTTAGGTTGTATATATTCCGGATCAACACCTTGATATTAATAGATTAATTGATTAGAGCAGTGCTCACATATGTGAGGCTGATAATCAAGTTCTATTATGTGTGTAGATTTATGTAAATAGTGATTAGAGCAAAGCTCACATATGCAAGGGTAGACTGACGGGGTCTACCTCCGGCATATACCAGGCGAGACGGACATGGTCTCGCTCTGGATAATCATGTTTGAATTTAATCACCTTGGTGTAAATTACCAGGGATGATGTTAAGTTGCATATTCCGGATCACATCTTGATATTTACTATATCAATTGATTAGAGCATCGCTCCCTGTGAGTCTGATAATCAAATACTATTCTTATGTATGTAGATTCATGTGAACAGGGATTAGAGCAAAGCTCACATATGCAAGGGTACACGGACGGGGTCTACCTCCGGCATATGCCAGGCGAGACGGACGTGGTCTCGCTCTGGATAATCAAGTTTAAATTTAATCAGCTTGATAGTATTGCCAAACATAGCCAGGAAAATATAAAATATTCTTGTGAGAGCATAATTCAAATCAACCTCGGTACTGGAGATAATCTAGAATTTTAAGTTTAATTGAGTATATGGATTCATTTAAAGAAATTCATCTGAAACAAAATTAAAGTCACCACAAGCACTTCATTCAGCGGTTCATTTTGAAAGTAGTTTGTAAGGTGGAAGATGAAAGTCAGTTCTACAGTATAAATTGCTTAAGCAGAACAGAAGAATTTTTTTCTGAACTGATTCAATGTCGTCAATGTAACAACCATATCGTGGACACCATACAATTGAGGCATATTCTAAGATAGGCCGCACTAGTGAAGTGAACAAAGATTTTGTAATAAGGGGATCATTTAACTCTTTTGCCCATTGTTTGATAAATCCTAGGGTACTATTTGACCTATTTATTATTTTAGTTATGTGAACATGAAAGCGAAGTTAAGGATCCATGGTAACTCCAAGATCATGGAAACGATCTAAAGATTCTAATGTGTAATCACAGATTTTGTACGTGCTTCTAAGCCATGGCTTACGCGAGAAGGTGATATGCTTACATTTTTTCATATTAAGATTCATATGATTTATTTTGCACCAGTTATAAAGATTATTGATGTCAATTTGTAAGAATTCGGCTTCATATTCATTTTAATAAGAAAGAAATAGTTTGACGTCGTCAGCGTACATCAAGACGTTAGAATGCATTATTGTAGTTGACAAATCATTTATGAAAAGTAGAAAGAGAAGAGGCCCGATGTGACTCCCTTGGGGCACTCCTGAGCTAACCGGGAATTCGTAAGATTTCACGAGTTTAAAGAAAACTGATTGAATTCTATTACTGAGATACGATTCAATACACCTCACCAGCTGTATGGGAAATCCGATAAGAGATAATTTTAAAATTAAAAGTTTGTGATTTACAACATCAAAAGCTTTGCTGAAATCCGTACAGATGACATCTGTCTGAAGACCTTTTCCCATTTTCTCTATAGTATTAGAGGTAAATTCAAGTAGGTTAGTGAGAGTCGATTTTCCAGAAAGAAATCCATGTTGGCATGGAGACATCAAAGATTTTACACCATGTGGTAATTGTGATGTAACAATTGCCTCGAAAAGTTTGGGCAAAGTACTTAATTAAACAATTCCACGGTAATTATCAATTAAAGACCTGTTACCAGACTTCCAGGCAGCTGGATAATAACAAGATTATAAAGAAGAAGTAAAAAGTAAAGTGATAAGGGCTACTAACTCCTCTCAACAGTATTTCAATATGCATGAGGGTATGTTGTCGGGACCGCTCTTATAAGAAGATTTAAGATCTCTTAAGAAGGCTAGAACTGTACTGGTATCAACTATTGGGAGACAAATATCACCAGATTGAACATAATGGGGATAGCTGCCATTATTGAAAGAAGATGTGAATCTTAAAAAATCAGCAAAAAGGTTACAGATACTATTGTCATTATCGGATTCCACATTATTGTATTTCATAAAAGAAGGATAGGAATCAATTTTGCGTTTTGTGTTAATAAAGCTCCAGAATGATTTTGCATCAGACTTAATGTTTAATTTTACTTTTGTGAGGAAGATATTATAGGATTGCTTGCACAACTGTTGGTAACTATATTTAGTTGAAGTATAACGTGCAATATCACATATGCTATGTGTTTTTGATATTTTTTATAATATTTAGTTTTCAAGTTTCTCAATTTTCGTAATTCATTGGTATACAACAAGGGGCCAGAAATTATAGAGGCTTTTCGTTGAGGAATAGATCTAAGAAAGCAATCCATGAGCGTTGAGTTAAACGCATAGACCGCGGCATCCAGATTCTGTGAAGATAAGCATTTGTATTAAGATTTAGTATAGGTGACCAATTTATATTGGACAAACTATTTTTCAAAGTAACATAATTAGTTTTGAAGTTGAATTCGGTGAGCGGTTGAATTGTATGGTTCTGCACAGATGGTTTAGGAAAATTTAAACAGATTTCTATAGTCGGATGGTGAGAATCTTCGGGAGTGACCAAGGGATCGGACCTTGACACTAAAGCAATATTGCTATCATCAAAAAATACCAGATCGAGCAAACGTTTATTTTTGTTCAAGTGACAGTTTAGTTGGAAAAGACCTTGGCTTGAGAGGTCATTTAAAAAGCAATTGTCAGATGAGCTCTCAGAGGAAGGTAAAAATATTGTATGGTTTTCGAAGTCACCAGTTATTAATATATGATCATTTGGATGAAGCTGTAGGCAAACTTTACTAATAGAGAGCAAATGTTTGCTATAAACTTCTAAGTTAGAAAATGGTGGGATATATGAGCATGTAATGTAAATACTCAAGGAACTGAACTTTACGTGAACACAACAAAATTCTATGTGTGCAGCTTTTCGGATGTCTATTTCTTGAGAGTTATGTGTTGATTTGACCGCAATCAACACACCTCCACCGTTAGAAGAATTGCCAGGAATGGAGTTTCTATCTTTACGATAAATGTTAAATTTGTTGTAAAGAATTTCAGAATTGAACGTGTTGGGTTTTAGCCAAGTCTCGCTGAAAGTAATTATATCATAATGTATGTTGTGACTCATAATGAATAAATTAATCAATTTAGTATTAATGCCACGAACGTTTTTATATAAGATTAGGAACTGAAGACAGCAATCTAGTTTTTTTGGTTCATGTTGCGAACAGGTAAAGAAGCTAGTACAGTTCTAGGTTGTGATCTAGGGACGTATTCATGAACTAAAGTATATAAGTAGAGTAGCTATGAGAGTTCTGGGCCAATCGAAGCATGTAGTTGTTGTTGCAAATTGAAGATAAGCGTGGCGACCGCAGCGTGTTGAGTACGAAGCATGTAGTTGTTGTTGCAAATTGAAGATAAGCGTGGCGACTGCAACGTGTGTTGAGTACTGTGCAGTCGGCGTCTCTGCCCACCAATACGATTATAGGGGACCGCAGCGTGTGTTGAGTACTGTGCAGTCGGCGTCTCTGCCCAACGATAGGATTGTAAGGTGCCGAGTTTACACCGGTCGACACCGAAACATAGGGTGACGAAAATATAATTGTTGCCGTAAAATGAAGATAAGCGTGCACCGTTGCTGCTTGGGCTGCACGGACGGGAAAACCGCAAGCTCAGCACAATCGCATATATGAAAAATTAAAACGGTTAAAATAAAAAAAAATTTTTATATCTATTTCTTCTTAAGTTCATATATTTTTCATGTATGTTGTAATTACACATTTACGTGCATATCTTTAAAACGGTAACTCTTTCGGTTAAAATGTTAGGGACAGTTTTGAAGAAAATTGTTGGGTCTATAAGTTTGATTTGAATGATTTTACGCTAGGGCTTACATTAACGAAGTTACCACCGTTGGTAATCTTTGAATCCGAATATCTTTGGATGCACACATGTAATTGTTGTGATCTTTTCACAGGTGGGTTATTTTATTTTACTTAAGGTGTATGCAAAAATTCAGCAAAATCTGATTGTTTTTGAAGACAAATACATAGTAACTGAACTATTGAAAATTTCATTTTTTTTTAAAAAAGCCCTGTTTTCGAAGAAAATATTAAACCCCTTACGTAACTTTTTGAGCAAAAAATGGTCTCAAAATGTAAAGAATCATCCATTGCAAATATTTAGATGCAGTTACTACATAGAATTTGAATTTAGTTTAAGAGTTATAAGAAAAAATTTGTGACTTAAAGGTGAAGTTTGACCTTGAATTTCTCTCTTATTTGACCTAATCCGATAAAACTGAGTATGAGGGCATAATATATAGACCATCCACTATTATAAACCATTGAGATATTTGAAGTTATTTTTTCGTGTCGCACTGTGTTATCAATGAAAGACGCACTAAACTTAAGGCATCAACAGTAGACAAACTAATTTTCTTACAAAAATATACTACATATTTTGTAAATACATATATACTTACATATACCTGTCTCAAAGCGATGTAATATATAAATATTATACGATAAAAGCCTTAATATCTTGAATTAAATTTGGTCGATAGTATCAATATATCGATGGAGCCCACTACTTCTATCGGAAAATATCGATGGTCAATACTATCGATAGTTTTCCACCCCTACGCAGTAGTGGTCGGAGGCAGTGCGGGCGGTGGAGGTTAATGGTATATTAAGCTAAATAATTGCTGTTGTTTTTGTTGTTGTTGTTGTTGTTGTTGTTCTAAATTGAAGATATGCGTGGCAACAGCGGCAGCAGCTTGGGTTGGATAATTTAAAGTCAAAGTATGAAAACGGCAAAGGCGGAGCGTCACCGTAACCTTGAACTTGAGAATACAAACCATGACCATACTCAACTATGTCGATATAAATAAAACAAAAACAGGTTGATTTATACATTTTTATTTTTTGTTTATTATCAATTAAAATTACATATCTTATAATATATTGTTTAGTAATTTTTTATTTAATTTTAAAAATATGCATATAATACTAAATTGTTCATTTAATATTTAAACATTTAAATTAGGTATATTAATTTATTGCGTACTATTTATATTTTGAATTGAAATCTTAAAAATATCTTAGGCTGAATCCATAATATTAAAATGACCCCACGGTAACGTTTCATAGCTATTTGCAATCAAAAATCGCTTATCATCATGAGGACTTAGCGCGATTTTTGATTGTGTAATTGTGCTAACTTTGTGTTGACGTGATTGTATCAAATTTTGTTGAACTATTTTTTCAATATTTTTGCTGAGACAATCAACATAGTTATCAAATGTAATTTTAGTCTTGACTATGTTTAACTTAACACCTTTCGCTTTTTTTGCTGCATCTTCACCCTCTTCACGAATAGCATACATTTTGGATCGAAGCCCAACAAATTCAGTCATAATGCGACCATTGTTCTCATCCTTCATAAGACCTAGTACCTTTTTATTCACATGTGGATGTTATAAATATTCTCGAGGGGATAGTCGCTTGTATCAAAATATAATAAACAATCGCGTTTAATGATTTGACACAAGTCATTACAAGTCACCTCATAAATAAGAGAATCTGTATCTGTATAGCAAACAGCACAATCAGAACGAAACTGGGGGACCATATAAAAAAAAAAAAAAAAAAATAAATAAATAAATAACTGGCCATTTCAGCCCTTGAAAGGACTTTGACCTAGCTTCTTATGATCAATTGTGTTGTGCGTGTTATTAAGTTTGTACACAATTGACCGAGAACCGGACCTACATGTTTAACGCCGACTCCGAACGGCGATGAACGTAATGTTCTCGTTCTCAAGAAGCTTTACATGGCAATTTGGTTTTTCTCTGAGGTTTGCCATTGTCTGCAGAGAGGTGGCGGCCGTACAGAAAAATTATTTTAATTCAAATAATTTTCTGTCGCTGCTGGGGTTCGAACCTGGGTCTCCAAAGTTCTTTGACGCCACGCACTTTAACCAACTACGCCACGGACGCCACTATACCATAGTGGGGGACCATATAACCATAGTGAAAATCATAAATCGTTGTTTTAGCCAAGTCTAAAATACACATACCTACATATATAGGTTTGTTAAAAAATATTTCAGTCTTATTTAGCTCAATGGCCATTAGATTTTCCTCAAATATTGTTGAGGCTTTAAACTCAGGCTTAGCAATAAGGGCTTGAGCTCCATATCGACCAAACCAACTCGTCGTCAATTTGACAATACTATGTTTCCGAATGTTTTCCATAGTTTTACCAAACACAGCATTATTCATGAGTTTGAAAAGATTTTTTTCAAACTCATTTTTAGCAGCCGTACGAAGAACTGTATTTAGGTCGATATAGGATTTCAACCAGGGGGATTGTCTAAATTTCAGAATTTTATGAATTTTAAACAGTCTTTGCCCATATTTCAAAGCCTGCTTCAAATTCCGATAGTGTATAACATATCTCTTAGAATCATCCAAAGTTGCCTGTTTCTTCTGTTTTGAACCTGGTGGTGTAATATGTTCAGGACAAAAAGGGAGATCTTTGTGGTAATCATGAATATTACTTGGATATTCTAGATCCACTTCAAGAATATAACCAATATCGGAATCATCAGATATAGCCTCAACATTAAAATTGTTGATATCTAACACCCAATCGAACTCGCCGTGTGGGAGAAATTGTGACATTGCCCAACCATATTGATTATTAATATCATAATACATTAAGTATTTAGATGGTTGGGCTTCATCATAATCACTCATGTACTTATTGTTGGCTTTCACATATCTCTTAGTTACACGGACTGAGACCTCCACGAATACCTCGCTCTACAAACATGAGCATTAGACCGTATCACCTTGTATGGAAAAAAAGTAAACCCATTTTGACCCCGCCTCAATCGTTAGACATTTAAAAGACATTTTCAAAAAATAATTTTTTTTTTTTTTTTGAAACGGTCCCTATGGTGCTTTTTTCTTGTTTTAGTTATATCTTCTGTGTTTCTTGTCCGATCCAAAAGATTTTTCATACATGTGTTAATTGTTTTTTTGCAATTTTTTCCTGATTTTATTTTTTCGCAAATCTTGTTTTTTTTAAATTATCACCCACCTTATCTCAGTTGCTACTATGTTAACAAAATCTAAAAAGAGCAAATAATTAAAGCTCACAAAAAATCATTAAGACCATGGAAACAAATGATATCCATTAAATTCATTTTTAAAGCAGTTCCAAACGATTTTATCCCAAAAATAATACTTTCGAAATGTTCGTCACTCATACTCGAATTTTTATTAATTTTCTAAATCTTTACGGGATTCAAGGTGGCTGTAGCACTCGAAGCTGTCAAGCTTCACGAAAATGTACCCCAAACGATTTTCGTCAACGACTGCTGTGGCCGACTTTTGCACAATTTGGACGTAACGCTCGATGTTTTGCGAGTGACAAGGATAATCTGTGAAAAACATATAACATGATAAATACGATTTAATATATGACGTCAAATTTAATCATTTATTTCATAAAAAAAATATCTGCTATAATGCTCACCAGGAATTTTAATAATGACGTCCAAGTACTGTAGATCAGTCAATCGCTCTTGAGTAAAAAACTGAAGACATGGTGGATCAGTGATCTGAAATTTGGTCCAATCGATCATTTCAGTGTATGTGGTGCTGCCATATTGGATAAAGGGCTGGTGGTTGGGTCCACGAAATTGCCGAATACGATCTGTTAGGTTTGAACGGGCTTCAAATCGAAGACGAAGAATTAATGTATGTTGCTATTGTTGTTGTAACAATGACGTTTGTTGTTTTTGTTGACTGCATAGCGAAAACGAAGAGTAGGTGGTGGTTATGGCCTTTTTTGTTGTTGGTACTAAGTGTTTAAATATTTTTTGTTCATGAATGGAAGCGATGATGAGCTGGGGGGGGGGGGGGGGGGGGGGGGGGGGGGGGGTGGTGGTGTCATTTAAAGCCGACAACAACTACTGTTGGGCAGAGTTTGTAACAGAGCATGATTTTATTAGTTAAACTTACTCTCAACGAAAAATAATCGTCAACTTTAATAAACAATTAGAGATTTTATTATAATTCTAGTAAACATCAAATTTCAAATATAAAAGGTTTTTGCAATATTCAACACTCGATATAATAGACTTTTATTAATTGTCTTATGAGAACAGTTGTGATTGAAAAAGCCAAGTTACTTGTTTAATAAAAAGTCCAGTATGACTGACGAAAATTTCGAAAGTGTTATTTTTGGGATAAAATCGGTCGAACTGCACCAAAAATAAATTTTATGGATATCATTTGTTTGCATGGGCTTAATGATTTTTTGTGAGCTTTAATTATTTGCTCTTTTTAGATTTTGTTAACATAGTAGCAACTGAGATAAGGTGGGTGATAATTTAAAAAAAACAAGATTCGCGAAAAAATAAAATCAGGAAAAAATTGCAAAAAAACAATAAATACATATATGAAAAATCTTTCGGATCGGACAAGAAACACAGAAGATATAACGAAAACAAGAAAAAAGCACCATAGGGACCATTTAAAAAAAAAAAAAAAATTTTTTTTTGAAAATGTCTCTTAAATGTCTAACGATTGAGGTGGGGTCAAATATAGGTTAGTTTTGGTGATACGGTCTAATGAGCATATCAACATCAGTCAATAGCTCAAGTGTTATATCGGTATGCTTAAGCATCGCATCCCATGTATAACCAGGTAGGGTGAAATAATGTGCGGGATCTAAGCCATATGTTTTATGACAACTTGCACGGAATTGTTCAAAAACATCAGCCAATAACAGCACATCAGTTATTAAGTAAATATCTGAATATTCGCCCAAATTATTGATATTTAATTCAGTCCAGACTTTTTGTGGATGAGCATAATCCTCTGGGCTGATGTTTGCATCATTAAGTTTATTATAGAAATTGTTTATTTCAGGTAGTGATGTATCTAAAAATTTAGTTTCATCATCGCAGTAATCGTATGGGAACACACCCTTACGAGTCAACAAATTAAATTGTGAGTTAGTTAAATTTTCAAATTCTGATTTTAATATTGGAAAAATATTCAAATATGAGGCTACAGTTTCTAAGCTACTCGCCATAAATCTAAAAGAATCAATAAATCGATATCTAATTGCATATTCGTCAATGCGCTTACTGAACGAGATATAGCGTTCTTTGTTTATGGGTAGAAGATCAATTCGTCCCTTTAAATCTGTAGCCAAATTTTTAACCCTTCGGAGGGCGCGCCGCGGAAAATTAGCCGCAAACTGTTTTATTTGTGTTTTTCAAGTATTTATAATGGTAGCTGGGCGCTGCCACTCAAGTGACTTTGTAAGTTTTGAGATGCAGCGTGGTTTACCGTTAACCGCTGGTTGCTACGATATGTCGTTTAGGTGCTATTTGTGTTTGAAAATTAGTGTCTCGTTTTTGCGGCTAAATTGCAGCGGCGCGCCTTCTCGTGTAACAAAAAAATCAAGTGTAGCTTGCAAACATTTTTTGTAGTTAATTGGAAAAAAGTGTTTTGATGAAGGTGAAAATTTCTATTATTGTTTTGTGTGAGTAAAAAGTATAGGCACGTGCATAAAAATGTGCAATTTTTAATTGTGTTGGGTATAAATTTTGTTACGTTATGATATCAATAAACCATAAGTACAAAAATTACCTAAGGATTTATTGATGTTTTTAAACCTACATCGAAGCGAACCAGCTGCGCAACAACAACAGAAATCAGGAGTTTGTTATATTTCTGGACCGCACAAAAATAATAGAACAAAAGTTTGTTGTAATAATTATAATAAAAATGTCTGCAAAAAACATTGTAAGCAAATTTCGGAATGTGTTAAATGGATGAATGTATAACGCCTCTGTTACCGATAATGAATAAGAATTAAAAAAAATAAATGCTTAAAAAAAATTTCAAAATCAATAGGAAGCAATGGCTTGTTTTATTTAAATGGTTTTTTGCTATAAATAGGAAAAATTCCAGGCGAAACTGTTTAAATTACCTTGCGGCAATTTTGCCGCGGCGCGCCTTCCTGTGTTACTTTTCAGAGCGCGCCCTTCGAAGGGTTAAATATAAAATGTGAGTCATAACCAGAGAGATTATGAAAAATTATTGGTATTGTATGTGTATCCTTGAAGTTAACATTGCAACCCATATGCGCTGGACCCCGGTAAATACCGGTAAGATGACAATGGTCACGCACTTTAACATCATCGTCAGTAAATGATTTTTCACATACATGGCATGTGTTAGCAAGCGTGAAATTTTGAATTTGTTTGGCAGACATTTGCTCCATGGCACAATGGGGAAAATGTACGATTTTTTGGCATTAACCTTATTTTTCTAGATTTATGAAAAAGGTTAACAACACTTTTTTTGCAAAGTAGAAGTTCCAACCAAAGCAAAATAATGATTTTTGCTTTCTTTTTGCGATTTGCCGTTAGTTTTTTAGCTGCTGAAGTGAAGGTTTTTGTTTGACTAGAATATGGCTGCATAAATTGTTGAATTTTTGTTGATAATAAAACTAAGTTGTGTAAATATTTGAATGCGTATTTAAACTAACTAAAGAATGGAGATTAAGGCTTATGGTATATATTTTTGATACGTGTATAAATGTATTAGAAAAATTTGTTTTAGTTAGATAATAATGTAATGTTTACAACAAAACTTAAAATTAGGAGATAAAAAACAAAATCTTCAATTTTGGAGAGCTAGAACTTTTTTGAAACTCCTAGCAACACAGAGATATAGGTATAGTGATATAGAGCAGAGAATTTTAGAATAGAAAACTCTAATGTGGTTTGCGGAACTTTGCGGAAGGTTAATGTTTGGTATGTTTTATTTAAGGCACCTATTATTTTAAAAATGCAGATTTGTATAAATTGTGGCGTGAAAATGTACGTTCATCATGCAAGGCAAAGGAGAAGAAATTACTTTACTATTTTTTAAATCTGACGACTTTATAAAAATTATTACGAAAACTTTTACGAAATCTATATCTATATATAAATAGGAGTAAGCAAAACAGTTAAGAACCATTTTCTCCCGTGTTTCTCAACTGATTTTGACAATTTTTTTTTAAATCAATTAGAGTAGGGAGAAGGAGTGCAACAAGTATATATGGTGGGCGTGGCACATCCCTTTAGAGTTATAGGTGACAAAGACTAGGAAATCGGTATTGCACCTCAAATCACAAATACCATTCCACTGGCAACACTTTATGGGCGCTGAAAGAAGGGCGTAGCACTTTTCAGCAGCACAAATTTTTGGTATAACTTTCGAACTATAAGTCACAAATCAATGAAACTCGGTAGGAACTTCATATCGTCGTATTCTTCGACTGGAAAAATTTAACGAGTTTAGACAAGGGGGTGTGGCACCACCCATACAATTCAAAGTTTTTATATCGAATAGCTTTGGAAGTATTCGATATAGCTTCGATATATGAGCATCGAATAGCTTTCTATAATACACATCAGCCCATACGAAAAGTAGGCGTGTCACTTAACCCATGCCGCCCATTTTTGGTAGAAACAAAGGTGTCTAAATAAACTGTCATTAGTGAAAATTTCAGAGCTGTAGCTGCTTAAATATAAAAGTTATGACTTTATGCCAAAAAAAGTGGAAAAAACCCCAATGTGCATGGGTAGAGGACAAAGAAAGACCGTTTCAGTATCTTCAGCAAATTGACTCAATTCTGAAACGAACCATTTAATACAATCTGCACCGCGATAGCTTTTATAAAACGATAACGTGGGGTCATATACACACTTAATATAAAAGCCTACACTATATGGAATATGCTTTTGGTATGAGTTTCCAACATTAGATTTTGCTAAAATGCATTCCAAGTCAGCATATACCACAAATGGAGACATTATTTTATTCTTAAAATTCTTAAAATGTATATACTTTTCATCACCACTCGGCATCCTTATCTTACAATCATTGATTTTCTGACAGTCCTCGGTGTGCTGCTCCAACTTGATTGAAGAGTTGAAGTAATGCAGACATCTGTCGCAAAAATATTTGGCTCCGAGATGTGATGAAACTTAGCTGGATAAAAGCCGTGAAAGGTTTTTTATCCATACATAATGATATGTGATTGGTTTATCATCATAGTCGTCAGCATCATCCTCAGCATGATTATCATCATCCTCATAATATCTGCTCTGTACCATAAGCAAGTTAACATGACGATCTATCTTCTCTTTGGTTAGATAAGACGGTAAAACAATTAACTTTCCTCTATTTTGTTTCAAAATATAAATGTTGATAGAAATATTGTTTTGCCTCTCAAATCTGGGAACCTGCTTCACTGTTACCGGAAATTGAATGTTCGCCAAATTAAGACAATCACGGTAATGCGGGTATGCTGTCATACGATAAACATGTCCATTCTCAGCTGGGTACAGAGCAGATATAACAGCCCAAGCAAAGCATGCATTGTCATCATTTTTTACGTTGATACATGCTTTCTTGTTATAGACCTGCGTTGGAAGTGGAATATATGATGAGCCCAGCTGTGGCGTAAATTTGTTGATGTTGACGGCTAAGTTTATTATTGCTGTTAACGCCCATCCGCTGTCCCTTTCCTGGAACTCTTCAAGCTTTTTTAGGAGGTTATTTTGAACATGCTCCATAAACCATTCGTCGATATCAGTTTCTTGACAAATAGAAGCATTTTTAGTGGTTAGGAATTTCAATTCACTAAGTTCCTCATTAGCTCTAATGACTCGAAATTCACCACAAAATATTGTATTTACTTTTAGAAACGAGAATTTTGACAACGGTTTTTTTATTATTCGTTTGAAGAGTCCTGCGCAACCCTCTAAGAACAACTTCGAATCTTTGTGAGCCAAGTTAGTGATGGCTCCAGTACATGCTCTGAAAATTAAAATAAGGTTTAAATTAATATATTATATTAAATTAAATTAAATAATATGGTGATGAAATTATTTAAAAATGACACTTACCGTCCACTGAACGCTGATTCAATTTCCACCCATTTAATACGGATAGAGGCCCAACTCGTCCTATTTGCCGCTCGGGAAAGGCCTGCACCAGTAGTAGAGTTAAGCACCTTTAACTTGGTGCGGTAACCTTTAACCAACAGAATTGCACATGTAGCATTCTGTTTCGCTCCAACATTTGTTGTCTTTCGTAAAATATTACGAAGGATTATCAATTGTTTGGACCACTCTTTAATTCTCTGAATAACTAGCGCACGATTATTTACAGCATTCTCATATGCCGATTTAACAATTTTAACAATGTTGGTTATACGTTGTGCCATTTTATGTAATGAATGTTTCAATTCAACGTTTTAACACGAATTAAAGGAAATAAATATTGTTTCTCATACTAGACCCCAAATTCAAGCAAGCAATTTTCTGCGGTTAGATATAGATTACACTTTCATTTTTGGGTGTGTTTGTATTATTTTTTATTTGAGCATCGAAAATAAGAATCTTAAGCATAAATAACCACAATTTACAGTATTAAAATTTTGATATCTAGTATAATTATAACTAATGTTTTTCCCTAAATATTCAATTAATTGCTTCGGTGGATGCAAATTTCCAAAGCTGTCGAAATATTCGATTTGATTGTTGTTCCAGTATGCTACCCAATGTGTACCAGGTCCCTTTGAAGTATCCAGATTGATTATTCCACATTCTTTTTTAAAGGGCTTATTTGGAAGAGTGTCACACATAAACACACCTCTAAAATTTGGGATATCTTTCGCAAATTTTCTCAAGTCTGCATCGGAAAGGGCTCTTTTAGGTAGCTTCATTAAAAATTTTGTTGATATGCTTTTAAAAACAAACCAAATCCTTTTTTATAGGGTTTAAGAAACATGCCTTTTCCCATGGCGATGTTCTCCATCGTGTTTTACTTCATCCGTTTTACTTCAGTCAACTGCTCCTTTCCACTCTTAACAGCATTTATTGCTTTTGTTATACCAGCTGCTCCACCAGCTAGACCACCAAGTGCGCCCAGTGCAGCAAATATTGGTGCAAGAGGAAGAAAACCTCCAGATTAAGGTAGTGGTATTATTCGAGGTGTTTTGATTAGAGATTTTTTCCTTTGAAAATATTATTTGCAACTTTTCGTGAAATTTTTATGGCATCAGCCAAGTTTTTAGTTTTCTTAATTTTCATTCTAGCACTTTTCAACGCATGTTTAAATAGCCGATGTCCATTTACTTGAGGTGATCTCTTAGTTTTTTCTTTTAACACTACCCGCACCAAATTTTGTTTTTGCTTTCATTGCGTTGGTGATAAGCCAAGCGTTTGAATTTTCAGCAAAACTACTATCACTAGATTTTACTCTTTGCAAAGCCTTTTCAGCTAAATCTCTATCAGCAATATGTCTTTTTTCTAAATCTTTGCTGTTTGAATATGCTATATCGTGTTATCTGCAAGCAGCATCCAAAAGATTGATTCCTTGATCGCCTCTAGCTAAACGTTTCTTTAATTTTGTACCAGGTCCGCAAAATTGATAGCCGGGTAAATTAAGTTCAATAGGAAGTTTGTCAATTAAATTATTCAGAATACCTTTTCCAATGAAGGATGGACGAAGACTGATCGCCTTTCTATAAATAATTGGCATTAGTATTTAGACTTTTTCGATCAGAGGTTGTAATCAAAGTGATGTAAAATCAATAAAATGACCCGATTATATATGGCATCATTTAGTAGTTGACATAATGCGATTCTTAAAGCAACGTTTCTTAAAACAACATCAAATATATTAAGACATAGCATTGAAAGTCCCAATGGATTGAAATTTAAAAATATTTACTTATACTCAAAGTCAGCACAGCAACCAAAGTATCAATACTTGGAGCGTCCAATTAAACCTATTAAGGAGATCAATTTTTCAATATTTTCCCATAATGATGACGTCATAGACCCAGATGAAGTACAACCGAACTCAATATTTGTATTCGATGATGTAGCTTGTGAGAAAGAAAATCATATACGATCTAACTTCTGTATGGGTCGTCATAAAAACGTTGATAGCTTTTACTTATGTCAAACTTATACACGTATACGAAAACATTTGATTCGTAATAATGCCAATATGATTATAATGTTTAAACAGGATGAAATGAATGCAAGACACATTTACAATGATCATGTTGGTTCTGATATGTCTTTTAAGACTTTCCATGAGTTATGTTCAAAGTGTTGGAGAGAAAAATATAGATTTTTAGTTATTAATAAAGATGATGATATGAATAATGGTCGCTATGGAAAAGGATTCTATGTTTTTATTGGCTTATAAAAGAAACAATAGATATCTAAAAATCAGTACAACAACTGCTGCGCAACTGATCACACTGACTTCTTAACTGGTCAATACTGTTAAACGGACCAACTATCAATATAAATAAGAAAACAAATCTAGTTGATAATCTTATTAAAACTAGAAATATTTTGAAAAAGATATATAGAAGTCTTCAGCTCGGAGAAGCTGCAAGTGATAAGCTTTTGGAAAAAACTTTTAAACCCATATCAAAACCATTGCAGGAAATAGTTCAGTCAACTAATAAGAGAAAGATAGTTAAAAATTAAAAGTATTCAGATAATTCTTTTAAGGATAATAAAGTTGCTACCAGCACACCATTTAAAAAGAGCAAGCATGATTATAATACATTTTCTCCAAGCTTTGATGACAAGGAAATCGAAAAAAGTTCATCAGCATTTAAATCATTTGATGTTGATAATGGTGATGATGATGATACTCATTATGATGGTAATGATGATGGTGATGATATGGAAAATGACGATGTCACTATTTCAATAAATCCAAATCAAAGTATTCAATACGATTTATCGAAAGTTGATTTAAAAAAATTCGATAAAACCTACGGCCCCCGCAAGGATAAAAATCAGATATGGAGACTGTGTAATGAGCCAATTACTTTTGATTCAACCACTACAATTATAGGCAATTCAAAAGTCTACTCCAGGTTTATATGAACTATTAGTTTACAAGGAACCAATCAGTTTTAATGAAGCAGATTTAAATACTTATAAACAAATATTAGAGATGACTAATGCTCATAAACGAAATAACAATGACAATCTACAAATTAAAGGAAATCGCTGACATTTGATTTTTTATCTCCTCTAATGATTTGTTGAGATTACTTTGATCTTATGTTAAATTAGATAGAACTGCTTATAGAAGTCAGAAGTGTTTCTGTGTTATTGTGTACAATTTTTACCTTGCTTTTGTTTGTTGGTAAATACTGTGTTAATAGTTAAATTAAAAAAAAAATACGCTGTTTTGTTTTGTGGTAATTTTAACATTTAATTATTAATATATGTTGTGTATTAAGATTAGTATTTAACTCAATTTAATATTTAATATTTAACAAAAACAATTTCTTGTTTCCACACAATTTTTTTTTTGTTTAGATTGCATGCTTGCTTGCTTGTTGTGTTTCTCATTCCTCTTTGTGCGTGGCTTGTTTATTTCTAACGTAGTGAGTGTTGTTGTTTTTTTACGGTGTGCTCACTGCATTGTGTTTATACATAACAAGCTTAACCATTAAAGCACATTTCGAACTTGCTCATTTCTGATTATGGATTATTTTTCTTCAGAAAATATTGCAGCTTGTTCGTTGAACGAGCTATGCAGAAGCCAGAATATTCTGAACCCAATGTTCAGTTGTTCTGGCCCATGTGAGCGAATGTTTCATGCGAGATGTGCGGGTATTTCTAAATCGTTTTTAGACGATTTAATGTCTGTCCGATCAGGTCTTCGCTGGTACTGTGCCTCGTGCAGGGCCCTTTCCCCAGATGAGCTTTATTCTAAAATTAAGCTTTTTGGTGAAAGTCTTAACTTGCTAAATAACAATTTTAGGGAAATTGTTACATTTTTTAGCGAAGTTAGTGCCGCACCCAGTATCAGCGTCTATGATGAATGTTCTTCACCGGAAGAAATTTGGCCTTCTTTGTCTCAGACAATCTCTTCCGGGACGCAAATAAACATTCAGTCTGAAGAAGACCAGAGTATTTCAAAAAAGAAGAGGAAGAATAAAAATAAAAATAATAAGCGTCGCAAGACGTCCTCAAACCCTCCTCAGGCTAAGCAGCCCTCAGCTATGCCTTCAGTAAACACTAGTTTAAATATGTCTTCACCTCCATCTTATACTCCTCCATTGGCTAATAGTCCTAGTCTGATTTCAACTGAGTCCAATAACCCAATAATTAATTTAAGCGCAGTGTCGAGGCGAAAACTCTTATTCATTTCACGTCTTCACCCAAACACAACAAGTGAAAATGTATTGACGTTTGTCAAACAAAATATTTAAGTAGTCAAAATGCATTCTGTTCATGCAAAAAAATTGGTAATAAACCCTCCCACGCCTCCTTTATTCTAACGGTTGCAGCTGAAGAGTTTGCATCTGTTCTTAACTCTAAAATGTGGGCCGATAATATCCTCGTTTCTGAGTTTACGCCTAAAAATAAGTCTAGAAGGACGAATAAAATCGCCCATCAGACCAAAAAAAACTAAATAGATTATCCCTTTACTATCAAAATGTAAGGGGATTACGTTCTAAAACACGCGACATATTTTTGGCGTCTCAGAATTGCTCTGAGGATATTATCGCGTTAACAGAAACATGGCTGAACGGAAGCATTATTGACTTGGAACTGTTTGACAATAGTTTTCAAGTTTTTAGAAGGGACAGACACACTGACAATATTTCTGCTGTTGGTGGTGGTGTCCTTTTAGCTGTAAGGAATTCCTTTCTCAGTTCCTTAATTGATATTCCCTGCTCTTCTAATATCGAACTTTTATGCGTTAAGGTGTTACATTGTAATTCCAATGCATATGTTATTAATGCATATGTTCCCCCAAAGAGCAGTACAAAAGTCTATGCAAGCCTTGCGGATTGCATGGAATATATAATTAATCTACTTGACGTTAATGACGACATTTTACTGTTGGGCGATTTCAATCTGCCTGACTTAAAATGGCATTCTTACGACGATGATACATATTTTTGTGCATCAAATTCGAAGACTCGCCAAGAGCATATATTTGTGGACAATATATGTTCTGACTTACAACAAGTTAGTTGTATTTATAATAGTCTTGAAAGACTTCTTGACCAGGTCTTAACTACAGACAGCAACAATGTAATTGTTAAGAGGGCCTTTCATGCTCTGACTAATGTTAATGAATACCATCCACCATTGAGCATTTGGTATAAATCGGACAGAGAGAGCATAGTAAATTCGAGTTCAATCGATAAGGTTTATGAATTCAATTTTAAAAAAGCTGACTTTTTGAAGTTGAATCATTTACTTCATAACAAACTAAATGTTATTTTAGAGTACTTCAATGGAAATAACCTTGATGATTCCATACATTTTTTTATACGGAGCTCTTTACAGTGTTCTCTCAGTCCGTACCATATAGCGTACACATATATGGTACACTAAGGATTTACAAACTCTTCGCAACAACAGGAATAGGGCATGGAAGAAATATTTTTGTAGTTTAGACTCAAATGACCTGGAAACCTACAAACGTTTGTTTCTGGAATTTGAAAATCAGTCAGCTATATTATATAACGAGTATTTAGATAATATTAAGCTGCGAATATTGTGTGATCCAAAGAGATTCTGGGGATTCATTAATACTAAGAAGAAATCTGACGGGTTTCCTTCATCTGTTAAGACCCAAAATGGATTTACAGACGATCCTGTCATAATAAGTGGCCTGTTTGCCAATCTTTTTAAAGAATCGTTTTGTTCAGATTCTTGTCATCCAGATATGGAGTATTTCGAATATATGAATTCTTCACCCAGAGTATCTTTGGACTCTTTATCCTTTACCTCAGAGGATATTTTAAAATATATTGGTTCGATCGATGAAGATTTTAGCGCTGGACCTGATGGAATTCCTGCCGCAGTGTTAACACAATGCGGTTCAATTTTGTGTCAACCACTCTCTTTGTTATTTAATAAATCTATAAACGAAAGTTATTTTCCACTGTTTTGGGAAAAAATCATTTATTAGTCCTATTTATAAAAAAGGTTGCAGGAATGATGTTATTAATTACAGGCCCATTGCTAAACTGTCATCGATTCCGAAACTTTTTGAGCGAATCGTGTATGATCGAGTAAAAATTCACTGCCGTGAAGTCATAACAACTCGTCAGCATGGTTTTGTTAATGGCAGATCTGCTCGATTTTACAACGTTTTGCTTAAACACCATTGAATCTGGTTGCCAGGTCGACTGCATCTACACTGATTTTAGCAAAGCATTTGATAAGTTACCACACAATTTAATTCGATTTAAACTTAAGTCCATTGGATTTCCACAATATTTTGTAAACTGGATTAAATCGTATTTGACAGAGCGATCTTATCAAATACGATTCCGAGGGGTTTTGTCTACTGAGTTTATTGCGTTATCAGGTGTTCCTCAAGGAAGTCACCTTGGTCCACTTCTGTTTATTTTAGCCATTAATGATGTGACCCATATCATTAAAAACTCTCATTTGCTTGTTTATGCGGATGATATGAAAATATACAGAAAAATAAATTCTCAAGACAATTCAGCCCTACTTCAGTCCGATCTGAAATCTTTTGAAGTTTGGTGTTCTAAAAATAATATGTTTCTTAATCCAGATAAATGCCAAACTATGACCTTTTCGCGAAAAAGGAATAATTTAGTTTTTGATTATAAAATAAAGGATACTGCTTTATGTCGTATGGATGTCGTTAAAGATCTGGGAATATGTATGGATTCTAAGCTTTCCTTTAACATTCATATTGATAACATTTGTAAAAAAGCATCTTCTATGCTTGGATTCATTAAACGCTGGGCCAAAGAATTTAATAGCATGATTACGACTACAACGTCGTATTATGCAATAGTGCGTCCTCACTTGGAGTACGCAAGTCAAGTTTGGTCTCCAAGTTACAATGTGCATGTTGATCGAATAGAGAGAATCCAAAAATGCTTTGTTCGGTTTGCCCTAAGGGGCTTAAGTGGATTTGACATTTTAAACCTTCCTCCTTATGAGGATCGCTTAAAACTTTTAAAAATGCAATCATTGAGTGAGCGAAGGAAGTCTGCAGATATCGTCTATTTGCACCAACTCATCACCGGTATATTCGATTCTCCAGAACTTCTTTCTCTTATAAATTTTAATTCTAATCGTAGAAGCACGATTAGAAAACGTTGTGTGTAAATCAGCGTTTACACACAAAATTGATGAAGCTGAAGAACGTCTTAAGAAAAATAAAAGATCATTATGAGTTTTTGGACGATAAAATAAATCGTGCTGAAAGGAATTCACCAACAGAAGCTCTGAAACAAGTGTGGGCTAAGGTAGCAGCTAGAGACGGAGAGGTGACAGCTCTCAAACGAATAACAACCACTGAAGACACTAGGAATGGACAGACAAGCAGTGGTGCAGGAGCTTCATAAGCAAGCACGCAGAAATTTCGCACGACGACGAGTGGTGACCAAGGCTATAGATGACCTCTGGCAAGCAGATCTTGTTGAGATGGGTGCTTATTCAAAATACAACAAAGGTTACCGATTTATTTTAACGGTAATAGACACATTTTCAAAGTTTGCTTGGGCTGTTCCCGTAAAATCTAAAGGTAGCGAAGACATTACCAATGCTATGAAATCTATTTTTTCACAAAAGAGAATACCGAAAAATTTGCAAACAGATAATGGCAAAGAGTTTTATAATAAAACATTTCGAAACCTGATGATAAAACATAATATCAATCACTATTTTACATACAGCATCATGAAAGCATCTATTGTAGAACGATTTAATAGAACAATAAAAGAAATGATATGGAAAAAATTTAGTTTACAAGGAAATTATCAATGGATAAATATATGTAAGGATTTAATTAATCAATACAATAGTAAAAAGCATAGGACTATTGGAATGATGCCAAAGTCCGTTAACGCAGGAAATGAACGTTCTATACTAAAACTACCTTATAACCATCCAAAAATGTTTAAATATGGTAAGCTCAAAGTTGGAGGCTACGTTCGCATAAGCAAATATAAACATATTTTCGCAAAAGGATATACCCCAAATTGGACAACTGAAATTTTTAAAATTCGTACTATACAGAACACAAATCCTGTAACTTATTTACTGGAAGACTATCAAGGAAACCCAGTTATTGGCGGATTCTATGAACATGAAGTTATGAAGACCCATTTTCCGAATACGTATGTGATTGAAAAGGATATTAAAACGAGGGGGCAGCAAGTTTACGTTAAATGGTTGGGATTTTCCAATCTACATAATTCTTGGATAAATAAAGATGAAGTTCAACAACAACAACAACAATATACCTAATTACTTTTGATTGTAATACAAACAAATTATATATCTGAATACACATACTCAATAAAGCAAAAAAATTAAAACATTTTTAAATTATATAAAAAAAAAAAATAAATAACTGGCCATTTCAGCCCTTGAAAGGACTTTGACCTAGCTTCTTATGATCAATTGTGTTGTGCGTGTTATTAAGTTTGTACACAATTAACCGAGAACCGGACCTACATGCTTAACGCCGACTCCGAACGGCGATGAACGGAAAGTTTTCGTTCTCAAGAAGCTTTACATGGCATTTTGATTACTCTCTGAGGTTTGCCATTGTCTGCAGAGAGGTGGCGGCCGTACAGAAAAATTATTTTAATTCAAATAATTTTCTGTCGCTGCTGGGGTTCGAACCTGTGTTTCCAAAGTTCTTTGGCATAGCGGCCACGCAATTTAACCAACTACGCCACGGACGCCACATTTTTTAATTATAATCATTTTTATTTTCGTATTATTTGACAAATTTTAAATAAGTTAGTTGTTTAATTCCTGTTTTTTATCATCAGCATTATCATCTTCTTCAGAGCTTTCATGCATGTTTTTGTAGAATATATTTCCATTTTCCCTCTTTTCTTTTTAATGGCTAGGGAAAATGCGCCATCCATGTCTTCAGTTTTCATTAGAATGTGTAATGTCTCGTTTAAATAATCTATCTGATTCTTAGTGATAATCAGAAATCTTTTCGGTAAATAAATATGAAATTCTTTATTTACAAGACATCTTATACTTTCGCCATATTTTGTATCTACTCTCGCGATTCTGTTGACTTCATATGGAATGTTTACTTCCATATCCTTTATAGGCAAGTATTTAATACTAGGATTTTGAAAAAGATTTTTTAAACTTGTTTTCATATTTTCTTTTTTCTTTAAACTATTCGCTGTGACAGATATTCTTAGACTGACTCTCAATATTTATAAAATAACTTATTGAACATATTGTATCCTATTATTTGACGATTGCTTATCAGTTGCATCCGGTTATTTGTCAATTTTTTATAAGTTGCGGTTAAATGTTAATATATAACTGTGTAATAAATATCTGCGCATATGCATATGAAATATTGCAAGATATAATGAAATACTATGTTATGTCAGGAGAAGTTAGAAAGCAGAAGAAGAGTAAATATGTATATTTATATATGTATGTAATTCAAATTTTAGAGAGACGTGTGCAAGGTATAAATTGAAAAACTATGACGAGAGAGATTGAGTTGTATTACATTCTGCATTAAATATGTATTGGGGTCAACTTTTAAGAAGCCATGATAAATACTGTACTTGTCATGCGCAGTGGAAGCCTTTACAAATAATAAACGCTATAGTTTTGGATATTATGTTGCAGGTGTTTCTAACCGCGTAAGGAGGGGTTAGAACACAAATTTTTTCTCTTAGTAGAGGTCAACAAATGCCTGCAAATCTTCCAATATTCGAATTCAGTCACAATCAACATATAAAAATTGAAATCACTGGCGGTATTATCATGAGATATAAATGTATCATGTGTTTTCCGAGAAATAGATGGTTTTGGGGGCTTAGATAAAAAATATATTAGCAAGGTTGGTATCCCTGGAATCCGTTCAACACCCCCACAATCATCAAATAATAGTCGTCAAAACTCACCCGCCTCAAAAATGAGAAAAAATTTCGATGATAGTGAAGTTCTCAAAGTAGGTGGTGGTGGTGGTGGTGGTGACAACTCAGTTGAAGAAGAAGAAGAAGAGAATTACTAAATTAGGCTATAAATGGGAGTAACAATCCTTATCATATCATTTAAAAATAGATCGTTGACAAAAGAACACATCTGTTGAGAAAAATTAAAATGAAAAAGCATTTCATTTTATTAATTACATATTTTTGCATCGTACAAGTTTTTTCAGCTGCTGTTCCTATTGATTTGAATGAAAACGAATTTAAAAATACAGAGTTTGCTATTAAATTACCTAATAATGATACTGTAAGCATACAACTGAATTTTAAACTCTTAAAGTTAAGTAAAGATTTTAATAATGGAAACGCTGAGTCATCAACAGTAGTACAATCACAGTCAGCTGGAGAGGAAAAGCGCCAGCCGCCAATAGATCAAAGGTTTACAGTGGATGAAGCTATTGAAGCATTTAGGCAAGACTTAGTTAAAAAGGAACAAAATATTGCAGGAATTATTGAAAGTTCACAACCATTTTACAGGCATTTTCAACTACAATATAAAGATAATATTAAATTGAGAATCTGTTGTACATATGACAGCAATTATCTAAAACGTCGATTAAATATTTCGTGTTGAATTGAGGTGGTTACTGAGGATGATATTACTTTCCGCTCAGATATGACATTAATCAGTAGGGACCGGAATCTCATGCACTAAAAACATCCAATATATGCGCATATATATGCACCTAAAATTAAGAAAATATGCACTTAAAATATGCATTAAAAAACAAATATTTTTTCAATATTTATGACAAACAATTACATAAATATGCATGTTCCTGCAAAAAAAAAAAACACATAAAGCTCAAAAAAAATATTTGTAAATATTAGCTTAGTTTCTTTTCATTCCTCGTTTCAAGCCCAAGTTTTAATTTAACACGGAAAACAAAATCAACACATGAAATATAAAATCAAAATATGAATCTACACTCATTCTAGTTCAAATTGAACTGTGCAATGTCTCTTGGTATGTTTTTCTGAGTTAAGCCAGCAACAAAAAATAACAGTTATTTATTTAACAAAAAATAATTCATATATTTAAAAAAGAAGACAGTTTAACAAAATTATAAAATATGTATTGTGCGATATGGAATCAAATCTCCTCTATTCCACATTAGCCAATCATATCTGAAAATTTGTTTATCGATCCAAATTAAGCAGACAAAACATGTTTTAACCAATTTTTTTTCAAATCTGAATTATGGTAATCGCTCTTGAGAATAATCGCTCATACTTATCTCGTTTTCGCTTAAAAGGGAAAGAGTAGATTTTTTATCTATTCTATTTTGTAATTTACTTTTCTACAGAAATTGCCTTGTTAGCATAGACAACAAAATGTTTTTTCAAATTTTTAAAAGTAAAATTAAGTCGGTTTGGTCTTAAAAAGTTTTTCTAAATAGAAAATGAACGCTCCACATCAACGGATGTAATTGGAGCATATTTAAAAGAATTAAGTTCATTTACAGTACATATTTCTAAGAATTTTTGTCTTTCAGTTAAATCAAACATATTCGCAATTTCTTTTATTTTATTAAAACCATAATTTTTGTGCAGAACATTATACATTTTTTTTTTTAATTTTCACATAATGTATTTTTTTATAGCATAATATACAAAATTAATTTCTTTACTTAATGAATTAAATCCTTCTAAGCTTGTTATGGTTTCACTTAGAAACCCATAATTTGAATTTGAAAACACTAAATTTTGTTTAATACATGGTAAGTTTAAAGCTTCCTTAGTTTGTTTGATTGAAGAAGCATCAGAATCATCGAACTCTTCCATAACATCAACTATCTTTTCAAAATGTTGAGAGTAGTATGCGACTACATTAATCCAAGTGCCCCACCTCGTGACAACGGGTTCTGGTGGAAGTGGCAGTTGAGGATATTTATGATAAAAAGTTTCCACACAGCTTTTAAAAACACTTTTTTACCATTTGCAATTAACAAATCAATGTCTTTAAAATTACTTCTGATTTCTTCGGCAACGCGATGCATTGCGTGGGCCAAGCACGTAACATGAATTAATTTTGGAAAAAATATCTGCAAACTACGAGCTGATTTAAACATGTAAGGCGGCGCGTCAGTTAAGAACAGTAGAACCTTATTTTTGTCGAATTCTTCCCCTAACAAGTTTATTGAATCGTTAAAAGTCCGAGCAATTGTGGCATGATTGGTTTTATTTAATTCAACAACGTTTAACAAAAATTTGGTTTTGCTGATTTCTTCATTTGAACGTAAAACACCCACGACAACAATCGCCACATATCGGCCTTGAATGTCGATTGTTTCATCGATAGACACCTACAAAAAATGATTTTTTTAAAACATTTTGATATCACACAATTGAGAATCATATAGTTTGTCAACATAACGCTTACGAAGCGATGAGTCACTGGGAGTAATTTCGTTGGTGTATTTTTTGAAGAAATTTCTTAGGTGGATGTTTCCCAAATTGTGAAGTGGAATGTCAGCAGAAACAAAAGCTCCACAAAGGTCTAAGCAAAATTGATTTTGCGTCACAGCCAGGGAGAAACTAATAAGCAGCGATTGAGATACTTTTTTGACACACGTTCACACAATTCCGTGTGTTTCTGGCTATGTAAGTGTTGGTCAACTTGAAACTTTTTTGCGAACACAGCCTTTTCGCAAACTTTGCAAAAGAGAATTTTTCTCACTTTTGAAAATCTCCGGTTGCTCGGTGACTTATTTGTTGAAGAATGAAGATATAGTAGCTTTAGATTTTGGCATTGTTGCCTAAAACAATCAATGTAAATTTGTTTTAAAAGATGAACATATACAATTAGTTTAACTTACAGCTTATGGTATCGAATTTCAGTTACAAAGTTAAAAAAGTTTTAAAATGCAATTTTCTTTTCTGAAAAGTCATGTATTCAAAAGAAAATTTGACAGGCACAAGGTGGTTTGGAAGAAATCAATAGCATGTTTTGCTATTTCCCACTAGATGGCACACGTGGCAGTGGAAAGACTGTTCATGTTGTGTAGAAAAATATTGAACGTGAGGAAAATTAAATAAAAATATTAAAAACATTTTATAAAATATTCAAAGAAAACGTGAATTTTTAAGAAAATATGCAAAAAACATGCATTTATAGTAAAATATGCACTTAAAACGAAATATGTAGAAATATGCACTAACGATTGAATGCCATTTTAAAGGAAATTTCCTGACTCGCAAAGATATTCTATTCATTTCCTTAGCATGGTGACCACTACAAACATGCATTTGCATCAGATTCCGGTCCCTATTAATCAGCATTCAAGATTATAAACATGCCTTAGAAATGTCCTAAATTTTACCAATCATTTATAAATTTGCTGTCAGCATGTTAAGAGGCTTCAATTATAGAAAAAATAAAATGAATAACGAGTTTCGTGCTAAGATTTTGAGTGATTTCTTGAGTGAAAAAATACTTTTGTGGCCTGAGCACAAGATTATTTTACAAACATTAAAAGGTCGATTCGATGAATATGCGTTATATAAGCTGAAAACGTCGAAATTTGGTGATCACCATGCCAATTGTGAATGGTCAAGGGATAGGACAACTTGTGGTCCTGATACTTGTGGATGTTCCTCTATCGATAGATTATGGGATGACGCATTGAATATAATAAACTTTTATTATAATATAAAAACGCAAATTTTAACAAATTTTCTTCACTTAACATCGTAGTCGCCCTCTGGATAGCATTAAACAATGTCTTAGGAGAAAATTTTAGTTATAGATGTTCAAGGTTTCTACATCAATAATGAATTGAGTGTAAAAGAGCTGAGTATTTCAGTAGACGATGACTCACAAGTTCAAACATTTGTAATTAAACCGCCCTTTCAATATGCATCTCTGACAACAAAGGAAAAAGTTTCATATAACTGGCTTTATAGAAATCATCATGGCTTAAAATAGGAAAATGGCGATTCAACTTTAGAAAATATTATAGAATATTATATTAAAAGTATAAAAGAGAAAAATTTCATTTATTTTATTAAAGGTTTAGAAAAAATTAAGTGGATTCAAACTTTGTTTAAAGATGAAATTTTTTATCATAACCTAGATGATTTAAATTGTCCAAATTTAAAAATTTTGTATAAAAATAATCAATCAATAAATGTTTGTAGCTATCATAAGAAAAATTTTACATGTGCTGAAAAAAATGTAATACTCTTAAGAAAGTTTATAAATAAAGAAAACATAAAATAATAATAAATCAATTTATAGTTGTCATTTAATACTTAAATCAGATTAAATAAATATCAATCGTAATTTCATAACGAACGCTCGTCATGTCTATAACATTCTCTTTAAGCGGAACCACGCCAACTCTTATTAGAAAATATTTTCCACCAATTGAATTGACTACAAAATATGTTTGCGGACTTAAAGACTTTGTAACATTTAATTCTATACCCAATGTAGGTATCCACAACAATTTATTTCATATCGGATCACATTCTATTACAATACCAGTTGGTTCATATGAATTTGAGGATATTGGGTTTTTCTTAGAAACAACCGTAAGAGGCATTGATGCGTCAATTTTCCTGGAAATTGAATCGAACAACAACACTCTTAAAACTGAAATTGTATCCTCCGTGGACATATAAAGGGTGTTTTTTTTAGAGGTATAGAACTTCGAATTGAAATAAAACACAAGAAAATCGTTTTAATGTCCATCAATTTGGCTTTATTGGAAGGATAATTTTATGCCATTAATGTTTAAATATGATTTCGGGCATGTGGCCGCCGCGGCTGGCTCCAATAAAGCCAATTCTACAGGTCCAGTTTTCAACCACTTTTTCGAGCGTATGTCGGCAATAACGCCACGAATGTTGGCCTCCAAGTCCCCTAACGTTTCTGGTTGGTTGGCGTAGACGAGCGACTTCACATATCCCCAAAGAAAATAATCCAATGGTGTCAAATCACACGATCTTGGTGGCCAATTGACAGGTCCATTCCGCGAAATTATGCGCTCATCGAATGTTTCCTTCAATAAATCGATTGCGACGTGCGCTGTGTGGCATGTAGCGCCGTCTTGTTGGAACCACAACTCATCCACATTCATGCCATCCAATTCGGGAACAAAATAGTCGGTTATCATGGCTCTATACCGGTCTCCATTAACGGTACCTGACTCTCCAGCATTATTTCGGAAGAAGTATGGCCCAATGACTCCACCAGCCCATAGAGCACACCAAACAGTCAGTTTTTGTGGATGTAATGGCGTCTCAAGAATCTCATGTGGATTCTCTTCACTCCAAATGCGGCAATTTTGCTTGTTGACGTAGCCATTCAACCAAAAATGAGCCTCATCACTGAACAAAATTTTGCGATGAAAATCAGCATCGAGATCAATCTCATTTTCGGCCCATACACCAAAATCACGACGCATTGCATGGTCTCGCGGCTTTAATTCTTGCACAAGCTGGATCTTGTAAGGTCGCAAGCCAAGATCTTTGCGCAAAATCTTCCATAAAGTTGATGGACAAAGCTCCAATTGCTGTGCACGGTGGCGAATCGATTCATTCGGGTCCTCTTCAACATTTTGCTCTACAGCGGCAATTGTTTCTTCGCTGCGCACTGCTCGACGTCTCTGCGGATGCGTATTATCACATAGAGTAAACGTAGTGCGAAACCAAACTGAACATAAATGACATTAGAGTTGCCAGATTTGACGACAAAATGCCAGTTTTATCTCTTTTCGAAAAACAAACCCCTAAAAAAAACACCCTTTATTTTTCAAAACGAAACAGAATAGGACAGCTACTGGGATTTAGTAAGAGAAAGTTGCTAGTAAATGAGTTACAATATAAGGAATTTAGCGAAGAGATTTCAATAGAAATATTGCAAGAGAAAGAAACAGAACCGTTACAAGAGATAGAAAAAACAGAATATATTCATATAATCGGACAGATGAACCTAAGAAATTTGAATCTGATCTACCTTTAAACATTACAAATGTAAACACAATACGTATTGAATGCAACTTGACCACCGGATCATATATAAATAGCACATCAGTTCACACTATTTATGAATTTCCTCTTGATGTCTCACCGGGATATAAAATAAATGAGAAACCTAGAAATGTCATTTACTTACCCGTCAACTGTCAAGAGATAAACAACATAACGATAAGGGTCTTAAATCAAGACGGCGACCTTATAAATTTTCGAGGGAAAAAAATTTCTATACGACTTCACTTTAAACCCGAATAAAAAAATAATGATTATTTACACCAAGAACAATAAAAACGCGATTCAAAAAGGATTTCCTGTTAGTCCTACATCAACACTCGATCTTGTATACAAAGATCTTGTCTAGCATACAAAAAAGGATCTTTTGATTTCAGCTAATATAGATTATTTAAAATCCTTGGGACTTAATCTAAAATCATGAATGAGATATTAAATGTTCTACAAAAACCAATGTATGATGATAGCATTATAAAAAGGCAATACCATAGTTACTCTCCATATTTGAAATCCTTCAACAATAACGATGAAATTCGTATACCAATTCAAAATCAGGACCTCTTTGTCTTACCAAGTGAGAAAATGATTTACCTTCATGGTTCTATAGTAAAACAGGAAAGAGGAAATGATGTAGTAACAACGGGTGTAAAATTTAAAAATAACTTTGTTTCATATCTGTTTGATGAAATTCGATATGAAATTAATGGTTTTGAAATTGATCGTACACGCAATCTTGGAATTTCATCCACCATAAAAAATTTCGTATCATTGAATAAAGCTGAAAGCAATGTATTGAAAAACGCTGCTTGGACTCCTGATGAAAATTTCACATTGGAAAAATCTCATTTTTGTTGCTGTGTACCGTTGAAAATGTTACTGGGTTTTGCCGAAGATTATACCAAAATAATATTAAACTCGAAGCATGAGCTTATCCTTCAACGTTCTTCATCTAATGAGAGATAATTTCATTCCATAAATGGAGCTCATCAATTAAAATTTACAATGTCAGATATACTATGGAAAATGCCTCATATACAATTGTCAGATTTTGCAAAATTGGAGATGTATAAGATAATTAACAACAAAAATCCTATTTTAGTACCCTTTAGAAGTTGGGACTGTCATATAAATCCAATGCTACCAAATAGTATAAAAGTTTTATGGAATGTAAAACTATCGCCTCGAAATGAAAGACCTAGATTTCTTATCATCGGTCTGCAAAAAGAAAAAAGTAAAGAGCAAGGAAATATATTTGATCATTTCATTGTAATATATCTAATTTAAAAGTTTATCCAAACTCTGAATCATACCCCTATGATGATTTAAATAGTCGCTTTGAAATGGGACAGTATGCTGTTCTATATGATATGTATGCAAAATTTCAACAAAGTTATTATATGCGGGAACCTCAACCATTGCTTGACGTCGTTGGATACAAAGCTTTTGCACCACTTATTGTTGTTGATGTAACACATCAAAATGAAGCAGTTAAAGTTGGAATTATTGATATACGGATTGAATTTGATACCGAAGCAAACAATTCAATTCCATCTAAAACATCAGCCTACTGTTTAGTAATTCATGATCGTTTAATTGAATACTCACCTCTAACCAGCGAAATCCGAAGAATAATTTAAAATAAACAATTACTTCTTTTTCACAATTTTTAATAAATAAAAAATATAAATGTATCAATCAACCCGTTTTGGCTTATTTATATCGACATAGTTGAGTATGGTCATGGTTTGTATTCTCAAGTTTTAACTTACGGTGACGCTTCGCCTATACCGCTTTCATACTTTGACTTTAAATTAGCCAACCCAAGCTGCTGCTGCTGTTGCCACGCTTATCTTCAATTTACAACAACAACAACAACAACAACAACAACAACAACAACAACAACAACAACAACAACAACAACAACAACAACAACAACAACAACAACAAAAACAGCAATTATTTAGCTTAATATACCATTAACCTCCACCGCCCGCACCGCCCCCGACGCACGCCACCCGCCGCCACCGTCCCACCCAACCCTCACCCCGACCCCTACCGCGCTCAGCACAATCACCATCAAGTTCTGCGCTCACGCCTGAGTTCAGAACTTGATGGTGATTGTGCTGAGCTTGCGGTTTGCCCGTCCGTCCAGCCCAAGCAGCAACGGTGCACGCTTATGTTCATTTTACGGCAACAATTATATTTTCGTCACCCTGCTGTCGGGCTCATCAACCAACACAAGCTGCGGTCTCCGCGCACATGTGAATTGCAAAAACAACATGTTTCGGTGTCGACCGGTGTAAACTCGGCAACTTACAATCCTATCGTTGGGCAGAGACGCCGACTGCACAGTACTCAACACACGCTGCGGTCCCCTATAATCGTATTGGTGGGTAGAGACGCCGACTGCACAGTACTCAACACACGTTGCAGTCGCCACGCTTATCTTCAATTTGCAACAACAACTACATGCTTCGTACTCAACACACGCTGCGGTCGCCACGCTTATCTTCAATTTGCAACAACAATTACATGCTTCGGCAGCGACGCCGACTGCTCGTCACCCTACAATCGTATCGGCCGGGCAGCGACGCCTACTGTGCAGTCGGCCACAATTTTGTGAATTTTTACCCCCATACGCAAAACCCATGCGATTTTGGCCCAGAACTCTCTTAGCTACTCTACTTATATTCAGGCCAAAAACTTTGACTGATTACTTTATTGTAGAGATCATCAAGTAGAGTTATTTTAAATGAAGAGGTTATGCGTATTATGAGGGAACTTGAATTTGTAAATCGAAATTCTTTTATTCAAAAGATTTAAATTTGATTGCAAATAGAAAAGAATGTCGTCCTCAGTCGTGTTAGCTGCAAAATGGAATACAAATATTGATCTTCCAGGCGGAATTATCACAAGATTTTTGTGAACCGGCTGATTTACACTGCTTGTCGATATTTGTTTTGGTATTTCGCCTGTATTATTAGTTTTGGGTAATACAGGAGAAGTGACAGCACTTGATAAGGCACAAGTCTTGGCATAAGTTACCTAAACGTCAGAAGTAGAAGGAGAGTCAGCAATTAAATTTTTTGCGTGTACAGCAGAGGCTTCTGTCAACAGTAAATTCTCACTGACTGATGCGAGAGCTCTAGAAAGAGCTACAACATCAGTATTTCGAGCTGTAGTTACATTCTCAGTTGAAAATGTTTCACATGAAGTGTTTAAGTTTAAGTTGGGTGAAGGCTCAGCATTAGTTTCATGGTTAGCTTGATGAGTAACATTCGCAGACGGAGTGGCTGTTTTTGTAGTAGATTTGGCAGAGCTTCGAAGGTTTTTGCTGTTACGCTTTCGCTTAGGAGAGATAAAACCCTCATCCACTTTAACGATTTGAAAGACTTTTCGTACTCCGCCAACATCATCCGGGAATCCATTTTAAACTGTAAGGTAACTATATATCGACCTTTACTATCGCATTTTGTAGTTTTCTGATAGTTTTCCTCACAAAACTTATCAGTTTGGGATAAAAATTGTTTTTTAGGTAGTTTCTCCAACTCCCAAAAACGTGCGATCTGCTTATCGATCACTATAATGGCTCAAACAAGTTGTAAAACTGGATATATCGGTACAAGGCATAGGGCCTGTGAATTTTCAGCCGAAAAGTGTTTCTTGAGCCAGAAGGGAACCATTCGTTAAATGACATCGACAATTATGGAAGGGTACAAATCGCCATTGATTACATTAACTTTATTGCTTCTGAAAAATTGCGGATCTGCCAGTTGTGAGTCAGGCAAACTCTTACACAAAGAAGGATCAATGGAGCATGACAGCAAATTCCCAGTAAAGCGTGAAGCACAAAAGCTGCAGCTTCTATTTGGAATTGCCTATTTCAAGGCTAGGGGTGGGCAAAGTTACACGTATGGGCAAACGAGGGACATGAACAAATAAAATGAGATAGAGCGTAAGAAGAGCGTAATATAGATAATTATATAGAATTGTCTTCATTGCGCTTAAAACAGTTCATAATCAATGTTGCATGCCATTTATAAAAAAAGGATGTTTTATAATTTTACTATTTAATATTTTGAATTTTTTGTTTATATCTCGATAACGTTTTGTGTGCAACCCTTGCTTTTAAGTAGTTACGCGCAAAATAAAAGTATAAATTTATTATGGTGATTCAGTTCTAAAAAAAATATTAGTTAAAAATATGTTAGGAGGCAGATGTAGAATTATAATGGTTGAATGCTCTTGCGAAACCCTTATAAATATGCCAAGAAGTTGTTTTTGCAAAGCGATTTTATAGCTGCTGGTAGTAATTTAAAGAAAAAAAACTCCCTTTTAATAAGCAATCCTCTTAATATATTAGATATGCAACACTTACTTTTCACAACAGCATGCTCTCGCTCTTACGGTTTCTATTTATAAAGCACACTGAAAACAAAGTAGTGCTAAAGTGGTTTTTGTGGAAATTTTATAGATATTAGAAATTGTTTCTTTGCTCTGATTTATACTGCGAAATGAAATAAATGTGTAGTGGACGGATTATAAAAAGTAAACACACTGACAGAAGGATAAAGTGAAATACAGATAAGCAAACGGACATGTAAAAATCTGAAAACAATCCATTTTAAATTTTAGTTTGTATATCTCGGCTAAAAGTGCACAAAATTTTATAATGGTAAATGGTAAAATGATAAATGACAATAAAAAAAGAAAAACAAAAAATGTCGTACAATATTACATAGATTTGGTTTTTTGAAACAAAGAAATTGTTATAGATTTTGAATGATTTTAGCAAAAAATAAAAAAAAAACGAAATCTGACTTCAGGGTCGATGATTTATAAATGGTTGTATTTTGAAAAAAAAATTTATAAACAAAAAACTACTCCAATAAAAAAATGAAACAGTTTGATGCAGAAGCATCAAACATTTTGCATGCATGAAATTTTGTACAGTGTACAATTTTTCATCATCTATTCAAGGAACATGCCAGCGCAGATATTGCCTGCTTGACGTTCGCTTGAACACTGAAGCTTTGATCGTTCTGTACGTGAGATGAATACATATTTTTCTGTACTAACGCAATCTCAAGTGCGCTCTTGTGATTGCATATTGTGAGAGGATTACGGAGAGGATTTTCCATTCCGCAATCCGATTCACCCCCAAATTCATCCTGTAATTAATTTCGCACGCGGCTTGCCCGCTGCTTGCACGCAGTCGCAGCACTTGCAAGAATTGTGCCCACTCCTATTATAGGAGAACTGAGAATTATTTCGCAAGCTTTGTTACTTGCGGCTCTTGTGGGTAACTTCAATAGCTTCTGCAATCTTTCAGATACGAACGTACCTTCAGAGCCAGAGTCGATAAGAGCTCTAGTTGTGTACGCTGTTCCTAGGTGACATACGGTCACCATTGCTGTACCAAGCAATACGTGCTTGGTAGTAATAGCGAAGCATGATTGAACGTCATTGTTAGTGGACTGTAATTATGTGGAATGTGATTGTGTGTTAGAGTCCGGAAGGTTGGGTCGTGAGCTCGACTTATTTGAGTCAACACTCGAAGCAGGAGATATGGATGTAGTCGAGTCTCGATGCAAGAAAGTGTTATGACGTTGTTTGCCACACGAAAACTGTCTCTTGCACTCTTTCACTTCATGAGAACGTGCTAAGCAATTGAGACAAAGTTTATTTTTGCGAACCATTGCAAGCCGACTATTTGAGTCCATTCTCAGAAAACGAGGACAGAAGCGAGGTGCATGTTGTTCTGTAGAGCACAGCTTACAATTCGCAGAAGTAATATTAACTTGGTAAGTATTTAGTTTTTTACCAGATGAATTGTTTTGGTTTGGTTTTGAGTTGGAGGAGGACGAATTGAGGTTCTGTCTGGGTATTGCGCCGCTAGAGCTGCGAACATCAGACACGGTTTCAAGAGTGTGAAACTTACTTGTGAGAAAAGTGTCGAGATCTGTCCATTTCGGAATTTCATTTTTATTCGAAATAGATTGCTCCCATAAAAAGAGTGTAATCTCTAGAAATCTGTCGAGCATTGGTAGGCAAAGATTGCGTCCCAGTTGGTGATATCAATGTTGTGCATTTTTAGAGCAAAAATACAACCATTGATATCTCTCCGAAGGCACATGGAGTAAATTGAATTATATTTTTAATTGGCTGTTGACAGTGATACGTTTATTTTCGTATTTTTCAGACAAATCTTGCCAAGCTTTAGCAAAACCATCATTGGTTAGAGGAGATTTTCTTACAATTTCTTTCGCCTCTCCCCGTGTGTTTTGATTTAAGTGGAAAAGATTTGCCACTGCCGTTAGCCGCGAGCTCATTATATATATGGCCGTAAACATGTCCCTAAAGGACGGTCATGAGATGTAATCACCACTGAAAGCCTCAGTATCGTATGGTGGCACAGGCATGCTGTGATCCAGGACCGGCGCCGACTCAGAAGCAATGGTTTGCTTCGAGGGCTTATTCTGAGGGCTTATTCTGAGAAAACGGTAGCAAGCTCGATACTTCTTTTTGATTGATTCAACTTCTTAATTGCTTTTTCAAAGCAAACATCATAATCAGCTTTGACTTTTGTCCACTGTGCTTTTAGCTCTTAATTTTCAGCCTCCAGGGAGAAAACATCATGAGTTTCCACGGCATAAAGCTCCGTTTCAAACTCGATCAGCGCATCGGACGGACGAATAAATGTTTTTAAAATTGACATTTTGTTTCGCTGTCTTGTAAAAATATTTGCTGTCTCAATGTATAAAAAAATGCAAAAATTTTTATACAAAAAGGTGAAGAACAACAACAAAGAAAACTGCTATAAAAAATAAGCCAAAGATATATGATTTTAAAATTGAAGTTAAATACATACAATAATAAATATATTGTACAGTTACAATATATTTTTAATTTAACTCTTTTCTTATCACAGAAATTTAATTTTTTTAAATTTTTTTTGGTAACTTTTTCCGATAGTAGTTTGTGTATTTTTTATTTATTTAAATTTATTTCATTTTTATTTTCTTTAATACCTCTATTGGAGAAAAAAAATTTTTTTTAATATACATTAAATTAATTATTTATATTTTTCCTTTTAATTCCAATAAATTGTGCTTGCTAAATATTGTATTTTGCCAATAGTGCAATTTTCCAACGAAAATATGCTAAGTCAATTTGGCTTGCAAATTGATCCCTTGGCCCCACTGTGCGGCTTATTTACTCTCTCAACTACAAGTATATGCAGCCAGCTAAAGAGCTGTTTAATAAGCGCAGCAGGCACGAGATGCAGTCTAAGCTTTGAACGCAAACAATTAAATTGAGCGCGTGAGAGCGTAAATAATTCTTAAACACAATTTGGGGTTGCTATTAGCAAGCACAAACCGCGGTTTTGGCGTCGATCGATGCAGACACCCCACAAAAAGGAATGCAAAAATTAATGAGCATGAGTGCAGAAACTAAAAATTTCGGCTGGTGTGGTTGTAAAGAAAAAAAAAACGGACAAAAATAATAGTACCAAAAAAGTTCTTCCAAACTGCATCTAAAAATTTAATATATGTTAAGCGATCAATATCCTTTTGATCAATTCCATTTGATCAATGCATGTTTTTTGAAAATATTAAAACTTATAGCTCTGCATAGGAAGCCATTCTCTTTGATTGTTGCAAGCGTCATGAATTCTAAATCTTAATGATGTACACCTAACTCTGTTTTTACACGGTTTTGATTTAACACGGTTTGAAAATTTAAAATTTTTTACTGGGCTTAAATTTTTTTTGTCAAATTTAATTTTTGCGAAATATGTTCATATCACAAATTTAGGGGAATTTCCCTTTTTGTAGATACAAGCGAATTTACTTGTCAAAGCAATTGAAATGTGTAAATATTTTGTGAACTATCAATGCAATGGTTGATGGTGTTTGGTTGAGAAATTTTTTATAGGCAATTTTTTTTTCTAACGTTAAATTAAATTGAATTTTAACGCATTTAAATAAAAGGTAAGCCAAAAAATATTTTATATTCTCTCAGTTATTTATATTTTTTTAATTTTGCTAAATATTTTATGTATGCCTAAAAGAAAATGTTGAAAACTACAAATACAAAATAAAAACGTAAAGCTATTTTTATGGAAACCAAAATTGAAATTTTAGATCGCCTTCGAAATGGAGAAGGCTCAACATTTCTTGGCAAAATGTTGGTTTAGACAAGCTTAGCTTAGCTTAAGTCCTTTTTTTTTTCTTTAATAACTATGCTTGTGTAAATACACATTATATGTGTGATTTAATAAAATAAACATGAATAATTGTTCTTAAAATATCCTTGTTTTTCACTACTTTTATTAGGTTTTAGAGATAAGGAACCAATCACCTTTTTTTCATACGATCAATATCTTTTTTACACGGTTTTTTCTGGAACCAATCTATCGTGTAAAAACAGAATTAGGTGTATTTTAAAACCCGTTCCATTAAAAAGCTTATGGTTTAGGGAACCCCTTAGGGAACATTGTATTCGTATTTTTAGTTAAATTATCAAGTGGCTTAGCCTGAGAAAGCTTTGCATTTTTATATTTTGGAATTTATTTATGACCCTCCACTTCCACTGTAAAACAAAACAAAATAGCCATCGACAGTTATTCAGAAACAGAATCTCCGAAAGTGCTTAACGTAGATTACTGCCTTTGTGTTTTAATCTTACGGTGCTTCAAGCACGAAACCGAAACATTGCGTCGACCTGCGCCTTGAGTATTCAAAGGTACCAAAGGGGATCTATGTTTTGATAACATGTCCAACCCTTAGTAGTGTGGAGGCCTATCTTATACCTCTTCCGTACTTTGGTGTACTGCAACCGGTTAAAAAATGCAACTCCACATCGAGCTGGATAGCTCTACCCACGATATGGGTAGTAAACCACAACTTTCACGTTGATTCCCGAACAGGCCATCCTAATCAGTCAGCCTAAACCAAGTCAGAGGCTGCTTACTGCCCGTTGTACTCTGCCTTTGCTCGGCCTTCAAAACAAGCTACACCAGTTGATTCTCACTCATGTCTGGGCTGATGCCCAGTTTAATCCTCCAGGACAACTCCTCACACTATCCATCAAGTTTAATCAAAAGAATATATGTAAATCTATCTGGCGTCTAGTAAACACATGAAATGCAAATTCGTTCAACATACCAACTTCCTCAATAGATTCAATCGCATTGCTCAGAGATTGCTGGCACATATTATTTTGCATATTTAATAATTCCTCTCTTCTGTATCCTTTTTGGTGGCTGACTGCTGTGGTTACGTGGCCAATTGTGTAAAAAGTGTGTGGAGCACTCGATGCGAATTTTAGTTCAAATTTTAGTTCGAATTTGAGTTCGAAGTTCGAAGCCTAGCTGACAAAAAAAAAAAAAAATGTATCGAAATTTATTTTTTTTGATTGGCCGTCATTTCTCTGCTGACAATGCTGTATTAGTAAATAATGAGGTGTAAAGATGCTTGATGCACAGTAGCTATTCGGAGTCGGCATAATGCTAGTAGGTCCAGTTCTCAATAATTTGTGAACAAAACAATTAATAACACGCACAACACAATTTGATCATAAGAAGCTCAGTCAAAGTCCTTTCAAAGACTGAAATTGCCAATTAGTTGTGTTTTTTTTGCACTGCTTTATATTGTTGTATTTGTTTTATCATCTTTATTACTCGACAGCTAAATACGATCTGACTCGTCGTCTTAAAATTTACTCGCTCCTCGGCATCATGATACAATTGTATATAATTCACAATAAATCTTATGATAATGGTCGAATCACAACAAACATACTGTTTGACTCAATTATAATTTTGTAATGACAATATAAGATGGATCAACATACGATAGGTCATAATAGCTTAATATAACTATTACACATGGTCCAATAAGTCCCAAAACTAACTACTAGGTGGCACCTCTAACGAAATATCGATATAATATTTTGATAGTTCCAACCTTCAAACAATACGTGTATAATTTTTATGATAATCTAAAGCTTATTTCAGAAGTTGCAGTGATTTAAGTGAAGCTACTGTTGATATTTTCAAAATAATGGATTCAAAGCAAATCCGTGTGTTGATTTATTTGTGTGTTGATTTTTGATGGGAAAAAATACCGTCCAAGCTGGGCAATGGCTTCGAAAGTGTTATTCGGACTCTGCTCCGCCAAAAGCAACCATTTGCCGATGGTAAACTGAGTTTAAACTTGGTCGTACAGACACTAATGATGCTGAACGTTCAGGACGCCCAAATGAGGCAGTTGTTCCATAAAACATAAAAAAAGTAAATAAAATGGTATTGACCGACCGTAAAGTGAAGGTGCGTGAGCTAGCTGAGGCTCCGAAATATCGAAAGCCAGTGTGGGAACAATATTACAGGAACATTTGTCGATGAGAAAGCTGCTTTCCAAATGGGGGCCTGAAGCGTATTTTGAGGCGAAGCATAAATCGTTCTACAAAACCGGTATTGAAAAGTTAGAAAAGCGGTGGAATGAATGTATTGCTCTTGAAGGAACCTATGTTGATGAATAAAGAAGAATATTTGCAAAAAAAAGTTTTTTGTATTACTTAGTCTCGGGACTTATTGGACCATGTGTTAATAATAATATAACTTTAATAACTTAAAGAAATAGACTATTACATGCATTGCTAATATAGAACAGCTGAACATACGATAGGTTATAATGGCTTATGACAACTTAAAAAAGTAAGCCATCTTGTTATTTATGATCCCCTGATGTTAAAATTGTTATTTTGTAGTTTATTATTATTTATATTCTCTTCTTACCTATCGCGACCATTGAATCAAGGTTTTATATATGCTATCGCCCAAACTACACCGTAAGGTGTACGGGACTATCCAAAATTTTGTACATCTTCCAGCAAGTAGCCAATTTTTCGGAAAATTTTTGATATTCTATAAGGACCCTTAAACTTTGGAATAAGTTTTTTTGAAATGCTCATGTGTGAATCAAAGTTTTTAGCCATGACATAGTCTCCTAAACTGTACTTTACTGGCTCGAGGCTTTTTTGACGTTATATTTTTTGTTATAATTTTGCAAATTCTCCTGTCTTTCTTTGGCTATTAAGCATATATTTTCTGAATTTCTTCTACCTTATTCTTTTTTATCATATATTCCTTAACCGTATCTAAAACTTTTTCTTTCTGTTGAAATCCGAAAAGTAAAACACTTGGCTGTTGGTTATTTTTCGATGGCATGTGTTATTAAGTGTATGTTTCTAAATATTTTTCCCACTCTCCATTGATCTGATAATTTTGCTATCATTTGTCCCAGAGTCTTATTCAACCTTTCCACTTGCCCGTTTGCCTTCGGAGAAGCTGTTGCTATCTTTATGTGGTATTAGATTCTAAAAATTCTGCGAATTCATTTGAGGCTCCCCTGTCTGACACTATGCTGTACAGACACGTAATTTTGACAATAAACTATCAGAATTATTTCATTTCTTTAAAAACGATAAAAAAATATCAAAACAAATTTCGTTTTGTTGAAAAACGAAATTATCAGAAAATAAAAATTTCGTTTCCAGTTAATTAAAAAAATCTTATCGTTTCTATGATGAATCGAAGTATATTTTCGTATCTATATTTGTACAAAATCTCAAATTTCTGAAGGTTCTTCAAAGATTGCATTGGAATTTTGGCACAAGAGTACATTTGAATAGGCTCGTGTGTTTATTCATAAAAATTTTTCCAGTGCCTTTTTTCCCTCACACAAATCAATGAAAATGGTATATTTCAGAGGGTTAAGATCGTATAAGATTTAAATTTGGTAAATTATAGTTAACTGTCGGCAACTGTACTAAAAATGGACGTGGTCGAACTATATCTACATCCACTTTTCAGAAATCGTTCCAATTCCTAAGTTGTACATTTTTATACCCCTACGTTTAAAAAACGTAAACGGGGTATATTAATTTTGTCACTCCGTTTGTAACGCCCATAAGGAGGCGTGGTAGGTATAGAAAAGTATATATATTCTTGATCAGCATCACCACCCGAGTCGATTTAGCCATGTCCGTCTGTCTGTCCGTCTGTCGTCACGATTACAGACGTAATTTTCAAGCTATCATCACGAAACTCGATGTTTAAGCATTTATCTAAAAAATAAAGGTCAAGTTCGAAAATGAGCCAAATCGGATCATAACCACGCCTACCTCCCATACAAAGTGACTTTATCAAAACGGTAAAATCTCTTAGAATTCCACAAAAATTAATATATGAAATTGAAATTTTGCGTATGAGCTTTGATATATAATATACACTCTGAGTATGAAATTCAACCAAATCCGATGAAAACTACGCCTACCTCCCATACAAAGTGACTTTACCAAAAATATAAAATTTCTTTAAATTCTCCAAAACTTAATATATGGACTTGAAATTTTGCATATGAACTTTGATATATAACTTGTACTTTGCGTATGAAATTCAACCAAATCGAGTGAAAACCACACCCACCTCCCATACAAAGTGACTTTATCAAAAAACAAAAGAGAATATTTTCTCTTAAAACTATGACGAAAATGTTTTTTCAAATAAACATTTTTTTGACTGCTTAAGACTTTGAATATACTTTGGTTCGGACGTGGGGGTATTTTAACTTCGACCCAGTCGAAGATCATTTCTTACTAGTTTTATAATGAAACTTGGTCTACGCTATGGATCCAAATGGCGGTTACATATATATAAATGTCGCAACGACCACTGTTACCGCCCAACTATACATATAAAAAGTAAAGCAACATGTGTCTGTTGACTATAGACTCCAAAACTAAAAACTACTGAGCCAATTGGCTTGAAATTTTGGCAATCGATTTCTTTCGTTCAGGGGCGCACCCAGAAAAAAATTTTGGGGGGTGTTTTTAGTTTTATTTATAGACATATTCAATTTTTTTTATTCATTATATAATATTAAGAGTACAAAGTCAATTATTCTTTTATTTTGTTCCATTGAATTTAATATGTCCTCAATAATAAAATTTAAATCAATTAAGGCATTTAATTTTTATGAAATTTTAAGAGATTCTACCAATTTCATATTACTTTCTATGTGGAGTTAGCGTAATTTTCATACGAGATCATTAATTTGCAACATGATCTTTATATTTTAAATATAAGCTTATAGTATATCGAAATTCATAACGATGGCCCCAAAATCTATGCTGTTATCTTCATCACATACAGACATATAGACGGACATGGCTGGATCTACTCGAGTAGCGATGCTCATCAAGAATATAGTATGTAAATGACCGACAATAAAATGGACCAATATGATTACACAGAGCCAAAAACCTCTATTTTATTAGGTTTTCTTATTAATACCACCAAATAATAAGAATTTTTCAAAGAGAAATTTTTTTAATTCCATAGAGAAAATCTTTTTAAAAATTAACAAACTACTACATATCAAACATTTTTTAATAAGATTTCTTATTGAATGAATGAAATTATGTATAAATCTTATTAACACTTAACTTTAATAAGAAAATTTTTTTTTACTCTCCAAAGTTTAAGAAGAGACCAGTTAAAACGAATAAGAAAATCTTATTGGTCTGCTTTTATAAAAAGTTCTTTTTAGACACAAGATAATAATGATAATAAAGATAATAATGGTGAAAATGCTACGTATTTTTGCTTTCTTTGCTTCAGCTTTCAGTCCTAGTTGTGAAGTGAATTCGAAAAGTTATCCGCCGATTTAAACAAAGTAAAATGTTGTAATGGAGAATGATATTTGTGTTCCAGAACTTGTTTTCGACGAGGCTGAAATTCTAGAAACTCAAGCCATATTTCAGTCGTGAGGCTTGAGTGACTCAATTTCGACTTTATTAAAAATGTACGGTTTGAACTCGAAAGAGGTTCTTGACAAAAGTTGGATATTGAGGATGTCGCCAATTTCTTTGAAGGCCTCTACAGCGCGGGTATTTTGGTGACAAAGTCAAAGTTAATTTAATTATTAAATATGTATTGAATATTCATAAATAACAACTTTATATAATGTCTTTGTATTTAATATTATAGCCAGTTAATATTAAATACAATTGATGTATTTGTGCTTGAAAAGCTTGAAAATCGAGAGTTCTAGTTTTAACTTCATATCACATTGATAGCGGTACTCGACTTTACAGAGAACAACAGCGTGGTAGAACATGTATGCGTATTAGAGCCCTGCATGAATATATTCGTTAAACGAATATACACAACTTCAGTGTTGTACACTGAAAAAAAATGTGTTTTAAACTTTTGAAAAACATATGAAAAAAAGGCAAATTATGAACACATTGTGTTCAATTTTAAGTTAATGTTTTTTGTTTTAGTGTAGGAGTACACTGTAAGCGAATAAATGTAAACAACAGATCGTGTAGTAAAGAGAAAATCAGCGCATGAGAATAACTGCTAATTCGTTCTCTATTCTCTCACAACACACTTCTCACGCTGATCTGAAATTGTGAGTTGTGTTTTTTTTGTTTCTTAATCGAATACTTGATAAAAAATGCTAGTATTCATCAATGCACTATGGTGCACTGACTAAATGTTAGCGAAATGTGTTAAATTTGAGTTGGTGATTGATGAGTTGATGTTAAAAGCAAAATCATTGCGATTTTAAATTAAAATTAAAAAAACATATTTTTAAATCAAATTGGATTTTGATGAAATAATTAACATAAAAAATAGCATTATCATTTGTTGTTTTACCTTTTAATGAATTGTAACTTTAATTTTATTGTTAATAAAATAGTTATTAAATTTTAATTTTAAGTTTTTCGATCTTAGGTAATTCTTTTCAATAAAAAGACGAAATTTTTCACAAAATGCATAACTGTCTACATTATTTAAAACATTACCAGAACATTCATATATATGATGGTATATTGCTTGTATACCATATTAAAATTCTCGCATAACAAGAGATGTTTGTGCATAAGGAAACATGCGCAAAATATTCAGTGTATGAATACAGTATTTGCATTATTTTTTATTACTTTATCCGCTTCTTACTAGTATAAGTACAGCAGTGTACTCTCTTCGTTTCCTATTTGCGCATAATGCCAAGATAGAGTACGTATACATATGAGAACTTTAGAAAAGCGATGAGAGTAAGCTTTTTATTCTATGTACAACATGCGAATATATTCGAGTAGGTGAAAAAGCATACTCATGCAGGACTCTTATGCGTATACAGAGCTTTGTTAAGTAAAAACAATAAATAACACCATAAAAAATAGCTTAAAACATAACAATTTAAATATGTAAATAATGCTTGATAATTGTTTTACTTTATAGTACATTTCATTTTCTTTTTATTCGTTAATTTGGGGGGGTTTTAACCCCCAAAACCCCTACCTGTGTTCGCCCCTGCTTTCGTTGCTACACCTTATTTACCCGCCAAAAATCAATAAATAGACTGAATTGGAGATGGTTTCGCTTTCTTATCTGTTTTTCCTGTTATTCAGTGCAATATATCATTATTTTAACTGTTTGGAGTTATTTGTTCGAACTTATAATAGAAATATATTAAGTAGCAATATATTCATTAATTCATTAATACATTCATTTCGTGAATATTGTATAATTTCCTTTTGTGAGCAACAGCAACGCGTGGCTGGGTACTGCAGGTAGTATAGTAATAATAAAATTAAAATAAATAATTGAATTCAATAAAAACCGAAATTTTTTTGTTGAAATTAACGTTATTTTTAACATTTGTTTGAGCAAAAAACGAAAAAACTTTATTTTGTTAACTCCGAAACGATTTTTTTCGATTTTGAGATAATTTTTTTTTAATTTTTTGATTTTGCTTCAACGAAACAAAATAAAAAAAAATGGTTATCGTTAAAATTAACGTTAACGTGCATGTCTGCTGCTGTATGCTCTAAAATAATCATTTAATGCCCCAATGGCTTCTTTCGACTTTGTTGTTTTTGCAGGGTACAGTCTAATAAATTTTATAAATCCACCGATTATAGCTAGGACATGTTTTTTGTGCTATTTGTGCTATGTATTGGTTCATAGTGATTAATATGTACGATTTCGAATGGAATATGACCTTAAGGGATGTTGTGCAAATAACCTTCTTGTTTACCATTTTTAGCTGAGAATGCCATGCAACTTCAACAGTTACTCTTATGTTTTTCTGCTTTTTGTCGAATATTAGGAAACCAATGATTTATTTTAATTAGTTCAGCTATTTTATCAAAATGTCCCGTTTTGTCATCCGTTTCGCAATTCATGAAAACTATTTTGTTTCATTCGTAAATCTTCTCGTTACTTAGATTTTTATCTTTACCTTGACAAATCATTAAATTATGTTCAAATGTATTTGTTTTCATTACTAATATATTTGTATTTCTACTATGTGCATCAACGTGTTGTATTCGTTTTCCTCCACGGTGCTCTAAAATGTAATCATTATTTTGAAGTTCCAATGCCCACCTTGCGATCTTTGGATTTAATTCCTTTTTATTTAATGCCATTGTAAGCGAATTGCAGTCGGTAATAATTCTGAATCTTTTTCCTTGTAAGTATACAAGCAAATCTTTACAAAGCATTTATTATGTTTGCCAATGTTTTTAGTTCGTAACTATGGTATTTTGATTCGGTTTCTGTTGTTCTTTTTGAAAAAGAAGATGCAGCTTATCATTTTCTTTTCCTTGTAATAAAATTGCTCCAAAACCAATTATGCCGGCGTAACTCAGTTTCTGCAGTTGGGTCATAAAGTGCTAAAATTGGTCCTTCCACTCATTTTGTTTTTAATAATTTAAATGTATTTAATTCATCAAAGTTGAACTGAAACTTTTTAATTTTTTTCGCTAAGTCATGTAAAAGTTTTGCTAAAATTAAAAAATCCTTTATAAACGCCTAAAATACGAACACAATCCTAAAAAACTTTATACCTCGTGAACTTTTGTTGGGACTGGAAAATATTTTTATCGCCTCTATCCCTTTTTGATAGATCCCTCATAAGTCTTGATTCTAGTTCCAGAAATTATGTTTTCTAAATACTTCACTGACGTACTTAAAAACTCGCATTTATCAATCCTTAATTCCAGATTGTGTCCGGCTAATCTCTTAAAAACTTTCTTTAGTATTATAAAATATTCTTCTATACAAAAAAATTGTTAACAAACCGATGGAAAACAGATGGAGCATTTCTTGCATATCGGATAGAGCATAGAGGAATTGGGTGATTATCTTTTGCTGTAACTTTGTTAAGTGTTCGGAAATCTATACTTATTCTCAGTTCCCCGGCCTTCTTTCTTACTAGCACAATAGGCCATACCAATTCTGATTCACTTGTCTGTAAATACTTACTTACTTATACGGCGCTTACAACCGTTGGTCGTTGGCCTCGTATAAGAAATTGCGTCAGCCATTTCTGTTTTGCGCTTGCTGGCGCCAATTGGAAACACCAAGCATAGTCAGGTTATCCAACACTTGATCCTTCCAACGAAGACTGGAAGTAGAAATGAAATGCGCTATGTAGATGTCAGCGTACAGCTCGTGGTTCCATCGAATTTGGTACTCGCCATTGATGCAGATGTGACCGAAGATCTTACGAAGGGTCTTTTTCTTGAAGGCTCCCAAAGTCTTTTTACCAGAACTGCTCAACGTCCAGGTTTGTTCTGCATATAATAGGACGGGCATGATTAGTGACGGGCACAGTTATCCTTCGTCTTATCTCAATACTGACATAGATGAAAGAGTTTATGCTGGATCCCAGGTAAACGAAGTACTTTATAACTTCTAAGGAGATGTTGTCAACAGTAACGTGGTTTCTAAGACTCTGCCACTGTCTATTTGTTGACACTAGGTATTTTGTCTGGTCTGCGTTCACTGCAAGACTCATTCGACTCGACTCGACAATCTCGCTAATCTGGCGTATGTTCGTCTGACTTCGCGCGTATTATGGCCAATGATATCGATATCATCAGCATACGCTAGCAGCATGATATTTTTGTAGAATATCGTGCCACTGCGTCTCAAATCAGCAGCTCGGATGATCTTCTTCATCATTAGGTTGAAAAAATCGCACGATAAGGAATCACCTTGTCTGAAACCTCGTTTGGTATCGAATGGAGGAGTGAAAGTTTGGTATCCTTTGTCACCAGGTCTAAAGCCACACTGATAAGGTCCAATCAGCTGGTTTACGATGAGTCTTTCACATAATACGCTAGACAGAACCTTATATGCAATATTAAGAAGGCTTATCCCACGGTAGTTGCGCAAATGGTGGGATCACCTTTCTTGTGGATTGGGCGGAGCACAAAGAGGTTCCAATCGTTTGAAATACATTCTTCTGACCATATTCTGCATAGGATCTCATGCATTTATTTAAATAGTGCTTTGCCTCCATTTTTGAAGAGCTCAGTAGGTAATCCATCGGCTTCTTCGACTTTGTTGTTTTTAAACCGAGCTATACCTCTCAAGATTCGGACATTGCGCCAGTCGGGTAGTAAAACTTCTACGCTGCCGTCTACAATTGGGGTTTCCGGGCTATCTTCTCTATTGGCGAGAAGCCTAGAGAAGTGTTCCCTCCACATCATCAGTGTACTCTGGATGTCTGTCACTAGATTCCCATTTTCATCCTTGAAACCATCGGACAGGCGTCTTATTTTTTCGAAAAATTTTCGGACCTCATTCTTGTCACTATGTTTCTCAATTTTCTCGCACTCACGGATTTCCGCTTCCCTTTTCTTTCGCCTGACAATGCGTCTTTCTTCCCTCCTCTTCTCTTTGTATCGCTCCTTAGCAGTTCGCGTTGTAACTGACTGCAGGGTGACTTTGTAGATGGCGTCTTTTTATGCAGTTTCGTCACGACGCTCTTGGCCGTACCACTAGTTTTGGCGGGGCGGTCACAGCCAATCACCTCTTCAGCAGCCGTACGGAAAGAGTGGGAATTGTGATTACACTACGTGCATATATCATCGATCGAAGGATTGCTTCCTGGAAGCAGGAGTGAGAGTCGAGTAGTAAAGCCTTCAGCTGTTCGTTTTGATTGCAGCTTTTCGACGTCTACCATTCTCTGTGTTGGATTGCGCGCATTGTTGGTTGCGCACTGACGTGTACCGATCTGGACTGCGACAAGATAATGATCTGAGTCTATATTGGCACCACGGATCGTGCGTACATCTTAAACACTGGAATCTAAACGTGATCAATTTGGTTGTGCGTCTTTTGATCAGCAGACGGCCAATTGGCTTAATGAATATTGAGATGCTTGAATTCAGTGCTACTAACGACCATGTTTTGTGCTGCGGCAAAGTCAATCAACCTCATTCCGTTGTCGAAGGCATTGTCGTGGAGGCCGACCTTGGCGCAGAAATCACCAAGCACGATTTTTAAGTCGTGGCGAGAGCTGCGCTCATAGGCCTCTTCAAGGCGCTCGTAGAAGTTGTCTTTGGTCTCATCGTCCTTGTCTTCTGTCGGAGCGTGTGCACATATTAGGTTTACATTGAAGAATTTCGCCTTGGAACGGATTATGGAAAGTCGTTCGTTCACAGGTGTGAATCGCAGGACATGATGCCGTAGTTTCTAGCCAACCATGAATTCGCATCCAAACTCGTGCTTCTCCGCATGATCGCTGTAGTAGATATCACAGCATGCTTGCCATGAGGAACCTGTTCCTTCCATCGCATTTCTTGAATTGCAGTGATATTACCCTTGTATATTTCTAAGATAGAGTCAGATAGTTTCATTGTCAGTTTTTCGTTTGCGGTAGTCGTCATCAGATTTGCGGATCATTCGTATCTTTTTTCTTATAGGTTTCATTGAAATGTTTTTTACGTGGTGGGCTTCAAACCCAACGCACAAACCTTTAAAGGCCGTCAGATTAGCCGTCGACTTGAAATGATTTTGACATGGATAATGCTGGCCTCACCATGTTGCCCGTGAAGATCGCCCCCCTGACTCTCAACCATTGCCTTCGTCCTCCCAATCAAAATTATTGGTTAGTCAAAATTGTAGTTCCATGTATTCATAAATATTATCAGTATAATAATTATGTATTGTGGCCGAACAAAGCCCCCTCGCATTATGCAAATACGACATAAGAGTTGTGGGTCAGCAAAAATATAGATTTTGTGCTTTAAGACAGGAACCCAACTAAATAACCACAATGCAGATCAATTGAAGATTTCTCTGGATAATTTAAAAGTTTGGTCTACAACAATTGCTGAAAGGCCAAAAATGTGAAGTAGTTGATATGTCGCATCCGAAAGCGCCCTAAGGAAATCGATACAAATGACGCGTCAGTGGGGTATTGACCCATCAAAGAGGGTATCAATTCAATTAGGAGACGAAGGAAAATCCTTTGATGTTTTTTTTTAGTTACAATGGTCCAAATTAGAAAAAAAGCACCAATTAGTTGATATCCTTTTGTGGAGTGTTTTTTTTTTAATCAACCCTCTACTGCACGCATTATGATCCAGCTAAAAAAATATATTTTTTTGTTGGATTTATATTTTAAATGGCATAATTAGCTACGTAAAGAATTTGTTTTTCAGAAAGGTAGGTTTCTAAAAAAAACAATTTGCCATAAATGCAAATCGTATGCTTTCCTAGCTTTTTCAGCCTAAATAATAATTGCCATATATGGTGCTTTTATTAATTTTAAACTTATATTTTATTGTTTATATCGCCTCTGGCCGTTCCCAAAAAAGGTAAGACGCCGTCCTTGTATGCATCAAGTTCGGTTTCCTTCCAGCTACAAACTAACAACACGCACTGATAAACTGAACTGACATTTTCTTTGGAAAATACTGTGCAAAATAAAGTGACAACAATATTCGCCACATAATCACAAGTGTCTACTAATGCATTTCTTTTTCGTAACTGCTAATATCCGTTGGAAATTCGAAATTTAAAATGAAAAGCCATATATGGCTTCCTTTGTAGTAGAGGGTTAAAAACAAATTTTTCATACGGTTTTTCTTTCGTGTAATAACTTTTATTTATTGCCGCTTGTTCAGTCTTTTTTTTTTTGTTTTTTTTTGTTTACATCCAATAACAATAGAGTTATTTACCCACCAAAATATGGTTGGGCTCAAGGACAACACAGGACATCACGACTAACCATGCAAAAACATAACCATGCAATTACACAATAGTTTTTAATCTACTCTTGAGTTGACCTTTAGACAAGTTAACATAAAAAAAGCTACGATTGTTAACTAATTTACTCATACGGTTTAAAGGAGCAGTTAACATATAATTTGTTCTACTATATGGTAAGTAAATGAAATTGTTAGCATTTCTACTGCTTCTACGATTAGAGTTAAAATTTATAAGAGAAAGAAGTTCTGGAGAATCGAATACACCGGTGATGAGTTGTTGCAAATAGACAATATCTGCAGACTTCCTTCGCTCACTCAATGATTGAATTTTTAAAAGTTTTAAGCGATCCTCATAAGGAGGAAGGTTTGAAATGTCAAATCCACTTAAGCCCCTTAGGGCAAACCGAACAAAGCATTTTTAGATTCTCTCTATTCGATCAACATCCACATTGTAACTTGGAGACCAAACTTGACTTGCGTACTCCAAGTGAAGACGCACTATTGCATAATACAATGTTGTAGTCGTAATCATGCTATTAAATTCTTTGGCCCAGCGTTTAATGAATCCAAGCATAGAAGATGCTTTTTTACAAATGTTATCAATATGAATGTTAAAGGAAAGCTTAGAATCCATACATATTCCCAGATCTTTAACGACATCCATACGACATAAAGCAGTATTTTTTATTTTATAATCAAAAACTAAATTATTCCTTTTTCGCGAAAAGGTCATAGTTTGGCATTTATCTGGATTAAGAAACATATTATTTTTAGAACACCAAACTTCAAAAGATTTCAGATCGGACTGAAGTAGGGCTGAATTGTCTTGAGAATTTATTTTTCTGTATATTTTCATATCATCCGCATAAATAAGCAGATGAGAGTTTTTAATGATATGGGTGACATCATTAATGGCTAAAGTAAACAGAAGTGGGCCTAGGTGACTTCCTTGAGGAACACCAGATAACGCAATAAACTCAGCAGACAAAACCCCTCGGAATCGTATTTGATAAGATCGCTCTGTCAAATACGATTTAATCCAGTTTACAAAATATTGTGGAAATCCAATGGACTTAAGTTTAAATAGAATTAAATTGTGTGGTAACTTATCAAATGCCTTGCTAAAATCAGTGTAGATGCAGTTTAGTGTAGCCATGGACCGGGCAACCAGATTCAATGGTGTTTAAACTAAACGTTGTAAAATCGAGCAGATTAGATACCGTAGATCTGCCATTAACGAAACCTGTAGTTAATAACATCATGTAGTTAATAACATCATTCCTGCAACCTTTTTTATAGATAGGACTAATAAATGATATTTTCCAAAACAGTGGAAAATAACTTTCGTTTATAGATTTATTAAATAACAAAGAAAGTGGTTGACACAAAATTGAACCGCATTGAGTTAACACTGCGGCAGGAATTCCATCAGGTCCAGCGCTAAAATCTTCATCGATCGAACTAATATATTTTAAAATATCCTCTGAGGTAAAGGATAAAGAGTCCAAAGAAACTGGGTGAAGAATTCATATATTCAAAATACCCCTCATCAAAAGAATCGGAACAAAATTATTTTTAAAAAAGATTTGCAAATAAACCACAAATAATGACGGGATCGTCCGTAATTCCAGCAACAGTTTTGAATGATGAAGGGAATCCATCGGATTTTTTCTTTGTATTTATTAATCCCCAAAACTTCTTTGGATCAGACAGTATTCTCAGCTTTATACCGTCTAAATATTCATTATATAATGCAGCTGAACTTTTTTCAAATTCCAGAAACAAACGTTTGTAGGTTTCCAGGTCATTTAAGTCTAAACTACAGACATATTTCTTCCATGCCCTATTCCTGTTGTTGCGAAGAGTTTTTAAATCCTTTGTGTACCAACGGTACGCACAGTTTTTCGCAAATTTGAGGCTATATGGTACGGACTGAGAAAACACAGTAAAGAGCTCCGTATAAAAAAATGTATGGAATCATCAAGGTTATTTCCATTGAAGTACTCTAAAATAACATTTAGTTTGTTATGAAGTAAATGATTCAACTTCAAAAAGTCAGCTTTTTTAAAATTGAATTCATAAACCTTATCGATTGAACTCGAATTTACTATGCTCTCTCTGTCCGATTTATACCAAATGCTCAATGGTGGATGGTATTCATTAACATTAGTCAGAGCATGAAAGGCCCTCTTAACAATTACATTGTTGCTGTCTGTAGTTAAGACCTGGTCAAGAAGTCTTTCAAGACTATTATAAATACAACTAACTTGTTGTAAGTCAGAACATATATTGTCCACAAATATATGCTCTTGGCGAGTCTTCGAATTTGATGCACAAAAATATGTATCATCGTCGGAAGAATGCCATTTTAAGTCAGGCAGATTGAAATCGCCCAACAGTAAAATGTCGTCATTAACGTCAAGTAGATTAATTATATATTCTATGCAATCCGCAAGGCTTGCATAGACTTCTGTACTGCTCTTTGGGGGAACATATGCAATAATAACATATACATTGGAATTACAATGTAACACCTTAACGCATAAAAGTTCGATATTAGAAGAGCAGGGAATATCAATTAAGGAACTGAGAAAGGAATTCCTTACAGCTAAAAGGACACCACCACCAACAGCAGAAATATTGTCAGTGTGTCTGTCCCTTCTAAAAACTTGAAAACTATTGTCAAACAGTTCCAAGTCAATAATGCTTCCGTTCAGCCATGTTTCTGTTAACGCGATAATATCCTCAGAGAAATTCTGAGACGCCAAAAATATGTCGCGTGTTTTAGAACGTAATCCCCTTACATTTTGATAGTAAAGGGATAATCTATTTAGTTTTTTTTGGTCTGATGGGCGATTTTATTCGTCCTTCTAGACTTATTTTTAGGCGTAAACTCAGAAACGAGGATATTATCGGCCCATATTTTAGAGTTAAGAACAGTTGCAAACTCTTCAGCTGCAACCGTTAGAATAAAGGAGGCGTGGGAAGGCTTGTTACCAATTTTTTTGCATGAACATAATGCATTTTGCCTAAATAATATATTTTGTTTGACAAACGTCAATACATTTTCAGTTGTTGTGTCGGGCTGAAGACGTGAAATGATTTAGAGTTTTCGCCTCGACACTGCCCTTAAATTAATTATTGGGTTATTGGGCTCGGTTGAAATCAAATTAGGACTATTAGCTAATGGAGGAGTTTAAGAAGGAGGTGAAGAAATAATTGTATTATTGTTTATTGAAGGTATAGCTGAGGGGTGCTTAGCCTGAGGAGGGTTTGAAGATGTCATACGACGCTTATTATTTTTATTTTTATTCTTCCTCTTCTTTTTTGAAATATTCTGGTCTTCTTCAGACTGAATGTTTGTTTGCGTCCCGGAAGAGATTGTCTGATAAAAAGAAGGCGAAATTTTTTCCGGTGAAGAACATTCATCGTAGACGCTGATACTGGGTGCGGCACTAACTTCGCTAAAAAATGTAACAATTTCCCTTAAATTGTTATTTAACGAGTTAAGACTTTCTCCAAAAAGCTTTATTTTAGAATAAAGCTCATCTGGGGAAAGGGCCCTGCACGAAGCACAGTACCAGCGAAGACGTGATCGGACAGACATTAAATCGTCTAAGCACGATTGGGAAATACCCGCACATCTCGCATGAAACATTTGCTCACATGGGCCAGAACAGTTGAACATAGGGTTCAGAATATTCTGGCTTCTGCATAGCTCGTTAAGGGAACAAGCAGCAATATTTTCTACAGAAAAATAATCCATGTTGCAAATTGAGCAGAACGTGCCTAAAGGGTTAAAATTCTGTAGCTATGTATATATGAAGTGAGCGCACAGTTAAAAAACAAATACAACACTTGTTAAGGATCGCTGCTATTTTTATAGATTAAAAAAGGCACGTTTTATCTCATTTAAGAAATGTATTAATTCAGTTCAATATATGTATGTATTTAATATTCAGCACATGTTAATTTGAAGACGGTTATAAAGAGAATGTAAGACGTAAGAAAATGAAATATAAAAGTATAAGTAGAAAAATGTCAAAGGCGAAGTGACAGCTCTGAGAGTGTCGCCACACTGACATGCGTATTGTAGTTGATGATTATGGGAATATTCAACACGCCCTCTCAATATGCAGGTCACCTCAGTTAGAAATGCCAAGTCCTTCTAAGCATCTCTCATGATTTGCTCTCACCAAAGACTTTGTCAGCACATCTGCAGTCATATCTTGTGTGGAAATGTGCTTCAATACAAAAAATCCAGCACCAATCGATTCCCGACCAAAATGATGTCTGATATCGATGTGTTTAGTACAGGCATGGAAAACAGGATCATTCGCCAAATGCTGAGCACTTTGATTGTCCACAAAAATAGTAATGTTAGTCAATTTTTGCAAATTTAGCTTGTTCAGAAAACTTCGCAAATAAATCGCTTCTTTTGCTGCTTCGGATAAACTTTTATACTCAGCTTCCGTTGATGATAATGCCACTGTACGCTGTTTTGTGACTTCCAAGTTATCGCAGCTCCACTGAGTAAAAACACGTACTCTGTGTATGATCGTCGATCTATAGAACAACCACCCCAGTCGGCATATCCTAACAGTGTTTCCTAACAGCGGCTTACCAGTCTTCCTGTGTATTAGACCCTTATTCACAGTTCCAGCCAGATATCTCGAGATCCTTTTTGCAGTAATCCAGTGACACTTTTGGGGCTTATTTACAAACTGCGCTAATCTTGAAACCGCGTTGGAAATGTCAGGTCTGGTTGCAACAGACAAATACATTAATGAGCCAATTAATTGTCTTTATGGACATTCTTCAATTAAATTGTCGCCTTCATTGTTAATGAAACCCATCTTTATTTCGGCAGGCGTTGCCAATGGATTGCATTCACTCATTCCGTACTGTTTTAACAATACCAGAATATATAAGCTTTGCTTTAATTTAATTTCTGAATCAGTCTGATTTATTTCTAAACCAAGGCAGTAATTTGCTTGGCCGAGGTCCTTGATCTCAAAATCCTCTAAAAGACATTGTTTAAGCTTCTCAATACTATTGCTATTACGTGATGCAACTAGAATGCCATCCACATACACCAACAACAGCATTAAATTTTTATCTTGGTTACCATAGAACAAACATGGCTCATTTATTGTTGGTTTCAAACCTATGCTAACCAGCTTTTCTCTAAGTTTAACATACCATTGTCTGCTAGCTTGTTTTAAACCGTATAATGCCTTCTTAAGCCTACAAACGTTTCCACCATTTTGCAAGTCTATAAGCATATTTCTTGCTCGTATACCAATAATTGAATTTTTGGCTTCTTTGAGCGCAATGCATTCGAGCATCTCATTTAACATATCTGGCACCTTCATAAGAACTCTTTCCTCTAATGAACTATTAAAAAACGCCGTTACAACATCGAACTGCCAGACTTTCAACCCAAACTGCACTGACAATGCCAATAATAATCTAAGTGTTTCTAGTCGCGCTACTGGAGCAAATGTTTCATGGTAGTCAACGCCATACTTTTGACTAAAGCCTTTTGCTACTAGTCAAGCCTTGCGACGTTCCCTTCTGAACCATATTTATTTGTCAGCACAAAGCGGCAGCCAACCAGGTGCTTTATCAGCAGGTGTTTTTAAAATATCCCAAGTAATATTTTTTATAAGACTCACCACTTCTGACTCAATTGCATCTTTCCATTCTTCACGTGCAGCACTCTTCAATGCATCCCGCACGCTGAACTCAGCAACACCAGCAAAAACATCATCGTTAATGTTATCAAACACAATTTCTTCCTCAATAGCTGTTTCCTCAATGGGTGCTTCCTCTAGTTCTGATGTTGACTTGATTGAACGAAATAGCTTTCTCGGACGCCCTCTGTGCCCTGTGCGCAATAGCTTTGACCTTCCAGATATTCTGCATTCTCCTTCTTTGTTTTGTGAATCAGTAACTTCGGCAGCTTGGGTTTGCAATGGTGGTGGAGAGAATTCGATGATCTTTGGCTGACTTTCGTTACTAATTTCGACATTCTGTGAAAATGTAAATAATTCATTTAATGTATTTAAATTCATCAACTCTTTTTGAATTTCTTCTAGGAACTTTACATCACGTGCATAGATTACTTTCTTCTTGTTTGGAACCCATATGCGGTAACCCTTCCTATCTCGAGGATAACCTACGAACACACCTTCAAAAGATCGTTGTGCAAGTTTATCTTTGGTAGGGTCCTTGTCAAAAACCATTACTTTTGACCCAAAAGTTTTAAAATAACTCACCTTCGTCATCTTATTGGTCCTTTTTTATATGGTATTTTTCCGTTTAAAGTACTCGATGGGCATCTATTTCGGATGTAACTTGCTGTGGCTATAGCCTCGCACCAAAAACTTGAACTCAAACCAGATTTTATTAAAAGACACCTTGCCATATCTAAAAGTGTGCGGTTCATCCTCTCAGCTACTCCGTTTTGCTGTGGAGTTCGAGGAATTGTCAGCTTTCGCTCGATACCATTATCTGCAAGATATTTGTCAAAATCAGCATTGCAATACTCACGCCCATTATCTGACTGCAGGCATTTTACTTTCTTGCCAGTCTGCTTTTCAACCAAACCTCACACCACCTAGTGCTATCGTCAATAAAAGTAACAAAGTACTTTGCGCGACCTAAAGATTCTACTCGAAAAGGGCCAACTACATCAGAGTGCACTATCTTCAATGTTTCTGTGCATGGAATTCGGTAAATGGCAACGCGGTCATCTTTCCCTTCAAACACACCTCACACCGGGCTAACTGTTGAATGTCGTTTACGTCGATTGCAGGTAATATACCTTCACGCATAATTTTTATTAAGTCTTTTCCGTTTAAATGACCCAACCTGTCATGCCACTTCAACAGTTCGGAGCATCCAGGTTGAGCTACCGAGCATTCGAAATGTTCGCGTATATAGTACAAATCGCCTTTCCGATCCGCGATCACTGACATATTTCCACGACCGTCACTCACATACGCATTGTTCTTGCAGAAAGTCACTTTGTGCCCCTTGTCCGCTATTTTGGCAACTGAAATAAGATTTGTTCGCAAGTCCGGAACGAATAAAGTATTTTTAAATTCAATTAATCGGTGACCACTATGACCAGCAACGGACAATTCCACTACACCTTTGCCTTTGACTGCAGCACATGCCTTGCTAGCCAAATTAAGTTTTGCATTGGGAGATTCACTAATTGTTTTAAACAAACTCTAATTACCACACAAATGAGCTGTGCACCCACTATCCAAAATCCAGGCCTTTTGCACTCCTTTTGAGTTTGCAACACACGCATTCCCTGCATCAGCTGTTATTGTATGACTTACTGCATAAGATTCATCAACACTGTGGCCAGATTGCTTAACACTGCGGTTGACATCGACCTTATTTGCTGAACAAACATTAGCTTTATGTCCTGGAGCACCACATTTATAGCACTTTAGCTCACGTTTTAACGCACTCTTGAATTTTCTGCGATTAGAATTTTGTCGAGTACCAGCAGCCACGGCTATGACCATATTTCCAGGTGCTTGTTTTCGTGCCTCACTCTCTTCAATAATTTTTACTTTTAGGGCTTCAGCACTAGGCAACTCATCTCGCGACTCAATTGCACATCTAAAATTTCCATACGATGTATGAAGGCTATACAGCAACATAATTGAAAGCAGATCTCCATTTATTTGCACACCCATGCTCTCCAGTTTGTCTACTGCATCGAAAAACTCAGAAATGTGCTCTTTCACATCTCCGTCTACTTCAAGCCTTTGAAGCATGAGTTGTTTTAACAAGGTCGCCTTGCGTGCCGGTCCTTTCGACGCATATATTGACTCTAATTTTTTCCAAACCTCCCGCGATGGCTCACAACCACGGATTTGCTTTAATTCAGATGGTTGAATTGATAGAATCAAGTCCGCCTTGGCCTTTTTGTCTTGCTTCAACCACATGTTCCGGGCAGCGGCAGATAAAGCGTCACCCTCTGCTGGCATTAAGCACGTGCCGTTGACATATTCCCAGATATCGTTTTTAGTCAGCAGCGCTTCTACTTGCATACTCCATGTATCAAAATTTTCCTTCGATAAAAGTTCAATCCGCGAAGAACTGGGCACGGAATTTGAAGTCATTATATCGGTTGTGCGCTCTTGATTCTCGATCTTCGCATCAATTTTTGCTACGGCGTCTGTTAATTGAATATTAAAAATTTTTGAATTGTTCATTAAAATAATAACAACGTTAAATCAATTAACAGCTTGGCGCATCTGGGCCCATAACCTGTTAAAGATCGCTGCTATTTTTATAGATTAAAAAAGGCACGTTTTATCTTATTTAAGAAATGTTTAATTCAGTCCAATATATGTATTTAATATTCAGCACATGTTAATTTGAAGACGGTTATAAAGAGAATGTAAGACGTAAGAAAATGAAATATAAAAGTATAAGTAGAAAAATGTCAAAGGCGAAGTGACAGCTCTGAGAGTGTTGCCACACTGACATGCGTATTGTAGTTGATGACTATGGGAATATTCAACAACACTCAATACGCTTGATAATAGCAAAACACAGCACAAAGAAGAATAAAATTAAAATAAAAAAAAAAAACACAGTATTTCTTTTCATTTGTAACAGAAAAAAAAAAAAAAATCGATATCACAACTTTCACCTATATTTTCATCATTGTCTTCATTGGATTTTTTCGTATCATCAGTGTTGTCTTCATTTGTTGGTGGTAGAAGCAAATTAACAGCTATTTATAGCAACTTTCGCAACTGCTTTTGCGGTAATTTCCTTTTGCTTGAAAAAATAGGGTCTGAAGTTATTAAAACCCTATTTAAAAAATCCAGTTGGGGGCATATTATACCATGAATATTTTTGTAGAAAATATCTTGCTGTATCAAGCGTATAGTCTCGAAATTTTCGAGACTTCGATGCTTACTTCGTGGCCGCACGAAATTATGATTAAAATAATATGCATTCTTTTAATAAGCTCTATTTCAAACCCTTCCAAACCCTTTGGTTTATCAATTACTAAGCCAAGTTTTGTTCTAAATTCTTTTCGAATTTTTTACTTATTTGCTGATTCTCAAAAAATTGCATCCAACCATGTTGTGTTGATAAACCAAATTGAAGATTTTCGACTTTAAAATTTTTTTAAATCATTAATAGCCATATTTTGTAAAACGAACGCAGTCACTTGCGTTAAGATTTTCAGTCTGGCAATGACTTTTTCGTATGAAGTAAAACAAAGTCTTATTCTCACTCAGAAATTTTCTACTAAAATATATTGCCAGACTTGCCTTTTCCCGGCGCGCGTTGCTGCACCCTGCAACTAAATGGGAACATAATAGGTGTATTCAAAACTTTTCTTAAACTCATAGTTTGACACCACTGTTATCAGTCATTTTGAAGTTTCAAGCCATCACACAGACAGCGATTTGCTTTTTATATATATATTTTTGATAAAGATTATTGGCTATAACTTTTGATAATTTTTAATTCTAAAGATAATTTTTTCTAATAAATTAATTTTTTAGCATGTATATTTTTTCAAAAATATAAAAACACAATATTGAAAAAAAAATTTGGTTCGAAAAAATCAAGGGGTAGGCCTTGCTTTTTGAATCAGAAAAATGGGTTTTAAATTTTGCGTAAAATTGAAACAATTTTTGCCTATAAATGTTATAGCTATTAAATAGAGTTGATAATTAGCGGATTTGAATTTAAATTATTTTTACAACAAAAACAATTTTTGAGCCTTTTTTTGAGAAAAACTCTACTCAACTAACGTTATTCTTGCAATAAGGCTTTCATAGTACTTTGATAAAGCTATAAGACAAAAACAAATTTAACGAAATGTATAAAAAAGCAGCGGAGATATTTGAATCGAAAGTCACAAAATTAAGTTTTTAATTGTTTTTTTCTCATTTTTGAGCAACGATGTTGCATTATATATATGGTTGTAGTAACATTTTTCATTGTTTTCAAGATATGTTCATGTTTTTGATATCAAAATAACGGAAATTTTTTTAATTGTACAAAAAAGTATTTTGTATTTTGTAAATATTTGCATATGTAACCTAAGAAAACCACTAAAAATATGCGGTTTTGTAAAAATTTGCACTATAGCACCATCTGGTGTCCAAGGTGGATCAAAGAAGATAGTGCTGAAAAACTCATGGTACCTGAAAACCCGTATGTACCAATTTTCATTCTAATCGCATCCTAATCGAGTGGTTTGGGAGTTTTAGGTGGTTTTGCAAAAAATTTGTACTACAGAACGCTCTGTTGTTCAAGTTGGGTAAAAAAAGATAGCAGAAAAACACTAAACGTACTTGAAAACTACTTTATAACAATTTTCATCCCAATCACATGAGCGGTTTGTGAGTTTTAGGGAGTTTTGCAAAAAATTTGTGCTACAGCGCCCTCTGGTGTTCAGGGTGGATAAAAATTGATAGCCCACAAACACGCACCGTACCAAAAACTTCTATACACAAATTTTCATGCCAATCGGATAAATAGTTAAGGAGTCTATTGCATAGTTACATACAAAAACTTCTTTTTTATATATATATAGATATAAATAAGTGGGCGTGGTCAATTTTTCTTCAGTAAAAACTTAAAATGGATTACTACGAACATTTAAAAAATAAATTAGCCAAATCAATGTAGCCGTTTTCCGATTTTAGATAAATGAAAAAGTGGGCGTAAAAGTGGGCGTGGTCAACTTTTCTATCCGTAAAAACCTAAGTTGGACTATTGCGAATATTAGAAAAAAATATTATCCAAATCGGTACAGCCGTTCTCAACTGATACCAACGAACGACATTTGATTTTTATTTATATAGATAAGAAAACCCGAAGTGACGTGATTGCATGCGTTTTACAAAATATGGCTATAAATCAATTTTATTGAAATAGTTGCCTTTATTCTTGTTGTCGCTTTTTCTCATGTGAGGTGACGCGTGTCACTGTGACTTCTATTCGTATTCTTGTTGTCACATTGAACACATTTTGGGCAAATTAAAGTGACAATTTACTCGCATTCCTTTTTTAAGTGAGAAAGATGAGCGAACAAAAAAGGTAAATAAAAGGGTTTTTTAGTTAGAAATATTATTTTTAGTAAATAAAAATATATAATTAAGGTTTTTTAGTTAGAAATACTAATAAATTTTTTAATTTAGTGTGAAGATAACGTCCCAAAAACAGTTTGAGGAGATGGTGGGTTTTATGTAGACATGGGTAACGCTGCGCTGCGTTACGCTATTGCGTTGAAGCACTTAAATGCGTTACTGCGCTAATTCACTTCTTTTAAAAAAAGTAACGCAATAGCGCAATAATACAAATGACGCTTAAAGAAAAATGAGAAAATATTTTTGCAGCGAGCCAAAATTGAACAAGTTTTATGTCGCCTTAAACATGGAGATAAAATGTTCGAAGCGAACAAGGTCGAAGAAGATGCTGTTAGCACGTTGACGGACAGTTGCGTCTATAGCCGTCAAGTTCAAGTTCACTATGTGACATGACGGCAATAGCCGTCCAATACGAAACGGTCGTTTTTAGACACTGCGGCTGTAGCAGCACAAATGTGCATTTACCAGCGTACAAGTAGAAGCCTAGTGTCATGTTTTCGAAAAAAAATTTCGTGTAAAACTCCCAAAAATACTTTGTTGCTCACAAAAAATTGCTTATTTCAGTCATTAAACCTGTCATTTACGTTTTTAAATTTTTGCTGTTATAGCCGCCATCGTCCCATTACATAGTGTCTAGAGTCCGCTGGCGCCATGACGGTTGTAGCCGCAACCTAATTAAAGGTGCTGAATTAATCAAAATTAAGTGTATTTAAGCAGAAAGAGTAAAACTATACTTCTAATATTCTAAAAATTACAAAAACATATAGTGTCAATTTTCGAATTTCACTTGTTTCTACTGTCCGTCAACGTGTTAGGCATGGTTGAATAAATAAGGTTGTCGCATGGGTGAGAGCGAGTTCCCATAAATGTCAAATCGAAGTTGACATCTCATACAAAATCTGAAAAGGAAAATTAATAACATGAAAAGCCGTTGAAGTTGTTGTTGTTGCTTTTCATTGATTTTGACAATTATGGGTACTGAAAAGAGAGTACGATCAGCCACGAGACAACCTTATTTATTCAACTATGCTGTTAAGCATATGAAGTGTGTTTGATTGTGATGATGCTTTGCCGATCACGCAATGGTTTTTTAAATTTTTCGAACATGTTCGATGTTAAGAGTACAAACAAACTTGAATCAAACTTTAAACTTGCTGCAATGCCAGAATCCTTTGTTGTTTTAGTTTTGTTTGAAGCGCACTCTAAAAACTCACCGCATTCAAGAAATTGCCCACATAACGCAATTCAAAAACAGCTTGCGCAGATAAACATGTTGATAATACAGGTATCATAATATTTAAAACTGCTTCATAACGCAATTGCGTTAAAGTATTACGCTGCTACAGTGAACTGAGCTTGCGTTAGTGTAGCAGCGTAGCATTTTTTTCCCGGTTAATTTATTCACTACTTAATATAAAAGTACAAATTTTCATGTTATTTTATGAACAGTATTTATTTTATCTGCCATTATTATTATATTGAATATGATTTTAATAAAAATATGAAAAATTCAAGGATAGAAAATCACGGTTATTTTTTAATTTTTACATCAAAAGATCATATATAAAAAGATGTAAAATAATTTTTAATATAGCAATATGAAGCTAGTGAGTCAGAGATTCCGTTTTTGGCATGATATATTTTTCATGATTTTTAAGAAAGAAATCATCTTCATTCAATTATTTGTGATCGATTCTTTTTTCGATCATATATTAAAATTATTTTTGATCCTTGTTTTTCGATCTGAAATAAAAATTATTTATTTGATCGTTATATTTTCAATCATAAATATAAATTATATGTTATCGTTATTTTTTTCGATTAGAAATAAAAATCATTTTGTGATCGTTATTTTTTCGATCAGAAATAAAAATCATTTCTTGATCGATATTTTTTTTTTTTTTTTTTTTTTTTTTTCAATTTCAATTTATTTATTTAAGAAAGAATTGTTCACAAACAAGACAGAGTCTTTTAAATGCAGTAAGAATACATATATAAAACATAACAAATAACAAGTGATAAGCAACAGAGAAATAGGTAAAATTTAACATAATATAATTACTCAAAGATCTTAACAAAATAATAAATAATATTTAAATCAAAATCGAAACAATCAAGAATAACAACAAATGAATATTAAAAAATTTTAATTCAGTTAAGGTTGCATTTTTTTTTTTTTTTTTTTGACAGAAAGAGAATTAAGAACAAAATAAGGTTTAATAATTATTATTGAATTTAGGTTTAAAAAGATTTGCTTAGAATTAGAGAAAGAGAGAGACTTAAGAGAAATGTTGGAAAATTACATGCTTAAAGTTGCGTTTACTTGCGATACTTTTTATACTTAAAGGCAGTGAATTCCACAATCTGATGGCGTTCACAAAGAAGAGTCTGTTAGAGTTTAAGAAATTATAAACAGGGATTATTAGATTCAAATTTCTAGTTGACCTACAAAATTGTAGCTTTTCAAATAAGTATTCAGGAGTGTGAGTGTAGATCAGGTTGTGTAAAAAGATGCAGTTTCTAGCATCCAAATAGTTGAAGATGTTGCAACCGAGAACATTATTGCTCAAGTGACTAATGCGGTCAAACTTTCTAAGACCAAAAATGTATCTTATAGCATTATTAAACACAAGTTGTAACTTAAGCTTGGATCGGGAATCAACTTTACTATACACTACATCTGAGTAGGAAATAATTGGAACTATTAGCTGAAGCACTAATTTTTTTCTGGTCTCTACTGGCACAAATGATGCCGTCCACCTTAGGTTTCGCAGTGCATAATAAACCTTGCTAACAACGGAATTTATATGATCTTCGCACGAGAGTGTGGAGTTAATATAAAAACCGAGATTTTTTATCTTATCAACAAATTTTAGCTCGACACCATTTAGGAAAATTCCCGGTATATTAAGGAAGGAGTAACTAGATTTAAAAACTGGCAAAACAAATGATTTAAGTGGGTTAAGCATAAGGTTGTTAGCTTTAGCCCAATTTGTTATTTTACACAAATCTTCGTTTACTTTGACACATAAATCATCAACGTGACCAATAGGTCTGGACAGGTACAACTGAAGATCATCAGCATATGCATGCATTGTAACATGATTGCATATGCTGAAAATGTCATTAATGAACATTGTAATTAAGAGTGGACCAAGTACTGAGCCTTGAGGTACCCCACAGGCTAAATTTCTGAAAGCGGACAAACTATTACCCACCCTAACTCTTTGAGTCCTTCTGACTAAATAACTATATAACAGACGAACTGCCGAACCAGAAAAACCAAATTCTAACTCCAGTTTTCGACATAGAATTGCATGATCAACTGAATCAAAAGTCTTGGAAAAGTCTAAAAGGCACAGCAAACTTAAGTGCCCCAGATCATATGGCTGTCTAATGTCATCTAAGATTTTAACAATAGCTGAAGAGCAGCTGTGGCCTGATCGAAAGCCAGACTGAAGTGGTGACAAAAGATTATATTTTTTTATGTTTTCTGATATTTGCACGGCCATAATAGACTCCAACACTTTAGATAACGATGATAAGAGACTTACTGGGCGAAAATCAGCTGGTTCATGAGCATTACTTTTTTTGGCTATCGGGATGATTGTCGCTGTTTTCCAAGCTTCGGGAAAACAAGAGCTTGTGATACAGTGATTAAAAATGTGTGTCAAAGGTCTAATTATGTACGGTAGAATTAATTTAACAAATTTAATTGATATGCCATCCTCTCCGACGGCATTTGATTTTATCTTGTTTACACAACAAGCAACCTCATATTCATTAACAGCAACGAACTCGAAACAAAATGGACTTACAGAATTATTAACTCTTATACCAACAGTAGACGCTATATGTGTACATGATGATCTTGTAATAAAGTACTCATTCAGAATATTGGGATCTACGCGACACTGATCAGTCTTAACATTACATACCCTAGCCAGTCTTAAGTTGTTCCAGAGCTTTTTGGATGGTTGTGCAGAATCCAGTTTAGACATGAAAAACCTACGTTTTGCTAATTTTACAGTCACGTTAGCTACATTTCTAGCTCTTTTGTGTTGTTCCCAATTTGCTGTTGTGGGGTTTCTTTTCCACCGATTGTACATTTTATTACGTTGTTTTAGAGCCAATTTCACATTATTTGTAAACCAGGGACAACATTTATCTAACACACGACGAGAAATTAATGGAACATGTAAGTCAAACAATCCACAAATTTTATTAACGAAGAAATTTAGCTTTTCATGAACAGAACTAAAAAACCAACAATCAGACCAATTGATTGAAGATAGATCATTAAACAAAGATGCATAATCGATAGATTTATAGTCACGAAAAGGAAAAGTTTCTTCCGTTACATTAGGTGTAAGATTTATATTTAAAGAACAAAAAATGAGATCGTGATCAGAAATAAAAGAAAGTTGGTCAAAAAGCAAAACATCAGAGACATCTGAGACAACAAAAAGGTCCAATAAGCTCGGAGAAACGTTATTTGCGTAACGTGTAGGTATACTGGTATTCACCGTATGCAGTCCAACCTCAGCAAGTTTATCGAGAAATTGCCTAACAAGGTTATCCATCGAAAAAATGTTTAAGTTGAAATCTCCACATATAACAAAATGATCATAGTCAATTGCCAAATTTGACACACTAACAAAAAATCGATCCAAGCAACAATTACGATACGGACTATACACGCACGACAAGAACACTTTGGTACGATTGTCACAAATTTCAACATTAAGAAATTCAACCTCGGATCCACTGGACACCCCCAACAGATTAACAATTAATTTATTTTTGCAGTAAAAAGCAACACCCCCACCTATCTTATTAGTTCGGTCATTGCGAAATAGCTTATAGTTTTTTAAATTCAGGCAAGAGTCACCGATGTCTTTAAGAAACCATGTTTCAGAGACACAAATGACATCAACGCAAGAGTTTTCGAAGCAGTACCGAACATAATCTAACTTAATATCATTGAGACTTCTAGCATTGAAATGAACAATGTTCAATCCGGAATGTTGCTTACAGAGAACGCTAATCATGGTCTTGTGGACATCACTTGATGCAAGAGACAATATTACTAACAACACAACTGTAAGCATTAGAGAAAGCTAAGATAGTCATAGAAAACAAAGAACAGATAAAGTATGAATGAGATACAGAGAGAAGCAGATAAAGTTACTTACTAATTTGAAGAAATAATACAATACTTAAAATAAAACCATAACTATTCTGCATTGACAGCAACAGCAGCACTAGCGTGGCCGTTAGTTGTATGGAGAATATTTTTTTTTTGATTTCTTATACTCTCTCCCCCCAAATCGGTTCAGTTTTATGTAAAAAAAAATACAAAAAAGTTTCAAAGCGATAAGTTGTGTTTAAGGGGTGTCGCCCGCCCCTCAAAGTTGGCCTTCAAGCCCATTTATTCAAATGTAATTTGTTTGTAGATGAGTATCTTTTTAAAAAAACATTTTACAAGAATATGATGTATGGCAATATTTTAGCTCTTTTAATCAACAACATTACCCTCAAAGAAAGTTTTTTGATAAAATCAATATTTGAGAAAATAATGAAGAAAATAACCAACAAAATACCAAAAATTATGTGTACCAAAATTATATTTATATGGAAATTATTTGTTCTAAGCATGTGCGGTAAAAGCTTAGGTCTATTAAATTATTTCATACATAGCTATACTACGTATAGTCAAAAGAAAACCATACAAAAACAAAATTATTGAGTTATATTAAAATATTTATAACTCTTAACTTACAGTAGATTTCTTAGAGTTCGAAAATTTCTTGTTTGAGAAGAAAAAAACTGCTCAAGCCCACCACTAATGAATTTTGAAACTGTTTGTTTTCCCATTGTGGCGCGGTTAAAGTTAATTTGTTTTTCTTTTTCAATATTCAACGCAGCGACCATATTTTCTTTTATGAAGTTTTATGAAGCGACCACATTTATGAAGTTGTACTGAGAAGTGTGTTTGAGGAAAAATTTATAAATCATTCAAGCCCTAACGTAACAATATTTGAAAAATTTAAAAATGCATGGCCAAAATTAAACGTTAAGAACTGGCAGCAAGGAATGCAAGATGAAGTGGTAAATAATTATTTGAAAAACAAAAAATCTCGGGTTGTAAGTTTTGTTAACACAATCTTACAAGAAGTACAACCTAGAGAGGATTATAAGGAGTTACTAGAACTTACCTTGCTATTCCTGGGTGAGAACCTAAAAAAACCGCCAAACAGTGATATAATTCGTTCACCGGGTGCTTATCATCATGCGCGTTGGATGGGAAAAGCTATTTACAGCTTGAAAATATATTTGTTCCGTGAAGAGTTTAACTTGACAGAATCTGAAAGCATTGGACTACGTCAAATTTGCATTTTTATTGTCGCCGTATACGTTGAAGCCTGGTTTTCTGCTCCCTTAGCAATACAAGCACCACACACCGACTTAAATGTTTTGTCAAAATTAAAAGATTTTGAAAATATTGATTTAGGAATCTCGCAGGTTGCCGTCAAAAAATTCAGAAACCAGTTATGGTATTTAAATGGGGAGGCTATTGCATTTGCGTTTTTTGACAACAATGTCGTAGATGCAGCAAAAGAAAATATGGTCGCTGCTTTGAATATTGAAAAAGAAAAACAAATTAACTTTAACCGCGCCACAATTGGAAAACAAACAGTTTCAAAATTCATTAGTGGTGGGCTTGAGCAGTTTGTTTCTTCTCAAACAAGAAATTTTTTTGAGAGATTTCAAATTGATACGTCTTTCATGACATTAACTCCGTCCGAATGGCCTGCGCAGGATTGCTATATGACAGCGGTAAAAACATTAAAAAAATTAAGAGTCATCAATGATACCACCGAAAGAGGAGTGAAGTTGATGGATGAGTATAATAAGCTCTTTACAAGAAATGAAGAGCAAAAACAATTTGTACTGCAGGTTGTTAGCGACTATCGTCGCCGGTTTTCGAACACTAAAAAATCTACTGTAAATCATAAATAAAAAAATAAATAACTGGCCATTTCAGCCCTTGAAAGGACTTTGACCTAGCTTCTATTAATCAATTGTGTTGTGCGTGTTTTTAAGTTTGTATACAATTAACCGAGAAATGGACCTACATGCTTAACGCCGACTCCGAACGGCGATGAACGAAATGTTCTTATTCTCAAGAAGCTTTACATGGCATTTTGATTACTCTCTGAGGTTTGCCATTGTCTGCAGAGAGGTGGCGGCCATACAGAAAAATTATTTTAATTCAAATAATTTTCTGTCGCTGCTGGGGTTCGAACCTGGGTCTCCAGGTTCGTTGACATAGCGGCCACGCACGTTAACCAACTACGCCACGGACGCCACTACTGTAAGTCAAGAGTTATAAATTTTTTATATAACTCAATAATTTTGTTTTTGTTTAGTTTTCTTTTGACTATACGTAGTATAGCTATGTATGAAATAATTTAACATAAGCTTTTACCGCACATGCTTAGAACAAATAATTTCCATATAAATTTAATTTTGGTACATATAATTTTTGGTATTTTGTTGGTTATTTTCTAAAATATTAATTTTATCAAAAAACTTTCTTTGAGGCTAATGTTGTTGACTAAAAGAGCTAAAATATTGCCATACATCATATTCTTGTAAAATGTTTTTTTAAAAAGATACTCATATACAAACAAACTACATTTGAATAAATGGGCTTGAAGGCCAAATTTGAGGGGCGGGCGACACCCCTTAAACACAACTTATCGCTTTGAAACTTTTTTGTATTTTTTTTTGCATAAAACTGAACCGATTTGGGGGGAGAGAGTACGAGAAATAAAAAAAAAAAAAATAACGGCCACGCTAAGCAGCACATACAGCATTCTGCAACTCTTCGATGCTGTTGACTCGAATCGCCTCTCCATCTTTTTGAAGTCTGATATGGACAGCACCACGCAGAGTAAATGTATTAAAGATACTTTTTCTGCGTTTGCAATTAATCGCCGCATGCAGCACTCTTCTGTTATCTGCAGATATACTCTCATGCAGATAAACGTTGTTGTTGGACTCGAAACCAGCATCTCTTAAATTTATCGCCTTTTTTGCTTGCCGACGGTAATCACCAAAAGCCTTTAACACACGATTTCTGTCGTAGGGCGTATAAACTGGTTTTACTGGTGGAGAGAAAAAGTCAATTGAGCGACAAATTAAATTAAAACTGCACTTAAGATTCTCTTCGTTAGAAAAAGGCAGCCCAAAGAGAACAGCGTCTGAGTTGTGATCAACCCACCTGCTATTATTATTGATGTTGTTATTGTTGTTGATGTTGTTGATGTTGTTGCTCTCATTAAGCTGTTGAGTGAGTTGATCACAGCGAGTAGCAAGAATGCTCACTTGTTCTTCCAGCGAGTGGATTTTATTGTTACACTCCGTGAGTATATTCTCAAATGAGTTCACCTCCCTCTCCAGTCTGCAGGCCACTATAGCTATTTCAGACGACAGTCGGTTAAACAGGTTGTCGGTGTGTTGCCGAAGACGCTCCTCCAATTCCCTGATTTCTTGCTTTGAGTGAGCTTTTAGACGCTCTTCCACAGCCAGCAGTTGAGCGCCTAAAGTATTTGCACTGTTTTGTGATTTTGGCGTACTTTCGTTTTTGTTGTTATTGCTGCTGTTGTTGTTGACACGCAGCTCTCTTTGACGAGTTTGCATCGGAGTCGGAGACATTAGATGAGACGAAGATGGGCTGTGTGCTTAGTGTTTATTTATATTTATTTTATTTGTTTGTTGTGCAGTCCGTTTAGTGCACAATATCTTAAGCAGTTTCTGAGTTTGGCTTCGTTATTGTTGTCTCTGTCACGGCGATCCCGATGACGAGCCAGCCTCTGAGTCATTGACACTAGATGAGACGAAGATGATCAAATGTGTGTGATCGAATTAAAACAGAATGTTTATATTTATTTAGTTTAGTTTATCTTTATTTAGTTTATTTATTGGTCAGTTTATTTAGCGCGCAAGACCCAGTGAGTTTGGCTTCAAGCCAATTTGAAAAATATAATCAATTAAAAACTATTTAGACGCACTAAAAATAAATAAATGCAAGACCGGATCAAGAACACGTCCGATCACGACAAAATTCACGAAGCTTTTCAAACAGAAATAAAAGTTATTTTTTAATTGAATTTTTTTCAATCAGCAATAAAAATTATTACTGATCGTTATTTTTTCGATCAGAAATAGAAATGAATCAATAATCTATATTTTTCTAATCAGAAATAAAAATTATTTCAAGATTGAAATAATATCGATTGAAATTTCAATCAAATTAATATTTACAAATAAAACTGTTTTGAGTTAAAATAAAGAAGTTATTGCTTCGAACCCACGTTACCAAGTTAGCTAGTCGTCTTGGACAAAGATTTGAACAACGATTTTGACGAAGATAAGGACAAGATCTTAGACATGGACTTGGAAAAGGATTTGGATTAGTACTTGGACAAGAATTAGGTAAGGCAAAGATTTGGTCAAGGATTAGGACAAGGATTAGAATAAGGACCAAAACAAGAATTTGAATAAGACCTTAGACAAGAAAATATTAGTAGGATTAGTAGACAAACTGGTAGCATGAAATGGTTGCAAAAAATAGCAGTAGAAAATATTGATGGAAAATAGTACTAAAACACTAAAGAAAATAATAGAAGTACAAAATATAAGTAGTGTCCCATCTTGTTTCGTTTTCAAAATATGCCGTTTTTTCTAATTTTTAAGGTTATCATATCGACAAACCCCTCTACCTGTGCGTCGAGATTTCGATGCCACCCACCCTCTTTAGAAAAGCCAAAACCACTTTTATTTTTTCCTATCTTCTCTTGTTTTCGAGTTATAGCGCTTTTTTGAGTTTTTATTTTATTATAATTTATATCTTTATATGCATGTTACTTTTTTGATTAGATCAAAAAATAATTTTTTTAATCTGATCGAAAAAATAGCGATCAATGATTGATTTTTATTTCTGGTCTAAAAAATATCGATCAAAAGTAACTTTTATTTCTGACCGAAAAAATAATAGTCACAAAATGATTTTTATTTCTGACGAAAAAATAACTATAAAAAATAACTTTATTTCTGATCGAAAAAAATAACGATCACAAAATGATTTTTATTTCCGATCGAAAAAATAACAAAAAAATAACTTTTTTTTCTGATTGAAAAAAACGACCAAAAATAATTTTTATTTCTGATCGAACAAATAACGACAAAAAAATAATTGTTATAAAAGGATTGATTGATAGCGATAATCGTTATTTGCGGTCCCTGGAAAAATTAATGACATTTTAATTTTTTTATCTTTTTCGTATGTTAAGCAGCGCTACTTTTTGTTTTGCGCTAAAGCTAAATATTGCGCTAAAAAAAAAGCTTAAAAATAGCGCAGTAACCCAAAATTGCAGGAAATTGTATTTGCTTCATGTACAGTTTTTTCTATAGATATTCATTGCTTAAAAGTTTTAAGGTACATGAAATGAAACTAACATCCAACTTCCAACTGGTCTTGCATACCAGAAATGTGTATGTACATATTGTTTGATATCTAATACTCACGTTGAACAGCATGCAGTCATGCTTGAAGTATACATTTTTGTCATTTTTGGTTAATGCTAAAAATACGCTATATGTTCAGTAATACTTCATATTAATTGAATAATTAAATGAATTCATAAGCAACATGAGTTTTTCGATAGATAAATTGTTTCAGGACTTTCTAATTAATTTCATTTATGTTTAATAAGTGAAGACAATATGCGCTTAGCCCAACTTGCTACTTCACCACAAAGCTCAGCGCATTCAACAAATTGACCACATAACGCATCGCGCTATCCAAATCAAAAAATGCCTGCGCTGGTCTAGATGATACAGATATCATAGCATTTCAAAATGCTTCATGGCGCAATTGCGTTAGCGCATTTCGCTGATACAGTAAACTGCGCTGGGGTTGTTGTAGCAGCGCAGCATATTTTGCTGCTTTACCCATGTCTAGTTTTATGACCAAAAACCCATCGCTCGCTAAGGGGATGAAGTTTACAGACAAATGGACTGCTGATGGGAAGTGGCAAGCGCTGGCAACCAAGTTGATAAGTTGGAACTACTGCCACCAATTAGAACTACTGCAGCGTGGCAAAAAGTAAGAATTCTAGTCATGAAAATCTAGTTGTTATGCTAACAACCAAGTCTGAATATTTAACTCACACTCCATCAGGTAACTTCATCGGGTTTGGAGCATCCCTTAAATTTCTTTTAATTTTTAAATTTTCGCCATCATCCGAGCTGTCACTGTCTGAAAACCAAAACTCAAAGGAACTCTTATTTTAGTTAATTTAACTATTCAGTTTGCTGAAACAAATAAAACTTTGCAAGAAGCAGAAATAGGAGGGTGTGTTCAATGCGTTCTTTTAGTTCATTTTCACGTGTTCCACAAACTTACGTCACATGACAACAAGAATACCAGATTTCTAGTGACGTGACAAAAGTGTGAGAACTTTCACATAGGTGAGGTGACAACAAGAATCAAGGCAAGTGCCTTTACATAAATAGCACCTTTGTGTAGATCTTCAGTGAGTGCGGTGCATACCTTACCATAGTTAACATAAGCTTACCTTGATTAATCTCTCTTCACATTGTACAGCAGATTTGCTGAGGCCACTTATTTGTGCTTCTACTCTATTTTTTGACACGTCTGCTGTTTTGTAATATACTCCATGCGAAATGAACGACAAAGTCTTGTTGAGGCAGGTCGGAGATTTTGCCAAATAACTTTAGATCCACAAAGCTATTTAATTGGAACCATCAATGCAACATTTGCGTCCGGGCCGTGAAAAGCTTGCTTGTATTTGCTGTTATCCGAACTTCCGTCGAAACCCTTCTTCGAAAACAAACAAAATTTTGATAATTTATTATCCTCCAAAGAATGTTTAACTGGCTTTTACAATACAAACAAACGCTGAATTTTAAGGTTTAATAAAACTTGCAAGTTTACTTCGCATAAAGTTTCAGAAATTGTTCTAAATTCTCGGGAGGAATAACAATCTTTTTCGCTGTCTGTACAACGCTATACATAGCTGGGAAACTTTTTGGGTGCAGCTCCTCTAATAATGTTGTACTGATGACGGAATAATTTTGCTTCTACAAGCAAATCTTATAGAGCATCTTATTTACTAATTTTAGTAGGATTTTTATATTTTTCATACAATTTTCTTTATTTAGTTGCCCTTTCAGGTGAAGTTGTTTGATGCTTTAATGTGACCTTCAGCCCGCAAACTCGTTTTATGGCATACGCTAAAGCTGATACTGGGATTGAATCTCTGAACTATTTACATTTTGCTATTTTAGCTCTCTCACAGGAATATTCAAAGCACAGTTCCTTTCTCCTGCGTTTCTTAGAGTAAGAAATGGAGTATGCTATTGATGAAATCCACCAATCACGACTTGAATTAAGAAATCTTTCTTTAAATCTATGTGGCCTTACCCACCGAATCTTAAATGCGGAAACAAACTGATTAATTATTTCATCAAAAGCATTCGTATATTCCTCCGCAGGACGAATTCGACGCTTTATTTCGTCTCTTAAATATTTAAATTTATCGCTAAGTTGGGAATGCCCTTTTCATTATATCAAATAAGTTTTGACGAGATGTAAACAACATGTTTAAAGCAATTCCTAAAAAAGACAGTGCAGAAACAAATACAACAATGACTTTTCAGCAAGGTTTATCGACAGAATAATTAAAAGTAATTAATATTGGCGTCCGTGGCGTAGTTGGTTAAAGTGCGTGGCCGCTATGTCAAAAGAACCTGGAGACCCAGGTTCGAACCCCAGCAGCGACAGAAAATTATTTGGATTAAAATAATTTTTCTGTACGGCTGCCACCTCTCTGCAGACAATGGCAAACCTCAGAGAGTAATCAAAATGCCATGTAAAGCTTCTTGAGAACGAGAACATTCCGTTCATCGCCGTTCGGAGTCGGCGTTAAGCATGTAGGTCCGGTTCTCGGTCAATTGTGTACAAACTTAATAACACTGAAATGGCCAGTTATTTATTTTTTTTTATTTTTTAATTAATATTAACATAAAAGGGTTTCATTTAAACAGTAAATATATTAAAAAAATAATTGACATTTTTAAGTCAGTTGTACAGCCTATAGCTCACACCAACATCGACAGCTTAAGAAGAATAACTAAACAAAAAGGAATTAAAAAAACATTGCATTGCAAACACAACATTGCCTTGGTGGTTGGTGCCTGCACTTGCTTGGTTAAATTATAGCGACTGGAGTTCTCTTACAAAAAGCTTAATAAATTCTGAAGAGGTCAACATGGCACAACCAAATTTTAAACGCCTACAGTCTATATTAAAAGAAAATCATAATAAGATGACAATGGTGCACAAAAGAAAATACTTTAACACCACTTGAATAACAAAAAATTTAATTTTTTAACACAGTTTTTAATCAACAAAAAAGAATTTTCTTAAATATTTACTCAAAAAAATTTTAATGTAGTAAAACCACAATTACCCGAAGTTGAAGGTTCCCTTAAAAACTTTCCACAGGAATCTTGTTTTTAATAAAAATATACTTAAACTTAAAAACTTGAAAAATTCCAGTTTTTCACCGCGTTCGAATGAAAGTAAAAAAAGTTGATATTTAACCGCGTATAACTTTTCAACCAGCAATGTCAGGTGAATAATTTAGTGACGCAGAATTTTATTATCTGTAAAGTGGTATCAAAAAAGTTGGTACCACAAAAAAAATTTTTTAATTATAACCATAAAAGCCTATACAATACCCCATTGTTGACGCACAACGTGCTCTCTTACAAATATGATCAAAACTACGACGGGTAGCCGACAAAAGCCCATTTATTGAAGGTCATTAATTAAAATGTATTTATAATATTTTAATTTAACTAGAAAGTATTGTTTCAGTATATGTTAATAGTGGTATTCAATGAACGCCGTATTAGTGATGTAAATGGCGTATGTACCGTATGTTTACAAAAGCGTATTTTGCAACAACAAAATTGTATGGGAGTAAAGATACGGAGGTTATGACACAAAATCGTGGTGTATACAGCCAGGGGCGGTTCCAGGAATATATTTCAGGGGGGAGGGGTTTCAAAATATTTATGTACGTTATATATATAAAGGGAAGTTAAATTTTAAAGGCCGATGTTGATTTTGAATAAAACACAAATTATTAAGGAAATTATTATCATTTCTTTTTATTATGATAATATTGGTATGGTTCAATTAGGCATGGAACAAAATATCGGCTAAATGACCGCCGCGACCTCGGCGGCACACCTCCATCCGATGGTCCAAATTTTCGATGACGCCGAGGCATAAGTGAGGTTCTATGCCGTTAATGCGCCGAATTATCTCATCCTTTAGCTTTTGAATTGTTGCTGGCTTATCAACGTAAACCTTTTCTTTCAAATAACCCCAAAGAAAGAAGTCCAACGGTGTCAAATCACATGATTGGCGGCCAATTGACATTGCCACCGCGTGAGATAACACGGCCATTGAATTTGTCGGGCAAAAGAGCCATTGTTTCGGTAGCTGTGTGGCAAGTGGCACCGTCCTGTTGAAACCACATATCGTCCACATCCATATCTTCCAATTCGGGCCATAAAAAGTTCGTTATCATCTCACGATAGCGAACATCATTCACAGTTACTGTCTGCCGCCAGCCCATAAACCGCACCAAACAGTCACTCTTTGTGGGTGCATTGGTTTTTCGACAATCACTCTTGGATAATCATTCGCCCAAATGCGGCAATTCTGCTTATTGATGAATCCACTGAGGTGAAAATGTGCCTCATCACTGAAGATGATTTTCTTCGAAAATTTATCATCCACTGTTGCCATTTCTTGCCACCATTCTGACCGTGTAAATGCAAGTCTTTATGCATAATGTTCATCAACGACGACGAGTTGAGGTGGACGGCTCTTCAGCCACACTATCGCGAACAGCAGCAATATTTTCTGCAGTACGAGCTGTACGAGCATGCACTGGTGTTTTCACATCTCCTAAAGACCTGGTTTGTTCAAATTTTTGCACGATTTTTCCGATTGTACGCACATTTGGACGATTAAATTGACCGAAAAAATCACGAAGTGCCGGTATGCATTTTGATTTGAAAGCCCATTTTCATAATAAGCCTGAATAACTTTAACGGTTCAAATTGAGTTAGTCTGAAATTGAGAAATGTCAAATGCAATGCAGAAAAGAACTTGACATTTAGGTGTGGTTTATATTCAACATCGGCCCTTAAAATTTAACCACCCTTTATATACATTAGAGCGGGTTACTTTTTTTTCAAAAAATCGTAGGCAAATTCAACTTTGCTTAAGAAACCGTTTGTCTAAAATCTATTTCGAGCCTCTGGTTTTTCAAAAGAAGGTTATAATTTGTGTTTTGCTGCAATATGTAAAAAAATGATTACACTTGTTGGAAAAAACTTTGCTACGAAAAAAATAGCCATCCACATTTCACTCCATATTCACTCCATATGATTGTGTGGCGCTCAGGATTATTTTTTTGTGTTAAATACCACAAGCTGACGCTGGGGTGAAGATAATTATAATAATAAAAGTTATTTCTCTGTTTATTTGACCCGAATACAAATCTAAATGGCCAACATAAAACCAACATCAAAATAAATAAAAACTACAAAAACCGGAATTTTTCTCCATTACTGTATAAAAAGGAATTTTACGTCTACACTTCCGATACTATCGAAACTGTGGGTTTTTAAATTAAAACTGTGCGGTGTTTGGATATACTTATTTTATCCAAAAAATGCGGTGTTTTTGTGATTTCAGGTTAAGATTGTATGTGTGACTGTTTACAGCTACAGGCGCGATATCGCAAAAACAAACAAAAACTGGAACAGAATTCAGTATTTTAGCAATACGTGTAGAAACAGCTACAAACGGTTACAGGGGTGTGAATATTTAAAGTAAGTTATAGAAAAACCAATGTTTTTCCTTTTGGTACTTTTAGCCCACATAATAAAAATCAGTGCATCACATTTAAATACAGGTTTAGAATTTCGGGGGGGGGGGGGTTGAAACCCCCAAACCCCCCTGGATCCGCACCTGTATACAGCCCACAATCGATGGTCCAGTTTTCAATGCCAGCTTTGACTCAGTACATCAAACGGTTTATAGCTTGAAGGGGAAAAACTTCCAATTATTGACTCATTGTCCGTATCCATCTGATTTATTATCTGATTTCTGATATAGGTGTTTTTCAACACCTGAAGAGGCTGTTGAAGCAATTAAAATGTAAGATTCTGAGATTCCTGTTTTGGACTGAAAGCTTCGAAATTAATGTTGGTATGAAAGTTGATATGTTTGAGAGTGTTATAAATTTCCTATTCAGTTGGACATTTCGTTCCCAATGTATTTTCCTATTAGCGAAACTGTATGCTAAAAATGGAAATTCGCGAATTCTCGGGAATGGTCCGAAGAAAAAACTTAAATAATATTAAAATATTATATAGCTCAAAATTATTATAGAAACTTTTTTAGTCTCTTAATAAATCACTGTTTGAAGTGTTATGGTAGATTAATCTTTAAATTATCAATAAGTTCTGAATATAAAGTATATACACATCATTAAAAAATATTTGTTTGCAGGAATCATATAAGGAGCCCTCCTCAAAATTCAATAATGGTTTAATTGAAACTGCATATAGGACTTCATCAAGTGAAAGAATGGCAGCAAAAGCTTTAACGGAACTGAGTTACACATCCGAGATGGCAAAGAATATTAATGATATAAAAAACAAAAGCAATGAAACAATTACATCCAGATATAAAAATAGTAATCCTGAAATCGTTGGTGTTAAAGATACTAATTTTTCAACAAAAAATGTATATTCTTGGAATTGTTTATCTTCCGAAACAGAAATAAGCGAAGCTATAAATCAAAATTACTCCGAGAACTTAATATCCTCTCAGAAAAGTCAGAAAGAATCGGTATTTCAAAAAAACCAAACTAATTTACACGATCATTCTAAGAACATAAATATGTCATGCCCAAAAGAAAAATATGTATCAAAACCATTGAACTGCATCCCTGTTACACCTTCTACTATTGAGAACTTTAAGCAAATTCAACAGCAACTTGAAACTGCAGCTGTACTCATGGATATAAGCAAAAAAGTTATTTTGTCTCCAACAAACTCTAATTCCGAGTTTTCAAATTTGTCAGAAACTACTAATATTAGTATCAGCAATTCTGTGATAAAAAAAAATCAACCATTCAGCAAAACAAATTGTTACAATGGCGAAGAGATCGATCTCTCGTTAAAAAAATCAAGTATTGATAAATCTTTAAATTCCATTATCCTTTTTCATACAGCATCTACAATGAAATCGCATTCGCTCTCTACATTGCGAAAAAAGCAATTTAAAAAAAGGATTGGAGAAAATATTTGTAACTTTCAATTATGTGACAGAAATTCGCGCTCATGTGTTACGGACAAAACACAAAAGAGAAAAAAAGCTATTAACAACTGTTCATATACAGATAGTGACGAAAGTTCGAATTCCAATTGTTTACACATGGATGCTTCTCCTCTAGAAAACCTTGATGGTATGAAAATTAATAAATTCATCCATGGTCGACAAACGCCTGACAGTGATCATGCAACTGATGAAGTAACAACTCAAATATGGCAAGCATTGGCTCATAACGCTGGTAAATACATACGTAGTTATTTTTTTTTTTTGCATTATATTGAAAACAACATTATATCGTTTTATGTTTGGTCAAAGTATCTCAAATTTTTGTTAAGTGTTAAAATGGCCAAATTGACACATAGCTATAAAAAATCATTGTTTTGTCTTTAAAAAGCTTATCATTAAAATATTCACCTTAAATCAAAGCCTAAACAAGAATTATGTATATAGGTATTTCAGGAATTTTAGTCAAACCTATTGTGAAATTGGGAATTGTCATTGTAATTTTTATTCAGTAGTCTTTCCAATTTTGTCGCGTTGACAAACACGCTTTAACAATGTTACCATTTTTTAGGCTCATTTTTGGCTCCACATGAGATTAGCGAAACGTCGTAACATCCCGAAGCTTTTCGATGGGAACATAATTTTAGAGTGATAAGTTTGTTGTGTTTAAACTTATCCCTTTTTAATATCAATTGTCCCCAATTGGTAAAAATATGGTAAGTTTTCGAAATTTAAATACGTTACTGGGTTTGTTGCTTTTGAAGGTTCGTCAAATCTTGATCTTCGATGTTTTTTATGCAATGTTTGTAGGATTATTTTTTTTTTCTTATGACAGAAGAACAGTATTGAAAAAACCACTAGCGTTAGAATGACGACAGATACTACCGAAGTTTTATTGATGTTCGTGTTATTTTGAAGGTAGTCCAAACTTTTTATGTTGTCTTTGAATAACTTGTGAATTGATTCCAATGATAAAAGATTTGTTCTCTCTTTTTCCGTTGGAGCAAATTGTGATTTGACTGGTAATGAACCGGTTTGAAACGGTTAGCAGGAATCGTTATTTATTTTTATGATATGGTGAATACTGAATTTTATCACAAATGTCTGCACGAATGTGAATTAATTCCTATTCGTGCTTTCTTATCGTTCAGGCGTGTTTTAGAATGGTTTTTCTTAAAATTTTTTTTGGCCTTTTAGTGGTACCACCAGAACCACCACATACCGCTTTTGTTTTAATTTTAATTGCTGTTCTTTTCTTTCTTTCTCTACGTTTCAAACATCGCATCTATCAATACTTGTTGATCGAAACTGGGTCAACTGTTT